>OX595864.1:0-15989 GCA_951392215.1 Epirrita christyi | reverse complement strand
AAATTATTACAAATATGAATAAAAAAATTATAACTCATATAATAAATCTAAATAAATAAATTTTAAAATTATTTATTTGATAAATATTATAAAAAATAGAATAATTTTTTATGATATTAAATAAACCTCAACCACTATATAACTCTCTCCAACCTAAATCTATATTTTTTACCAATTTTTGGCCATAATTTAAAAAATAATACGTGATACCATATGTACTTAAATTTGGTAAAAATCATATTACACATAAAAAACTTCTGTAGTTATAAGTTAATAAAAATTTATTTGTAGAATAAATTATTATATTACTAATAATATACCCTATTAACCCCCCAACAATTCTGACATAAATTACTATTATTTTTATATTAAAAGGTAAATAAATTATGTAGGGATAACAAAAAATTACCCATATTAGTATAGTCCCTCTTAATAGTCTTATAAATAATAACACTAATATTCTTTTTAATATTAAATAATCCTCATCATATAAATTAAATACTGATTGTAAATTAAAATCATTAATTATCAAATACATTGTTAAACGTATACTATAAAATATAGTTAACCCAGTAGAAATATAGTATAAAAAAAAAATTAAAAAATTAAAATTTCTAAATCTTATCATCTCTAAAATTAAGTCTTTTGAATAAAACCCCGACAAAAAGGGGATCCCACATAAAGCTATATTAGAGACATTTATACATAAACAAGTTATAGGAATATATATACTAATCCCCCCCATAAATCGAATATCTTGTGTATCATTTATTATGTGAATAATAACCCCCGCACATATAAATAACAAAGCTTTAAACATAGCATGTGTAAGGAGATGAAAAAAAGCTAAAATAGGCATCCCCAAACTTAAAATTCTTATTATCAGCCCCAACTGACTTAATGTTGATAAAGCAATAATTTTTTTTAGGTCAAACTCATAATTAGCTGAAATCCCAGCTATAAATATAGTTAGTCTAGAAAATAATAATAATATTTTTAAAAAAAATGTGTCAACTAATAATAAATTAAATCGAATTAATAGATACACCCCAGCTGTAACTAATGTGGAAGAATGAACTAAAGAAGAAACCGGAGTTGGGGCTGCTATAGCGGCCGGCAACCAAGAACTAAAAGGAATTTGGGCTCTTTTTGTTATAGCAGCTAAAATTACTATAAATGTAATAAATATCATAGAATAATCATTTTTTATAAATTCTAAATAAAAAATATAATTTCAACTACCATAATTTATCATCCAACAAATAATTATTAAAATTAATACATCTCCAATACGATTAGATAAAGCCGTTAATATCCCAGCATTATAAGATTTCAAATTTTGATAATAAATAACTAAACAGTAAGATACTAGTCCCAACCCATCTCACCCTAATAAAATTCTTATTATATTAGGGCTAATAATTAATAAAATCATAGAAAACACAAATAACAAAACCAAAACAATAAATCGTATTAAATTTAATTCAGAACTTATATAACTTTTTCTGTAATAAATAACAACTGAGGAAATTAAGGAAACAAATATTATAAATAATAAAGATATTCAATCCAACAAAATAGATATGACAATTCTTACAGAATTGAAAGAAATTAACTCCCATTCAAAAAATATAACTATATTATTTATAATAAAAAAAATAAAAAAAAAAAAATTAGTTAGTCTAAATAATATCAAAAAAATAAAAGAAATAAAACAAATAGAATAATTTTTTATGTGAATAATTTAAAATGAACTTTCATATTTTTGATACCACAAATCAATATTTTTATTAAATTATTTAAATAAAATCAAATTATTCTATAATCAACTTTTAAAATTATAATATTTAAAGGTAATCAATGTAATATTAATAATAAATACTCTCGAGAAACCCCCACATAAAAACTATAAACCCCATAATAATATTTCCCATGTTGAATATAAGAGTAAAGATACAAACTATAACCAGCTCTGAAAAATGAAATTAAACATAAAGAAATTATAGAAAAATAAGATCAACTTACTAATCTATTAATCAATATAATTTCCCCTATTAAATTTAAAGAAGGAGGAGCTGCCATATTAGAGGATAGTAATAAAAATCACCATAATCTCATAGAAGGTATAAATCTTAATATACCTTTATTAATTATTAATCTTCGACTATTTAACCGCTCATAATTAATATTTGCCAAACAAAACATTCCTGAAGAACACAAACCATGACCAATTATCAATAAATAAGAACCTATAAGACCTCAATAATTTATAACTATAATACCCCCAATTACAATTCTTATATGAGCTACAGAAGAATAAGCAATTAAAGATTTAATATCTACTTGACAGAAACACTTTAATCTAATATAAAACCCTCCTACTAAACTAATAACAACCCATAAATAATTTAATTTTATATTAATCTCTTGTAAAAAAATTATAACACGTAAAAGCCCATACCCTCCTAATTTAAGTATAATACCAGCTAAAATTATAGAGCCAGAAACCGGAGCTTCAACATGGGCTTTAGGCAATCATAAATGAGTCAAATATATGGGTATTTTTACCAAAAAGGCCAAAATTATAGCTAAATACAAAAGATAATAATTTATATTATAAAATTTTAAAAAATAAATTATAACACAATTTATTTCATTAAACACATAAAAAATACCTATTAATAAAGGAAGTGAAGCAAATAATGTATAAAATAATAAATATATACCAGCTTGGATACGCTCAGGCTGATACCCCCAACCAATAATTAATATTAAAGTTGGAATTAATCTGCCTTCAAAAAATAAATAAAAAAGAAATAAATTTATGACTCTAAAAGTCAAATATAATATCATCAATAACACAATAATATTAAACAAAAAAAAATTTGTGTAAAAATTTATTTTTAATAAATTTTCTCTTGCCATAACTATTAAAATACAAATCCAAATTCTTAATATAATTAAGCCAAAAGAAATTAAATCACATGAATATATATATCTAATATTTGTGTAATTATTAATGTTTAAACTTAAATTCATAAATATAAAAATCATTAAAAATAAAAATGATTGAACCATTCAAAATATATTTTTTTTAAAACATAAAGGAATCATGAAAATTATAAATAAAAAAAATTTTATCATTATAATAAATTTAATCTTTGAAAATAATCATTCCCGTGAGTACGAATCATAGAAACTAAAATAGATAGGCCCAAAGCGCCCTCACATACAGAAAATACTAAAAATACTATTAATATATATATATCATAATTAATTATTAATAAATATATCAAAAATAAAAAAAAAACACTTAAAACTATAAATTCTAAACTTAATAAAACAATCAATAGATGCTTATGCTTAGAAACAAAAATCAAATTACCTAAAATAAATGTAAAAATAATAATAAAATACATATTTATAACTATCATTTGTTTGTTTTTATAGTTTAAAAAAACATTGGTCTTGTAAATCAAAATTAAGAACTTTTCTTTAAAAACTTCAAAGAAAAAGAAACTCTTTATCTATAATCTCCAAAATTATAATTTTTATAAACTATTCTTTGATATAACAAAAATTTTTTTATCCTCTATAATAATTTTATTATCAATATTTATAATATTTTTAAACCACCCCCTTTCTATAGGACTAATAATTTTAATACAAACTCTTTTGATGTGCTTACTATCGGGAATAATTATCAAAACCTACTGATTCTCTTATATCTTATTTTTAACTTTCTTAGGGGGTTTACTAGTTTTATTTATTTATGTTTGTAGAATTGCATCAAACGAAATATTTTCCTCTATTAATACTAATATAAAATTATTTTTTATTTTTTCTATATTATTTTTAATTATTATACAATTATTATTAATCAATAATTTAAATTGAATAAATTTATCAAATAATCTGACAGATAATAATAATTTTTTCAATATTTATTTTTTTAACGACGAAAATAAAATTAATATCAATAAACTTTATAATAGACATAATTTTATATTAATAATAATAATAGTAATTTATTTGTTTGTTACTCTAATCGCTATTGTAAAAATTACTAATATTTTTTATGGACCTCTACGAACATTTTAATACTAATGAAAAATAATTTTTTCTTAATGCGAAAAACTCACCCAGTAATAAAAATCATTAATTCATCATTAATTGATCTACCTTCCCCAATTAACATTTCAGCATGATGAAATTTTGGATCTTTACTAGCTTTATGCTTAATTGTACAAATTGTTACAGGTTTATTTTTAACAATGTACTACACAGCTAATATTGAATTAGCATTTTATAGTGTAAATTATATCTGCCGAAATGTAAATTATGGTTGATTAATTCGTACTCTTCATGCAAATGGAGCTTCTTTTTTTTTTATTTGCATCTATTTACATATTGGACGAGGAATTTATTACGAATCTTTTAACTTAAAATACACCTGAATAATTGGAGTAATTATTTTATTTCTTTTGATGGGAACAGCTTTTATGGGATATGTTCTACCTTGAGGCCAAATATCTTTTTGAGGTGCAACAGTTATTACTAATCTACTATCCGCAATTCCTTACTTAGGAACTATGTTAGTAAATTGAATTTGAGGAGGGTTTGCTATTGATAATGCAACTTTAACCCGATTTTATACCTTCCATTTTTTACTCCCATTTATTCTTCTTATAATGACAATAATCCACCTTTTATTTTTACACCAAACAGGATCTAATAATCCCTTAGGAATTAATAGAAATTTAGATAAAATTCCTTTCCATCCATTTTTTACATTTAAAGATTTAATCGGATTTATTACTTTAATATTTTTATTAATTATATTAACTTTAATTAACCCTAATCTTCTCGGAGACCCCGACAATTTTACTCCTGCAAACCCCTTAGTAACTCCTGTCCACATTCAACCTGAATGATATTTTTTATTCGCTTATGCAATTTTACGATCTATCCCCAATAAATTAGGAGGAGTTATTGCTTTAGTAATATCAATTCTAATTTTAATTATTCTGCCATTTACTTCTAATAAAAAAATCCAAGGAATCCAATTTTATCCTTTAAATCAAATTTTATTTTGATTTATAATCACAGTAATTATTTTACTAACATGAATCGGAGCTCGGCCAGTAGAAAATCCTTATATTTTAACTGGACAAATTTTAACAATCCTTTATTTTTCTTACTTTATCTTAAATCCATTAATTGGAAAATACTGAGATAATTTATTATTCAATAATTAATTAATGAGCTTGTTAAAGCATTTGTTTTGAAAACTTAAGAAAGAATAATCATTCTATTAATTTATACTAAAAAAAATAATATAATTTAATATAAAAAAATTTTTAACCCTAAATAAAATAACATAAAATTTAAAGAAATTGGAAGATAACTTTTTCAAGCTAAATATATTAACTTATCATAACGATACCGAGGTAAAGTACCCCGAACTCAAATAAATAAAAAAGAAATAAAAGTCAACTTTAAATAAAAAAAAAAATTTATTTCATAACCTCCTATGTAAATTAAAACAAACAATATTCTTATAAATAAAATTCTTGAATACTCAGCTAAAAAAATTAAAGCAAACCCTCCTCTTCTATACTCAACATTAAACCCAGAAACTAATTCTCTTTCCCCTTCTGCAAAATCAAAGGGAGTTCGGTTAGTTTCAGCTAATCTTGAAGAAAATCAACATATTGATAAAGGTAATATTAAAAACAAAAATCAAATTAAATTTTGGTATAAACAAAAATTAACTATATTAAAATCTATAATTATAATAAGTCTTGATAATAAAACTAATGCTAAACTAACTTCGTAAGAAATAGTCTGAGCCACAGCTCGAAGGCCCCCTAGTAATGCATAATTTGAATTTGAAGATCAACCTGAAATTATTACTGTATAAACCCCTAAACTTGTACAACAAAGAAAAAATAAAATACCTAAATTAAATCTAAATAAATTAAAATAATAAGGTATTAATATTCAAATCATTAAGGACAACATAAATCTAACTACAGGAGAAAAATAATAAGGAAAATAATTTGAATATTTAGGGAAAGTTTGTTCCTTGGTAAATAATTTAATAGCATCAGAAAAAGGTTGTAAAATCCCAATAAAACCAACTTTATTGGGACCTTTACGAACCTGGATATAACCTAAAACTTTTCGTTCTAATAAAGTTAAAAAAGCAACCCCAATTAAAACACCTAAAATTAAAATAATTAACCCAATTATAACCATATATATATCAAATATAAACATTTACTATCTATATAAATAAGTTATATATTTATGATTTCTAAAACCATTACATTTTTCTGCCAAAATAGTTAATAAAATAACAATTTGAAACAATTTATTTTTTTTATTAATAATATTCTTTAAATTAAATTTAATTTAAATATTTGATCCTTTCGTACTAAAATATTTTTTATTTTAAAAGATAGAAACCAACCTGGCTTACACCGGTTTGAACTCAGATCATGTAAGATTTTAATGATCGAACAGATCAAAATTTTAAACTTTTGCATTTAAATTTTATCTTAATCCAACATCGAGGTCGCAAACTCTTTTTCTTATTTGAACTAAAAAAAAAAATTACGCTGTTATCCCTAAGGTAATTTTTTCTTATAATCAATATTATTGGATCATATATTCACTTATTTATGTTTTTATATATAAAAAGTTTATTTTATTTTTCTGTCACCCCAACAAAATAAATAAATTTATTTTTATTACAAAAATTTATAAATAATATAAAATAAAATTATTTATAAAACTCTATAGGGTCTTCTCGTCTTTTTAATGTATTTTAACTTTTTGATTAAAAAATTAAGTTATATAAATTAATAAAGAGACAGTTTATATTTCATTCAATCCTTCATACAAGTCATCAATTAAATGACTAATGATTATGCTACCTTTGTACAGTCAATATACTGCAGCCCTTTAATAATTAAATCAGTGGGCAGATTAGACTTTAAATTAAATGCAAAAAGACATGTTTTTGTTAAACAAGTGAATATAAATTTTGCCGAATTCCTTTTCATTAATTAATTAAATTAAAAAACAATTCTTTTTTATAAATATACTAATTTTATCATTATAACTAAATTTACTTTATTAAAAATTTTTCCCCCATATAAAATTAAATTAAAATTAAATCTTTTTTAAAATGAAATTATTTATAATAAATTAAAATTTTTTAACAATTTAAATTATAAAACTTTCAAATAATGTAAATAATTATTATAAATTTTTAATTTAAAGCTTATCCCTTAAAATATAAAATTTTTTTCTCAATAAATTAATTAATTAATTTATCGTAAATAAAAATTTAAAATTAAATTTTTTTCTGAAGAAACTAGATATATTTAAAAACGAATAACATTTCATTTCAAATTAATTATTAAAAATAGTTTTGCCACAATAACTTTATTAATTAATTAGTTCTTTTAAATTCGAGAAATTAATTCTCAATTAAAAATTTTTAATAAACTCTGATACACAAGATACAATAAACTAAATTTACTTTTTAATAAATTTATTTTCAATTATTTCAAAATTCTTTTACAATACTAATCCACTATAAAAATAAAAATTTTTTCTTTTTAAATACTTTAACCCCCATTAAAATATTAAATTTAAAATTTTTTTTATTAAAAATAAATAATTAATTTTTCCCCTCAAATTAATTAATTTATTAATAATCTTTTCAATGTAAATGAAATACTTTGCTCAAGCTCTAATTTGATCTTTCTAGAAACACTTTCCAGTACCTCTACTTTGTTACGACTTATTTCAATTTTATATATGAAAGTGACGGGCAATATGTACATATCTTAATTTTTAATCATTTTATTATATTAAATAAAATTACATTTAAATCCACTTTCAATTAATTTTTACAAATTAATATTCATTTAAATAAATTTATTGTAACCCATTATATTCTTAATTATAATCTGCATCTTGATCTGATTTAATTTTTTATAATAATTTTTAAATATTATTTTTATTAAAAAATATTTTTTTAACAACGATATACAAAATAATAAATTAAGTAAATTTAATCGTGGATTATCAATTAATAAACAGGTTCCTCTAAATAAACTAAAATACCGCCAAATTATTTAAGTTTCAATAAATAATTATATACTATTTTAGAACAAAAATTTTAATTTTAAAATAATAGGGTATCTAATCCTAGTTTATAACTTAAATTTATTAATCTCATAAACAAATAATTATAAATTTTATTAAATTAAAATTTCACCCAATAATTTAATTTTTATTATAAATAAATTTTTAATAATTAATATCTAAAAAAATTTAATTTAATTTTTGTGTAACCGCAACTGCTGGCACAAAATTTGTTAATAATTTTTGTATTACTAAATCTTAATTTCTTAAATTTTTAATATTAATTACTACAATATATAATAATTATTATTTAAATAATTAAAAATTAACACTAAAATTTATATGTAAAATAAACTTATAATAAATTTACAAAATCATAAAAAATTTATTTATTAGAACGATTTTTTGAATAGATTTTTTTTTTTTTTTTTTTATATTAATACATTTATTTTTAACTTAATAATTAATAAAATATTTTAATTATAATATTTATATTAAATATTTAATATTAATAATAATTAATAAAATATTTTAATTATAATATTTATATTAAATATTTAATATTAATAATAATTAATAAAATATTTTAATTATAATATTTATATTAAATATTTAATATTAATAATAATTAATAAAATATTTTAATTATAATATTTATATTAAATATTTAATATTAATAATAATTAATAAAATATTTTAATTATAATATTTATATTAAATATTTAATATTAATAATAATTAATAAAATATTTTAATTATAATATTTATATTAATTATTTAATAATTATATATTATATATATATATATTAAATATTTAATATAATATTTTAAAATTAATTAATTAATTTTTTATAAATATATTAATTTAATTTTAAAATTAATATACAATATTAAATTTTTAAAATTTTTTCTTTTTTCTCTTTATAATATTAAGTTTAAATACAAAGTCATGAATAAACAATTAGCATTAATTCAAATAAACTACATATTTATATAATTATTATGAATTATCTTTCTATTAAGTTAATGAATTATTAAAATTAATTTTATATAATATATTTATAATAATATTCCATTAAAAATTTAATATGCCAAATTTTTTCTAATTATTTGGCAATTTTTAGCCAAATAATTTTTTTTTTTGAATTTTTTTTTACAAAAAAAAAATTTTTTTTATACTAATAATTATTTATTTTATATTTTAACAAGAGATTATACTTTATAAATAAAAATAACTTAATTTATCTTTTTTTTTATAAAAATTCAATTTAATATAAATTATGCTTTTAATTTAACTTCAACTCCATCTGCAATAATTATTCTTTAAATTATAAAATACACAAATTAAAAATAAGCTAAATTAAGCTTTTGGGTTCATACCCCAAATATAAAGGAAACTCCTTTTTTTTAAAAATAAAGTGCCTGATTAAAGGATTATTCTGATAGGATAAATTAAGTAGATTTTAACTACCTTTATTAATATAATACTGTAAATAAATTCATATCGTATCTCCCTATATTAGATAAGCACATAAATATATATATATGTACATAAACCCCCATGCATGCCCCCCCCCATGCATATAGATACATATATCTATATATAAGCATATATTTTATAGAATTAAACTATATCTTTTAATATCAAAAATTAATGTGCCTCTTACACTAAAATATAATACTCTATATTGAATTTTCAAATCAATAATAAACTAATAATTGTTTTATTTTTTATTTTTTATTTCATAAATTCCAATAAAATATTTTTTGTATTTATTTTGTTATTTAGAACAATAATCTCTATCTCTGCAAATTCATGATTTGGAGCTTGAATTGGGTTGGAAATTAATTTACTAAGATTTATCCCCCTAATTTCAAGTTCTAATAATATATTAGCTTCAGAAGCTTCTTTAAAATATTTTTTAACCCAATCTATTGCCTCAATCAATTTTTTATTTTGCATCATTATTAAAATAATTATATTTAATAATTTTGAAATAAATAATTTTATTTCAATTATAATTAATTCTTCAATATTAATAAAAATAGGATCCGCCCCCTTCCATTTTTGATTCCCCAATATTGTAGAAGGATTATCTTGATTTAATAATTTTATTTTAATAACATGACAAAAAATTACCCCCATAATTTTATTATCTTATTATTTTAATGAAAATTTATTAATTTTTTCAATTCTATTAAACATGATTATTGGAGCAATTGGAGGATTAAATCAGACTTCAATCCGAAAAATTATAGCTTTCTCATCAATTAATAACTTAGGTTGAATAATTTCTTCTATTATAATTAGAGAAAATTTATGATTATTCTATTTAATTATATACTCATTTTTAATTTCAACATTATGTTTTATATTTTACATAATAAATATATTTTTTTTAAGACAAATATTTGTTAATAATATGAAACCTCTAATTAAATTAAATTTATTAATTAATTTTCTTTCATTGGGGGGTTTACCCCCTTTTATTGGATTTTTCCCCAAATGAATTGTAATTAACTTTTTAATAATAAATAATTTTTTTGTCATAACATTTATTTTTGTTATAATAAGATTAATCTTACTATTTTTCTATATTCGTATTATTTATTCTACATTTATAATAAACTATTTTAAAATAAAGTGATTAAAGATTTACTTAAAAAATAATTTTTTTATTTTTATAAATTTTTTTTCAATTATTTCAATCACAGGAATTATTTTTAGAACTATATTTTTTTTATAACAAGGTTTTAAGTTAAATTAAACTAATAATCTTCAAAATTGTTTATAAAGAATTTCTATCTTTAAGCCTTAATAGGAAACACATATAACTTAAAATTTGCAATTTTATATCATTTTTTGACTATAAGGCTTAATAAAAGAGAAATAATTCTCGTAAATAAATTTACAATTTATCGCTTAAACTCAGCCATTTTATTTTAGCGAAAATGACTTTATTCAACAAATCATAAGGATATTGGAACTCTTTACTTTATTTTTGGGATCTGAGCAGGTATAATTGGAACTTCTTTAAGACTACTAATTCGAGCAGAATTAGGAAGCCCAGGATCCTTAATTGGAGATGATCAAATTTATAATACTATTGTTACAGCTCATGCTTTTATTATAATTTTTTTTATAGTTATACCTATTATAATCGGAGGATTTGGAAATTGATTAGTACCTTTAATATTAGGGGCTCCTGATATAGCTTTCCCACGAATAAATAATATAAGATTTTGGTTACTACCCCCATCAATTACCCTTTTAATTTCTAGTAGAATTGTAGAAAATGGGGCTGGAACTGGATGAACTGTCTACCCCCCTTTATCCTCTAATATTGCCCATGGAGGAAGCTCCGTAGATTTAGCTATTTTTTCCCTTCATTTAGCGGGTATTTCCTCAATTTTAGGAGCAATTAATTTTATCACAACTATTATTAATATGCGATTAAATAATATATTTTTTGACCAATTACCTCTCTTTGTGTGAGCCGTTGGGATCACAGCATTTTTACTTTTACTATCTTTACCAGTATTAGCTGGAGCTATCACAATATTATTAACAGACCGAAATTTAAACACATCATTTTTCGACCCTGCTGGGGGAGGAGACCCTATTCTTTACCAACATTTATTTTGATTTTTTGGTCACCCGGAAGTTTACATTTTAATTTTACCAGGATTTGGAATAATTTCCCATATTATCTCCCAAGAAAGAGGAAAAAAAGAAACTTTTGGGTGCTTAGGAATAATTTATGCAATAATAGCAATTGGAATTTTAGGGTTTATTGTCTGAGCTCATCACATATTCACAGTAGGAATAGATATTGACACCCGAGCTTATTTTACATCAGCTACAATAATTATTGCTGTACCAACTGGTATTAAAATTTTTAGTTGATTAGCAACCCTACATGGGACTCAAATTTTGTATACACCTTCAATCTTATGAAGATTAGGATTTGTATTTTTATTCACAGTAGGAGGATTAACTGGTGTAATTTTAGCTAATTCTTCAATTGATATTACTTTACATGATACTTATTATGTAGTAGCTCATTTCCACTATGTTTTATCTATGGGGGCAGTATTTGCTATTTTAGGAAGATTCGTACATTGATATCCTTTATTTACAGGTCTATACTTAAACCCATATTTACTAAAAATTCAATTTTTTATTATATTTATTGGAGTAAATTTAACATTTTTTCCTCAACATTTTTTAGGCCTAGCAGGAATACCTCGACGATATTCTGATTACCCAGATTCCTACATCTCATGAAATATAATTTCATCCTTAGGATCTTATATTTCCTTATTAGCTGTAATATTAATTTTAATTATTATCTGAGAATCAATAATTAACCATCGAATAATTTTATTCTCATTAAATATATCCTCCTCAATTGAATGGTTCCAAAATTTACCCCCAGCCGAACATTCATATAATGAATTACCTATTTTAAGAAAATTCTAATATGGCAGATTATATGTAATGGATTTAAACCCCATTTATAAAGGAATATCCTTTTTTTAGAAATGGCAACATGATCTAACTTCAACTTACAAAATGGAGCATCCCCATTAATGGAACAAATTATTTTTTTCCATGACCATACATTAATTATTTTAGTCATAATTACTATCTTAGTAGGTTATTTAATAATCAACTTATTATTTAATAAATATATTAACCGATTCTTACTTGAAGGACAAATAATTGAACTAATTTGAACTATTTTGCCAGCCATTACTTTAATTTTTATTGCCCTACCCTCTTTGCGTCTTCTTTATTTATTAGACGAACTTAATAATCCTTTAATTACATTAAAATCAATTGGGCATCAATGATATTGAAGATATGAATATTCAGACTTTAATAACATTGAATTTGATTCTTACATAATCCCATCCAATGAATTAAATAATAATAATTTTCGTCTATTAGATGTAGATAATCGCATTATTATTCCTATAAATAACCAAATTCGAATTTTAGTGACAGCAACTGATGTAATTCATTCTTGAACAATCCCCTCATTAGGAGTAAAAGTTGATGCTAACCCAGGTCGACTAAACCAAACAAATTTTTATATCACCCGACCTGGTCTTTATTATGGGCAATGCTCAGAAATTTGTGGGGCAAATCACAGATTTATGCCAATTGTAATTGAAAGTATTTCTATAAAAAACTTTATTAATTGAATTAATAATTATTCTTCATTAAGTGACTGAAAGTAAGTACTGGTCTCTTAAACCATTTTATAGTAAATTAACAAATACTCTTAATGAAAAGAATTAGTTAAATTATAACCTAAATATGTCAAATTTATATTATTACTTTTAGTAATATTCTTTTATCCCACAAATAATACCTATTAATTGATTAATTTCTTTCTTTATATTTATTACAGTTTTTCTGATTTTTAATATTATAAATTATTATATTTTAAATTTAAACCTAAATAATAAAAATATAATTAATAAAACTCCCCAAAAAAATTTTTACTGAAAATGATAAGTAATTTATTTTCAATTTTTGATCCCTCAACTAATTTATTTAATTTACCTATTAATTGATTAAGAACTATTTTAGGTTTAATATTTTTACCTTTTGCTTTTTGAATAATTCCTAACCGCCATTATATATTATGAAATTTTATCATATCTAAACTTCACAACGAATTTAAAACTTTAATAAAAAATAACTATTTTAATGGATCAACATTTATTTTTATTTCTTTATTTTCATTTATTTTATTTAATAATTTTTTAGGGTTATTCCCATATATTTTCACAAGAACTAGTCATTTGACCCTTTCTTTGTCTATCTCTCTTCCTTTATGATTAAGTTTTATACTTTATGGATGAATTAATAATTACCAACATATATTTATTCATATAATCCCCCAAGGTACCCCTACAATTTTAATACCTTTCATAGTATTAATTGAAACTATTAGAAATATTATCCGACCTGGAACCTTGGCAGTACGTTTAACAGCCAATATAATCGCTGGACACCTATTAATAACCTTATTAAGAGGAACTGGAACAGGATTACCATCTTACTTAATTATTTTCTTAATCATTATTCAAATTCTTTTATTAATTTTAGAATCGGCAGTTGCTATCATTCAATCATATGTTATTGCCATTTTAAGAACTTTATATTCTAGAGAAGTTAATTAACTAATGAAAATAAATTTTAATCACCCTTTTCACTTAGTAGATTACAGACCATGACCTTTAACTGGAGCAATTGGAACTATAACCTTAGTAGCAGGCATAGTAAAATGATTCCATGACTTTAACATAAACTTATTAATTATTGGGTATATTATTGTAATTTTAACTATATTCCAATGATGACGAGATATTTGTCGAGAGGGGGCTCTTCAAGGTAAGCATACTATATTAGTAACTAAAGGATTACGATGAGGAATAATCTTATTTATTATTTCAGAAATCTTTTTTTTCTTATCTTTTTTTTGAGCTTTCTTTCACAGTAGACTTTCGCCGAATATTGAAATTGGGTCTATATGACCCCCTAAAGGAATTATCCCATTTAACCCTTTCCAAATTCCCTTATTAAATACTATTATTTTAATTAGTTCTGGTGTAACTGTTACATGAGCTCATCATGCTTTAATGGAAAATAACTATACTCAATGTAAACAAAGTTTAATATTCACAATTTTACTAGGAATTTATTTTACTATCCTTCAAGCTTACGAATATATTGAAGCCCCTTTTACAATCTCCGATAGAATCTATGGGTCAACATTTTTCATAGCAACAGGATTCCACGGCTTACATGTCATAATTGGAACTTTATTTTTATTTGTGTGTTTTATTCGACACGTGATAAATCATTTTTCTAATAACCATCATTTTGGGTTTGAAGCTGCAGCATGATATTGACATTTCGTTGATGTAGTATGGTTATTTCTTTACATTTCAATTTACTGATGAGGTAATTAATTATTTATATAGTATATTTAGTATATTTGACTTCCAATCAAAAAGTTTAATTTTTTGTTAATATAAATAATTAATTTAATAATATTTATATCATCTATTATTCTTATTATTGCCAATATTATAATATTTATCTCTATTATTTTATCAAAAAAATCATTTATAGATCGAGAAAAATCTTCCCCCTTTGAATGTGGATTTGACCCAAAATCTTCTGCACGTATCCCTTTCTCCCTCCATTTTTTTTTAATTACTATAATTTTCCTAGTTTTTGACGTTGAAATTGCCTTAATTTTCCCCATTATTAAATTATTTAATTTAGTTAACTTTTTTATCTGAATAAAAATTAGATTTTTTTTTATTATAATTCTATTAATTGGATTGTACCATGAATGAAACCAAAATATATTAAATTGAACTAATTAATTAATAAGGATTATAGTTTAAAAAACATTTGATTTGCATTCAAAAAATATTGATATTCAATTTATCTTAAATAAGAAGCAATTTATGCATTTAATTTCGACTTAAAAGAAAGAGTATCAACCACTCCTTATTTATAATTCTATAAATTTATTAATTGAAACCAAAAAGAGGTATATCACTGTTAATGATAATATTGAATAATTATTCCAATTAAAGAAATATAAAGATTAAAATTAAGCTGCTAACTTTATTTTTAGTGGTTAAATTCCATTAATATTTCTAAATTTATATAGTTTAAAAAAACATTACATTTTCACTGTAAAATTAAAAATTTATTTTTTATAAATTATCTAAAGATAATAATTACCTCCTTAATATCTTCAATATTACACTCTAACATAAGCTATTTAGAT
>CATOAK010000011.1:0-11669 GCA_951392215.1 Epirrita christyi | reverse complement strand
AATCAGTGTCAGCCAATCCGGACCCCTACCCACCGAAAAAATGCAAAAACCAATCCCACACATAAATAACCAAACAACCAAAATAATAACCAATACATCGGCACAACATACCCACAACAGCCAAATACCAAAACCAACAACTAAATAAAAAGATCAAAAAACCAAACTCGGCAACTAAATAAAAGTACTAAATAAAAACCCAACCCACCAACCACAAACAGCTAAACAAACAAGACACCAATGGCTAAACAGTATAAACACCACCCCAACACAGTCCAAAGCACCAAAGACACATCCAATACCACACCGAAGAAATACTAAATACAAACATAAGCATAAAGACTAATACCCACACCACGTAACCCCAAGACAACAATACAGAGATAGCAATACCCCAACAGTAGACAGACAACAACAAGCAAGCGTAACAAAACAAAGGCACACCCCAAGCATACCCAAAAAACCCACTAACACAACAAACTAAAACAACAACAAAACAACAAACAGACATCAGGCCTAGCAGTAAACAAAGCCAAAGACTACACAGCAAAACCTACATGGTAAATCTAACCCACGAAAACGCACACCAAATAAGCAACATACAGCCCCGGAACACGCATACACAACACAAAACAACAAACACCAACAAACAACACGGAGCACGCAACCTATGAGCGATACTTAGTGCATATCAAAAATTCCGCAAGTAACAAAACAAGCATGAAAGCACGACTGCAGAAGAGAACCTAAAGAAAAATACAGCCCAAAAACAACAACAACAACCCACCAGAGCGCATAATACCAGGCAGCCAACCACAAACAACGCAACCCAAAGAAAGCACCAAACTGGCACCACGCAACCAGCTAAAACACAGACTACAAACCCAGCGAAAGGTAAATGAACAAACAAACTACTGGAATGTACACCACACCACTAAACTCAACCCGCGTATCCCACCACCAGCAAAACCAAACGTAAACCCCAAAGAAAGAAACACAGAGACAAACACAAACAAAAGGCAACGGGTGCACAACTC
Source organism: Epirrita christyi (assembly GCA_951392215.1). NCBI lineage: Eukaryota > Metazoa > Arthropoda > Insecta > Lepidoptera > Geometridae > Epirrita > Epirrita christyi. The sequence goes on along the minus strand of CATOAK010000011.1, from coordinate 10,632 downwards.
AAGCGCCAAAACCACAAAACCACACAAAACCCTAAAGACAAAAGAACAAGCATAATCAATCAACAAACAACGCCCACAAAGTACACAAAACAACCAGCACACCAGCAAGTGATAACAACAAAACTCAACAGTAGTAAGCGTGTACACCAACACAAAGGCAAGACAACTAACCAATACAAAAGTGAATCTTGCCGTCAACAAACAAAACCCACCAAACAATGCGCAAATGCACAACAAAGAACATAACCCAAACACACCCAAAAACAACAAAACAACAACATACGCCAACACATCCACACAGTCACAACATCGAAGCGCAAAGCTACTACGACGTAAACAGTTACAGCAAGCACAAATCCAAGCGCCACCAAACAACGCAACCCAAAGACATAAATAAACAAATAACCTGCACGTTAACACCAAATAATAAAACTACAAAGTACAACAACACCCGTGAAACCCCCATCGAAGAAACAGAAATACCCAACAAGCCTAAAACCCCAAAACACGCTTATATTACACCAACCCGTAGAATTTCCGACATCAGCCCAAAAAACCCAAAAACAGCTAAAATCGGTACGGGAGAATCAGTGTCAGCCAATCCGGACCCCTACCCATCGAAAAAGTGCAAAAACCCCAACCACACATAAACAACCAAATAACCCAAAATAATAACTAATAAAACATCCAACATACCCCGCAACAGCCAAATATCAAAACCAACAACTAAATAAAAGCACCAAACACCACCCCAACAACTAAATAAAAGCATCAAATACAAAACACAACACTAACCACAAACAGCCAAACCAACAAGACACCAATGGCTAAACAGCGCAAACAACACACCAACACAGCACAAAACACCAAAGCTACACCCCACACCACACCAAAGAAATACCAAATACAAAACACAACCCTAAAGCCCAACACCCTGTAATCATGCAACACTCAAAATAACAATACATAGACAGCAACACACTCACAACAGGTAAACAACAAGCAAGTATAACAAAACAAAGGCACAGCCAAGCATGTTCTAAAACCCCACCGACATAACCAACTAAAACCTAAACAAAACAAATAAAACACACCAAACCAAGCAGTAAACCAAGGCATAGGCTACCAGTAAAATTCACATGGTAAACTTAACCCACAAAGACACACAACAAACAAAACAACACACAACACGGACACATATAAAACCCAACACAAAACACAAACAACAACACACAAAACACACAATCTTAAACGACATCTAGTACATATTAAGATCCTACAAGCAACAAAACAAGAACCCCAAAGTGTGTTTGCAGAAGAAAATCTAAAGAAAAAAGCACAACCCCAAGAGACAACTATAACACCCACAGCAGGGCGCACAATACCAGGCAGCCAACCACAGACACAGATCAGAGGAACACCAAACCGGCAACACACAACACAGCTAAAGCGCAGCCTGTAAACCCAACGAAAGGAAATATACAAACAAACCACCGAAATGCACACCCACCCTACAACCCAACACACGTACCAACCACCAACAAAACCAAACGAAAACCCCAAAGAAAGAAACCCATAGATAAACACAAACAAAAGACAACGTGCACAACCCAAACACCAAAACCACAAAACCAAACAAAGCCCAAAGGCAAAATGAGCAAGCGATAATACCCACACCAAACAAAGCACAATAAAGCACATACGAAGACAGCTAACATATTAACAAGTAACAATACCAAAGTCCAGCATTGATAAGCATGTACACCAACATGAAACCAAGACAACTAACCCAACACACAAGTGAATCTAAATACCAAAACCAACCACCAAACAATGTACAAATGTGCAATAAGATAACAGAACCTAAACAACACACCCAAAACAGCAAAATCAACATCCTGCACACAACCAACCCACCCATAGTCATAACATTGAAAGTGCAAGACCACCGCGGCACAAACAGCTATAACAGATACAAACGCAACAACCACCAAACAACACAGCCCAAAGGCATAAATAAACAACCAACCCGCGCGCTAACACCAAGGAATAAAAATGCGAAGTACTAACACACCCACAAACCCACCGCCAAACAGAAATACCCAACAAGCCCAAAACAGCAAAACATGCCTTATATTACACCAACCCGTAGAATTTCCGCCATCAGCCAAAACCCAAAAAAACAGCCAAAATCGGTACGGGAGAATCAGTGTCAGCCAATCCGGACCCCTACCCACCGGAAAAAGTGCAAAATCCCACCCACCCCAAAAACCCACAAACTCAAACCCAAACAACTAAGAAAAGTAACCGCAAATAAGTAGCCAATCAACAGCCAATAACAAACCCACCAAGAACACCTAAGCATCAACAACAAGTGAATCAACAAATACAGACCCAAGCACAACAAAATCAGCAAGATATAAACAGGCCACAAACAAAATGACAACAGCAGAAACCCCAACAGACGCAAAGATATGTAGCAAATAAAAATCACGCACAAAACAAAGAAAATCCCCAAAAATCCCCAAAAATCCAAAAAATCCGGAAATGTACTAAATCAACACCAAAACAGAGCTAAAAAAGGCTGTTTTTCGGGGGTTAACATAGACTAATAGCCACAGGAACAAAAGAGATCCCTTCGGATATGGGAGGTACAATTAAATTTATAGCAGACCCATGAACTATCACTTACAACACAATACACAAGAGGAGATCGTAAATTAAAGGTAGAAAATGTTACAATCAATCTGTGCACTGTGGCCTCCTGTACTGTTCACCTAAAATCCCGCAAACCCCAAAACCCGCAAACCCAAGAACCCACAAACCCAAGAACCTACAAACCCAAAAACCCACAAACCCAAACACAAATAACACCACACAACCCAAACACCAAAACCACCCCCAACGCAAATTTAATCGATACCATAACACGGCGAAAGAAGACGGGTGTAGCATATACTACACACCAAACCCAGAACCTGAGATAGTAAAACAAACCCCAGAACCTGTAGACTGAAACAACTAAACCTCAAAACCCACACATCTGTAAGGTGCATCTGCTCACCACGGTCAGACATTTCCAATCTTTTGATATCGCCATTAAGTACCTGTAACGCCAACCTATGTATTTAACAATTACAAGACCCCACGGCAGGTATGACATGTGTTTCCCTTTAATAAAGCCAAAAGTAAGTAGCCTAGCAATATAAATAACAAGCCCAACCACCTGAAACCCACAATTATGGCTACAACAAGCTACTAACATACCCAACAGCAACACCCAAACAGTGTACGGGCCTAACAAAACGGCTGATCCCACACATAAACCACACAAACCACAACTGATGTACAGAGCACAACCAGATAGGTGTTATATAACATATATAAACCACCCCAAACGCGGTATCCCGCGTGAATAACAAACCCAAAACAGCACACTTACTGCAATCACCACACAAAACACACAAGCACAACGAAACACCATAAATCAAGACAACACCAAAGTAACACGCACAAGTATATAATGCACACAGAAAAACGCAAGTACACCCCAGCAAGTAAAGAAAAACACATCACACATAAAAGACAACGGATGCACATCCCGAACACCCCACCCACAACAACCGCCCACAAACATAGACCATGCCAGAGAGCAGCAACTAGAAACACAAATAATAACACCAACCCGTTTAACACTAAAACAAAAAACAACATACAACACGGACCAGAAAACAGACCAAACGAGTGCATCCAATCAGTACCCATAAAGACGTCTATATTACACCAACCCGCAGAATTTCCGACATCAGCCCAAAACCCAAAAAACAGCTAAAATCGGTACGGGAGAATCAGTGTCAGCCAATCCGAACCCCTACCCACCGAAAAAAGTGCAAAATCCCAACCCACACATAAACAACCAAATAACCCAAAATAATAACTAATGAATTAACACAACACACCCACAACAGTCAAATACCAAAACTAACAACTAAATAAAAAAACACCAAACAGCACCCCACAACTAAATAAAAAGCACCAAACACAGCACCCAGCACACTAACCCTAAACAGGTAAACAAACAAGACATCAATGCCCAAGCTACACAAACATCACATCAACACAGCGCAAAACACCAAAGATAAAACCTACACCACACCGAAGAAATAGTAAATACAAAACATAACCACAAAGACCAATACCCTGTAATCATATACCACCCAAGATAGCAATACAAAGCTAGCAACACACCAACATCAGGTAGACCACAATCAAGTAAGTCTAATAAAACAAAGACCTCATCCAAGTACACCAAAATCCCCACCAACACAAAAACAAAAAACCAAGCAAAACAAATAAACACACCAGACCAAGCAGTAAAAACAAGACAAAGACTACACAGCAAACCCACGCGGTAAATCACCACAAAGACGCACAACAAACAAAGCAACACGTAATCAGGGACACATATACACACCCAACACAAAACACCCCAACAACAAACAACATGGAACACACAACCTATGAACGGCACTTAGTGTACACCAGGAACCTATAAGTAACAAAACAAGAGCCACAAAGCGTGGTTACAGAAGAGAACCTAAAGAAAAAAACAGCCCAAAGACAGCTACAACCCCACAGCAGAGCGCACAATACCAGCCACCCACCCACAGGTACAGACCAGAGAAAAACACTAAACTAACAGCACACAACCCAGCTATATATACAAAAACACAGCCAGGAAACCCAACGAAAGGTAAATACACAAACAAACTATCGAAAAACACACCTACCACTAAACCCACCACATACATCAACCACAAACAAAACCAAACACAAACCCTAAAGAAAGAAACCCACAGAAAAACACAAACAAAAGACAGCGTGCACGCAACCCAAACACCAAACTACAAAACCAAACAAAGCTCAAAGGCAAAAGGAACTAACAGCGACAACCCCACCAAACAAAATATAACAACACACGAAGACAGCTAGTACATCAGCAAGTAACAACACCAAAGTCCAGCAGTGAAAAGCGCGCACGCCAGCATGAAACCAAGACAACTAATCCAACACAAAAGTGAATCTAAACACCAACAAACCCAACCCACCAAACAATGTGTAAACGCGTAATAAGGTAACAGAACCTAAGTACCACACCCAAAGCAGCAAATTGACATCACACACCAGCACCCACCACACAGTCATAACATTAAAGCACAAGACTACCACGACACAAACAGTCATGACGACACAAACTGAACAAACCCAAACAACACACTCCAAAGGCGCAACAAACAAACAACCCGCGCCAACACCAAGTAATAAAAAATGCAAAACACTAGCGTCCTACAACCCCACCACCAAAACAGAAATACCCAACAAGCCCAAAACAGCAAAACGTGCCTTATATTACACCAACCCGTAGGTTTTCCGACATCAGTCCAAAACCCAAAAACAGCTAAAATCGGTACGGGAGAATCAGTGTCAGCCAATCCGGACCCCTACCCACCGAAAAAATGCAAAAACCAATCCCACACATAAATAACCAAACAACCAAAATAATAACCAATACATCGGCACAACATACCCACAACAGCCAAATACCAAAACCAACAACTAAATAAAAAGATCAAAAAACCAAACTCGGCAACTAAATAAAAGTACTAAATAAAAACCCAACCCACCAACCACAAACAGCTAAACAAACAAGACACCAATGGCTAAACAGTATAAACACCACCCCAACACAGTCCAAAGCACCAAAGACACATCCAATACCACACCGAAGAAATACTAAATACAAACATAAGCATAAAGACTAATACCCACACCACGTAACCCCAAGACAACAATACAGAGATAGCAATACCCCAACAGTAGACAGACAACAACAAGCAAGCGTAACAAAACAAAGGCACACCCCAAGCATACCCAAAAAACCCACTAACACAACAAACTAAAACAACAACAAAACAACAAACAGACATCAGGCCTAGCAGTAAACAAAGCCAAAGACTACACAGCAAAACCTACATGGTAAATCTAACCCACGAAAACGCACACCAAATAAGCAACATACAGCCCCGGAACACGCATACACAACACAAAACAACAAACACCAACAAACAACACGGAGCACGCAACCTATGAGCGATACTTAGTGCATATCAAAAATTCCGCAAGTAACAAAACAAGCATGAAAGCACGACTGCAGAAGAGAACCTAAAGAAAAATACAGCCCAAAAACAACAACAACAACCCACCAGAGCGCATAATACCAGGCAGCCAACCACAAACAACGCAACCCAAAGAAAGCACCAAACTGGCACCACGCAACCAGCTAAAACACAGACTACAAACCCAGCGAAAGGTAAATGAACAAACAAACTACTGGAATGTACACCACACCACTAAACTCAACCCGCGTATCCCACCACCAGCAAAACCAAACGTAAACCCCAAAGAAAGAAACACAGAGACAAACACAAACAAAAGGCAACGGGTGCACAACTCAAGCGCCAAAACCACAAAACCACACAAAACCCTAAAGACAAAAGAACAAGCATAATCAATCAACAAACAACGCCCACAAAGTACACAAAACAACCAGCACACCAGCAAGTGATAACAACAAAACTCAACAGTAGTAAGCGTGTACACCAACACAAAGGCAAGACAACTAACCAATACAAAAGTGAATCTTGCCGTCAACAAACAAAACCCACCAAACAATGCGCAAATGCACAACAAAGAACATAACCCAAACACACCCAAAAACAACAAAACAACAACATACGCCAACACATCCACACAGTCACAACATCGAAGCGCAAAGCTACTACGACGTAAACAGTTACAGCAAGCACAAATCCAAGCGCCACCAAACAACGCAACCCAAAGACATAAATAAACAAATAACCTGCACGTTAACACCAAATAATAAAACTACAAAGTACAACAACACCCGTGAAACCCCCATCGAAGAAACAGAAATACCCAACAAGCCTAAAACCCCAAAACACGCTTATATTACACCAACCCGTAGAATTTCCGACATCAGCCCAAAAAACCCAAAAACAGCTAAAATCGGTACGGGAGAATCAGTGTCAGCCAATCCGGACCCCTACCCATCGAAAAAGTGCAAAAACCCCAACCACACATAAACAACCAAATAACCCAAAATAATAACTAATAAAACATCCAACATACCCCGCAACAGCCAAATATCAAAACCAACAACTAAATAAAAGCACCAAACACCACCCCAACAACTAAATAAAAGCATCAAATACAAAACACAACACTAACCACAAACAGCCAAACCAACAAGACACCAATGGCTAAACAGCGCAAACAACACACCAACACAGCACAAAACACCAAAGCTACACCCCACACCACACCAAAGAAATACCAAATACAAAACACAACCCTAAAGCCCAACACCCTGTAATCATGCAACACTCAAAATAACAATACATAGACAGCAACACACTCACAACAGGTAAACAACAAGCAAGTATAACAAAACAAAGGCACAGCCAAGCATGTTCTAAAACCCCACCGACATAACCAACTAAAACCTAAACAAAACAAATAAAACACACCAAACCAAGCAGTAAACCAAGGCATAGGCTACCAGTAAAATTCACATGGTAAACTTAACCCACAAAGACACACAACAAACAAAACAACACACAACACGGACACATATAAAACCCAACACAAAACACAAACAACAACACACAAAACACACAATCTTAAACGACATCTAGTACATATTAAGATCCTACAAGCAACAAAACAAGAACCCCAAAGTGTGTTTGCAGAAGAAAATCTAAAGAAAAAAGCACAACCCCAAGAGACAACTATAACACCCACAGCAGGGCGCACAATACCAGGCAGCCAACCACAGACACAGATCAGAGGAACACCAAACCGGCAACACACAACACAGCTAAAGCGCAGCCTGTAAACCCAACGAAAGGAAATATACAAACAAACCACCGAAATGCACACCCACCCTACAACCCAACACACGTACCAACCACCAACAAAACCAAACGAAAACCCCAAAGAAAGAAACCCATAGATAAACACAAACAAAAGACAACGTGCACAACCCAAACACCAAAACCACAAAACCAAACAAAGCCCAAAGGCAAAATGAGCAAGCGATAATACCCACACCAAACAAAGCACAATAAAGCACATACGAAGACAGCTAACATATTAACAAGTAACAATACCAAAGTCCAGCATTGATAAGCATGTACACCAACATGAAACCAAGACAACTAACCCAACACACAAGTGAATCTAAATACCAAAACCAACCACCAAACAATGTACAAATGTGCAATAAGATAACAGAACCTAAACAACACACCCAAAACAGCAAAATCAACATCCTGCACACAACCAACCCACCCATAGTCATAACATTGAAAGTGCAAGACCACCGCGGCACAAACAGCTATAACAGATACAAACGCAACAACCACCAAACAACACAGCCCAAAGGCATAAATAAACAACCAACCCGCGCGCTAACACCAAGGAATAAAAATGCGAAGTACTAACACACCCACAAACCCACCGCCAAACAGAAATACCCAACAAGCCCAAAACAGCAAAACATGCCTTATATTACACCAACCCGTAGAATTTCCGCCATCAGCCAAAACCCAAAAAAACAGCCAAAATCGGTACGGGAGAATCAGTGTCAGCCAATCCGGACCCCTACCCACCGGAAAAAGTGCAAAATCCCACCCACCCCAAAAACCCACAAACTCAAACCCAAACAACTAAGAAAAGTAACCGCAAATAAGTAGCCAATCAACAGCCAATAACAAACCCACCAAGAACACCTAAGCATCAACAACAAGTGAATCAACAAATACAGACCCAAGCACAACAAAATCAGCAAGATATAAACAGGCCACAAACAAAATGACAACAGCAGAAACCCCAACAGACGCAAAGATATGTAGCAAATAAAAATCACGCACAAAACAAAGAAAATCCCCAAAAATCCCCAAAAATCCAAAAAATCCGGAAATGTACTAAATCAACACCAAAACAGAGCTAAAAAAGGCTGTTTTTCGGGGGTTAACATAGACTAATAGCCACAGGAACAAAAGAGATCCCTTCGGATATGGGAGGTACAATTAAATTTATAGCAGACCCATGAACTATCACTTACAACACAATACACAAGAGGAGATCGTAAATTAAAGGTAGAAAATGTTACAATCAATCTGTGCACTGTGGCCTCCTGTACTGTTCACCTAAAATCCCGCAAACCCCAAAACCCGCAAACCCAAGAACCCACAAACCCAAGAACCTACAAACCCAAAAACCCACAAACCCAAACACAAATAACACCACACAACCCAAACACCAAAACCACCCCCAACGCAAATTTAATCGATACCATAACACGGCGAAAGAAGACGGGTGTAGCATATACTACACACCAAACCCAGAACCTGAGATAGTAAAACAAACCCCAGAACCTGTAGACTGAAACAACTAAACCTCAAAACCCACACATCTGTAAGGTGCATCTGCTCACCACGGTCAGACATTTCCAATCTTTTGATATCGCCATTAAGTACCTGTAACGCCAACCTATGTATTTAACAATTACAAGACCCCACGGCAGGTATGACATGTGTTTCCCTTTAATAAAGCCAAAAGTAAGTAGCCTAGCAATATAAATAACAAGCCCAACCACCTGAAACCCACAATTATGGCTACAACAAGCTACTAACATACCCAACAGCAACACCCAAACAGTGTACGGGCCTAACAAAACGGCTGATCCCACACATAAACCACACAAACCACAACTGATGTACAGAGCACAACCAGATAGGTGTTATATAACATATATAAACCACCCCAAACGCGGTATCCCGCGTGAATAACAAACCCAAAACAGCACACTTACTGCAATCACCACACAAAACACACAAGCACAACGAAACACCATAAATCAAGACAACACCAAAGTAACACGCACAAGTATATAATGCACACAGAAAAACGCAAGTACACCCCAGCAAGTAAAGAAAAACACATCACACATAAAAGACAACGGATGCACATCCCGAACACCCCACCCACAACAACCGCCCACAAACATAGACCATGCCAGAGAGCAGCAACTAGAAACACAAATAATAACACCAACCCGTTTAACACTAAAACAAAAAACAACATACAACACGGACCAGAAAACAGACCAAACGAGTGCATCCAATCAGTACCCATAAAGACGTCTATATTACACCAACCCGCAGAATTTCCGACATCAGCCCAAAACCCAAAAAACAGCTAAAATCGGTACGGGAGAATCAGTGTCAGCCAATCCGAACCCCTACCCACCGAAAAAAGTGCAAAATCCCAACCCACACATAAACAACCAAATAACCCAAAATAATAACTAATGAATTAACACAACACACCCACAACAGTCAAATACCAAAACTAACAACTAAATAAAAAAACACCAAACAGCACCCCACAACTAAATAAAAAGCACCAAACACAGCACCCAGCACACTAACCCTAAACAGGTAAACAAACAAGACATCAATGCCCAAGCTACACAAACATCACATCAAC
>CATOAK010000010.1:0-18467 GCA_951392215.1 Epirrita christyi | reverse complement strand
TTTGTGTACCTTCTTTCGGCCCTTCCGTCTCTTCTTCGATTTCTTCTTCGCTAGCGTCTCGATTCTTTCCTCCCCCCTCCCCCCTCCCCCCTCCCCCTCCCTTAACTCAATTTGTGTACCTTCTTTCGGCCCTTCCGTCTCTTCTTCGATTTCTTCTTCGCTAGCGTCTCGATTCTTCTCCCCCCTCCCCCCTCCCCCCTCCCCCCTCCCCCCTCCCCCTCCCTTAACTCAATTTGTGTACCTTCTTTCGACCCTTCCGTCTCCTCCTCGGCTTCTTCTTCGCGAGCGTCTCGCTTTTCTCCCTCCCTCTCCCTCTATCTGCGCCCCCTCCTCCTCTTGCTTCTCCACCCACTCTCTGGCTTCGGAGACAGCAGCAGGTTTGCGGATGCAGCCATATACGATTTCTTTGTTTGTCGTCGAATGAGCTCGTGCCCCATGTTCGTGTGTTGAGGCATGCTGTTGCGCACGGGCAAGGCACGCGTCCCCCTCGAGGCTCAGCGCCACGGTGCGCGCACCGCTCTGCCGGAGGATGTGTGCCTGCTCAGACACTTGCGCTCTTCACGGGCCTCGCGTGCGTCGCTGCTCCCACGACTCTGTTCTCTAACGAGTATTACACGTTGAAAAACTCCTCATCACCGTTGAGGATGGTGGGACTTTCTGTTTAACCCTTTCTTTTGCCTCATTGATCTCCCTTCTTCCTCCTCCTCGTTCCTGTTTCTTTTTCTCCGTTCCATTTTTTCTTCACACAAAAGAGGAATGGAAGTGTTTGCCCTCCTCACTGTGAACGTCATGTGCCTCTCTTCCCCGTAAAAAATCAGACAAACAACGTGATGTTGCAAGTGGTGGACTGCCTGCGCGTCGTGTTGCGGCCCTGCCACTCCGTCCTCGGTGACAGCGGTTGTGCGCTTTGACGTCGTAGCTGAAAAGATGTCCCCCTGCCACGTCGCTGCCGTCGACGCGCGAACGACGCACTTCCCGACTGTCTTTCAGACGCTGCCCATTCGGCACGGCTCGCCATCGCCGGTGCACCCTCCACCATCTGCCCCCCTCTCTCCGCTCCCCTGCTGTGTCCTCGCACCGCCCACCAGAAGGCACACCACATCGCCTCGGCTTTTGCTTGCACCGCACTACAACACTCACCCGCTCCTGCACACCTTTGTGCACACCACCGGCTTCCGCCAGCACTCCCCCACACGATGGGCTCTGTCTTTTCCACGCCGCCACACCCGCATTAGGCGCCACTCAACGGAACGATGCATCAGCATGACCACGAGCGAGGGTCAGTGCTTCCTGGTTGATTCCCAGGCGATGCCGTGGACCAAGCGGAGGGCCGCTGCTGTGATGAGCGACGGGCTGCCCCGTCTGCGCTGTGGAAGCGGGCACGCGGAGTCGACCCGGAAGAAGGTGAACGAACGCCGTTTCACTCTTCTGTGTGACCGCGTGCGCAGCTGAGTGCGGACCATCTCGAGCATCGTCACGGGCTCCTTCCGCCGCTCTCTCTCTCTCGCCGTTGTGCGTGCGCGTTCGTCGCCCGTGCGGGTGCGGGCCTTTGTTTCCCACGTGGGGTCCACACGCTCCTCCTCTCACTCTCGCGCGGGTGCGCGCTGCTGTGGCTGCTCGGTGACGCCAGCCGCGGCTGCCCCTACGCGGCCGTCTTTTGTTCCCCCCCCCTCCTCGACGCCGTGTCGCTGTCCCGCGTGCTCCCGCGGCAGTGCGTGCTGCTGCTGCTGCTCGCTTCCACTGCACCGCCCACGCCGCCGGTGCAGCGGTGGGGAGGGGCCGGCGATGCGCGCTGAGCATGCGAGTGTCGCAGGGACGCGGACCGCTGGCGTCACGCGTTGGCAGCGCGACGGAGCGGCTGTGGGCGGAGGGAGCCGAGGAGGCCGTCAGCCACATGGGTGGCTCCAGCCGATGCTGTCACCACCGCACTGCACTGCAGCGGCGGCACCGCTGTGCTGCACCTGGCACTGGGACGGGAGGCGGCACGGATCCGCAGACAGCGCCGCCGCCTTCTACAAGGGCAACAGGGGGCCATCGCCGTGTTGTGGGGTCCCCCGCGCTGTGGTGGATGCGCAGACAACCCCCCCCCCCCCCCCAATGTGCCGGCGTACCACAAGTTGCCGCCGCTCCATCATGCCGTGCACTCGCTGCGTGTGCCCACGCCTGCACGGCGGCTTTCGCTTTCACCGCCCCTCCGTGGCCTCGACCACAGAGCCCAGCCTCTTCGCTACTTTTCCTCCCTCCCTCTCGTCGTTCTCGTCGTGGACGAGCGTTGCCTCGTGATGTGCGCGTCTCTCGTGTTCGACTCCATCCAACTACCCAACTACCCGCAAACCCTCCTTCCCTTCCTTTTGACTTCAGAGGCGTTTGCGTGTTCATCCCTCGAGCACACTCGGTACGTCGGCTGTGGCCGTGCCGCGATGGGGAGGGGAGCGCTGCAAGCACAATTTGCCTTGCACTAGCGGAGCGGCACTCGTCCTGCGTGGACGCGAGGGCTGTGCGAACACACTCCACTCCTTGTTGACAGAGCCTGTCCGACGGTGTGCGCCTGCGTCCTCCGTTTCTTTTTGCGTTTCCGATGGCACCCCTTAGCGCGGTGCACGAGGTCGGCCCGGTGGGGGTAGAGGCGTGCTGCACCCCAAGCAGCTGCTCCTCCCCCGCCCCCCTGCACCCGAGAGCTGGCGTGTGCCTCGTACCTTTTTTCTTAAAGTCTGCTCGCCCGTAACCTTGAAGTTCACTGCGAGTGCCAAAACACGAGGACATTGCGTCCCGTCCGCTGGGGAGCGCGTGACGCTCGGCACACGGCGGTCGGCCTGCGCTGTGCACCGCTTCCCCCTCCCCTGCCCTCCCGCCTGCGTATCCGCAGTGTGCGACGACGTGCTCGCCTTTCTGCGCGTCCATGCTGTGCCCCCCTCTCCTCCCCTGCTTCCACCGTCTCACACCCCCCTCTCCCCCGCCTGTGCCCTGTCACCGTGCTTCACCGCACCCCCGCCTCGTGCCCGCACCGACACATGCCACCCCACCCACACACGTGCAGTCAACGCCGGACTTAAGAACCACACTAACGATCGCTTCCCCCTCCCCCCTCACCCACGCACGACTACGCATCTGCCCTCTTTACCCACGCCGCGCCCCTCCGCGTTTCGCCTCGTCGTGTCTTACCGCCCCCCCCCCCCCCCCCCCCACGACCCGCCGCGACTTCGCCTTCCGTCCGCCCCCGCCATCGCCTCTCACCCCGCACAGCTGCGCGCGACGACGAAGCCCCTGCATCCAGTCCACATCCCCTCCTGCCTTCTAACGGAAGCCGCCGCCTCTCGCGTTTCGCGTTCGGATCTCGCGCCGACCACGCCGTCGCTACGTGGTTGTGCGTCTGCCGCACGCAGTCTCCGCTGCCGGTGCATTCGTGCTTCTCGCTTACTCTCCTTTTTGTTTTGTGCTTCGTTGTCCACGAGGCTGAGCTGCTGACGGAGCCGTCCTCCCGCACCTGCACATCGATCCGTTTCCTGTGGTGCTTCGTGTGCGCACTCGGAGACTGCCCGCGTCCGCCGCCTACGGTGGCCTATTCATATATTCGGTTCTTTTCTCTTTTCTTTTCTTTTCTGTACTACACTGCACGTGGATTCCAGGTGCGCCTCTCAGGGTTTCATTGTTTCTATTCTTTTTGTGTTTCGACGCTGCAGCCGCTCCCCGCGCTCCAGCGTGGCACCCGCCTCTCTGCGTGACTCGTGGCACCTCCTCCCACCCACACCTGTGCCACCCGTTGTGGGCGCCATGCCGCTGTCGCGTCTGCTGCTGCCGCTGTGCGGGCTGCTGCTCGCCTTGGCCGTCACGGCAGTCCATGCCGGAGCGCCGCTGTACGGTCCCGGCGAGGTGACACTGATCGTTGCATCCCGCTCGAGTTACCCGTCGCGGGACGCGCAGATCGAATTCTGCTCGCGGCGTGGTGGCTCGCTGGTTCCTGCCGTGACCGAGGCGATGCAGGAGCGAGTGACGTCGGCGATCAACGATCACTACGATCCCACCGTCATGACCTACATGGGCGCCTCCACGATGCTGTCTCCGGCGTGCACGCTGTGGTCTGCGTCGCTGAACTGCATCTGGTACTGGGACCAGGGCCGGTACGCGACTACGTTCAACGCCGTCCCCTTCTACAAGGGCAACCGCGACCCCACGTACCTCCCTGGTGCGGGAATGGTGGGCGACGCCGTGGGCAACCACTGGGGCGTCAACGCGGCCACCGGAACGCAGCACCCTGGCGAACAGATGCAGCGCTACGGCGCGTACTTCCGAGAGGACAGCGCGGATGTCGCCTGGGTCGACACCCCCACTTCGTCGTGGAGCTACGGCAGCGTGGCCGCACGTGACTACCGCGTGGTTTGTGCCGTCGAACAGAGCACCACATTGACAACGAGTACGAGTATGACGACGGCAAGAACCATGCCACTGACACCGGCACAACAGGGCATTAAAGCAACGACACGCCGACCAACGACAAGGACGACACGCCGACCAACGACAAGGACAACAGCGCGTCCAACGACAAGGACAACGGCGCGTCCAACGACAAGGACGACAGCGCGTCCAACGACAAGGACAACGGCGCGTCCAACGACACGGACAAATACGACGCGGACAACGACAAGGACGACAGCGCGTCCAACGACACGGACAACGGCGCGTCCAACGACACGGACAAATACGACGCGGACAACGACAACAGCGCGTCCAGCGACGACCACAAAGACATCACGGCCACCGACAACAGCGCGTCCAGGGACGACCACAAAGACATCACGGCCACCGACAACAACAACGAAGAAAGTGCGTCCAACAACGACCACCACCGCGAAGCCGTCCAAGGACAGCACTGGGGTAAACGTGCCCCTGGTGGTCGGCCTTTCTGTCGCGGTTGCCGTCGTTTTGCTTGTCATCATGTCGGTTATCGTGAGCCTGGCGTGCTTCGGTGGGTGCTCTTGCGTCGCTGGTGCGTGTGGAGCGGCATCAGCATCGCCCAGCAGCTCTGGGTCGTGGGGGGGAAGCACGTCGCGAGGCAGCTCCTTCCGATCGCGAGGCAGCTCCTTCAACTCGCGCAGCAGCTCCTTCGGCTCGCGCAGCATGACAGGCAGCAGCCGCACTTTCCGCTCTCGCAGCTTCGACGACGACGTAACATCGTCGCGGAACAGCGAGGAAATGACGTCGATGGCGAGCTCGCGGTACGTGCGGCCTCACCGATATGCCAACAAGCAGCCGCTCCGCTGGCTGAGGCGGTGACCATGCTACAACAGATGCGGCTGCCGCAGATGATGCCGATGCAGCAGGAGATGTCATACGAGGCCTCACAAATCTGTTAGGCGCCGCAGCCGAGTGATGTGCACGCACCGAACACGTGGGACGTCTCGATGCACCGCCGCTCTTCCAGCGGGAACCTCGCCGAGTGGGACACAACAAGAAAGACACACCGCCTCCCCCTCTCCTACCTTCCCACGCCGCACCCCGCAGAGATGCCGCGGTGTTGCGGTGCTGGGCGGCAGCTTTGGTGTCTCGCGACCCTCTTCTCTGTGTGCGCGCCACTGATTGCCAGCGCACTTGGGGGACGTGACATGCCAGCTGCCGTCCAACACCAGGTGCGGGTTCCACTTGGAATTGTCAGCTGGCGTGCATTAGCCAAGGTGAGGCCGGCATAAAGCGACTCAAAGCCCTCTTTCTTTTCTCGTTTCTTCTTTCGTAACGGAGCTCTCGTTTTCTGAGAAGCCCCCTCTCTTAAGCTCCTCGCGTGTCTACCTTGGCATAGCCTGTAGCCCCCTCCCCCCCTCCCCCTCCCTTAACTCAATTTGTGTACCTTCTTTCGGCCCTTCCGTCTCTTCTTCGATTTCTTCTTCGCTAGCGTCTCGATTCTTTCCTCCCCCCTCCCCCCTCCCCCCTCCCCCTCCCTTAACTCAATTTGTGTACCTTCTTTCGACCCTTCCGTCTCCTCCTCGGCTTCTTCTTCGCGAGCGTCTCGCTTTTCTCCCTCCCTCTCCCTCTATCTGCGCCCCCTCCTCCTCTTGCTTCTCCACCCACTCTCTGGCTTCGGAGACAGCAGCAGGTTTGCGGATGCAGCCATATACGATTTCTTTGTTTGTCGTCGAATGAGCTCGTGCCCCATGTTCGTGTGTTGAGGCATGCTGTTGCGCACGGGCAAGGCACGCGTCCCCCTCGAGGCTCAGCGCCACGGTGCGCGCACCGCTCTGCCGGAGGATGTGTGCCTGCTCAGGCTCGTGCGCTCTTCACGGGCCTCGCGTGTGTCGCTGCTCCCACGACTTTGTTCTTTGATGAATGTAACACGCTGACAAATTCCCCATCACGGTTGAAGCTGGTGGGGCTCTCTGTTTGACGCTTTCTTCTGTCTTATTGATTTCCCCTTCCTCCTCCTTCTTCTTTCATCTCTAAACAACCATGAACAGAATCGCGTACGCATTTTGTTTAGTTCCAAGCTATCGGCCTCTCTTTCTTCTCCGTTGAAAGCCACACACAAACAACGCGGTCTCGCACATGGGAGGATTCCAGTGTGTTGCAACGACGCTGCGCGTTGTGGGACGGCCCTGCCCCTTCGTCTCTGGTGACAGCGGTCGGCGCTCTGGCGCCGTTGTTGGGGAGCCGTCCCCGCTCCCACGCCCCTGCCGTCGATGCACAAGCGACGCACTTCCCCGACTTTCTCGCAGACGCTGCCCACGCGGCACGGCACGCCATCGCTGCTACCTCCTCCACCTTCTGCCCTCCTCTCTTCCCTCTCGCGTTGTGCCCTCGCAGACCCCCGACGGCGGTCCTCCTCCTCACCACCCCCACAACGCCCACCACCCGGCACCTCAATTCGCCTCGATCATTTTGTTTGCACAGCGCCGCGACACTCAGTGGCTCCTGCATACCCCTTCTGCTCAGCACCGGCCCTCGCCAGCACTCCCCTACGCGGTGAGCTCTGTCACCCACACGCCCCAACACCCGCATCAGGCGCTCCTTGAGAGCGCAGTGTAACAGGGCACATGCCAATGGCGCCCCTCAGCATCCTGGTTGCTTTCGCGGATGCGCGCCGACTCAGACCTGAAGAGCCGCTGCGGTGAAGAGCGACGGGCTGCCTCGTCTGCGCTGCCGAAGAAGACACACTCGTCTGTGTGTGCGGCGTTGCATCAGGGTGTACACGCCACCGACCGGTGCCGCCGTCCATCGACCTATCACGCAGCACACCCTGGTACGTTGTATGCAGCGACACCGAGTACTGTCCCGCCGTGGCGCTGACACTGCCGGCATGGGTGGCTCGCATAGGGCTACTTTCCCTTTGCCGCCCGAGGTGCCGCCGGCACACGAGCGATGCACAGCGCAGCACCCGACGTCATGACGAGGCGGAGGATCGTCACGCCGCACCGAAACGACGAAGCCGCTGCCAGTAGCGACAGTGAGATGACGCAACGTGCAGATGCGCGGCAGTACGAGTCGCTAGACGACGCCCACCGTGCGCGAGGACACCCGCTTCGTATTTTCCCCCGTCCACCCTCCACAAGGGACGGAAGACAACGACAGAAAACCGCTTCCGCCTCTGCTAGGTGGCAGCCGATCATCTTTTACTTTGAGCCCCTGCACAAGGCATGCAGGCAATCCATGTGCACGTGCCAGCGCTCCGGCACAGCACAGTGGCATCTTCAGCATGGCTACCGCTGCCCTTCCCCTCCTCCTCCCCCCCCGCAGAGGCCGAACCGGTCCATGCCACACTGCAGCACCGCGTGCACTACGGCGTCTTCCCTTTCAGCCGTTCCCACCGCTGCTCGCTTCGCAGTGTCCTCCCGCTCCCCGCCTCCAGGCTGTCCACGTGACGCTGCGACTTCAAGTCTGCCCTCCTTTCCCGTCACACGCCTGCACGTGAACACCGCCACACCTGACAGCTCACACACCGCACTGTGCCCACAACCGAATGCACGTCGGTGGCCCACCGCACTCGCGTGATCCTGTTCCGTCCTGTTGATTCTAATCCCCATCGTTTGCTGCCTACCTTTTCGGTCACGTGTGTCTAACACCGAGACGCACGCCAGCCCGCACTCCCGACGGCGGACATCGGGAAGTCCACTCACAACGGCAACACGCTCTAGCACTGTAGCCGGCTGTGCAGCTGGCGGCACTGGTCTGCGACTCACACGGCGCAGTGGAACCCACCACAATCCCACCGCTGTTTCGAGCATCTTTCCTCGCCATGTACGCGTGTGTGCCGCGTCGCGGTGGTGTTCGCTACGGACTGAATGAGTTGACGATCGTTGTCTTATTCTCTCTCCTTTTTTTTCATCCCGTCGACATTACTTCGGCAACGTGTTGCACACCAGCCGCGTAGTCTGTAAAGGCAGCCTCAGAGCCCCAGGCAACGCCCCTCCTCGCACGCTCTCTTTGTCTATTATCTGATACCGCCCTCGTGCTGAAGCTGCTGAGGCCTCGTCACAGCAAACACTGCACGGGGGAAACGTTGAGCACCGTCGACGGGGTGCGATTTAGTGCGGCAACTACGATTTAGAATCGTGCAGCTTACCCAGTAGAGGCGTCGCCTTCCTTCACGCGATCCCCTGAAAAGCGGAGAAGGCCTTGTGTAAGTGACACCTTCTTGCACACGCTGAGGTTGCTCACTGTGTGCGGGGTTGGCTCTGCAGTGACAGAGAAGACAACATGCTGTGGAGCAGACTACGCGCCCTGCGCAAGTGCCCTGATGCTTATCATAGCGTGAGGACCATCAGTTCAAAGCCGAAGATGTTGCGGCACTCTGCTTCTTGCGAATGTGGAAAGTTTGTCAGTTTCATGGGAGAGCCGCAGAGACGCTGTTGGCCCACACGAGACTGCTGGAAGTGGCAGAGCGTCGCTTCACAGACGCTCCCAGTTTAAGCTTTCAACCATTTCCAATAGAGGTAGACGGCACTGCCGGAGGGGGTGCTGTGTGGCGACAACGAACACCAACGCAGAACTTGCTCTGCACAAGACTCTCCAAGGAGGAAAAAAAAGAACGCACGACACGGCGCACCGCAGGATGGGGCCGCGGCCAACGGAGTTGCCGTCGTCCTCAGCTCAACAATGGGCTGAGATGTCAAATGCATCAAGGAGACTCACCTGTTTTAAGATGTGTCTGGTGCTTCCTGCGATAACTCAGCTTCTCACGCTCTTCCCATAAACTCTTTCAAATTGCGCTCTTCTAGTCGCAACAAAGCACAGCATCACTTTTCAGTCAAGCATTGCTCATAAGGAGCCGCACATCCGTATCTCTTCCCACATACTTCACACAGTGTGCTTCCCTCACATCTCTGGCTGTCATCGCGCTGCACGTCCGCTTTTCCGACAGGCCTGTCACTTTACAATTGAACTGTCAATCTCTCTCCGAGAGCGATGGACCGTCTTCTCCGTGAATTGCAACAGAGGCATGAAGAGCACCTCGAAACAGGCGTATACACGACCTATTGCGTGCATCGCTCTCAGTTGCTAGCCTGCCGGTACGGTGACGCGGTGGCAGAGGTGATGAGCTTTTTGCCCGATCCGGTGAGCCTCGCACTCGCCGCAGTTTCACCCAAAGCGCGACTCTACGCGGCGCTGTGTCAAGAGAGCCAGCCGAAACGCTGCTTACTGTGCATGAACCTTGACCGTCGTGTGCTCCGCTACGACGTGGGACACCACGCACAGCTCCTACGACCTAGCAACGCCTCTGAAGCTCTCGGCGTGGTGGTTCACTCGGTATCGTCTTCCTATCGAAGCACGTGGTCCGAGAGGGGTGAAGACCATGAATGACGCCCCACCGGAGGTGCAAGCCCACTGGAAGGCGATCACACTGAACTACGGGGATAAGCACGTGCCCACTGTCGAACCCACCGCACGACGGGGGCTGGAGGAAATCGCAATTCGCCAGCAAACCCGCTTTCTCAGCAGTCTGCAGCCATCCACGATGACCAACCTTCGCGTTCTCACCGTGTGCGACTGCAAGCGGCTCGTCCTGAAGGTCGTCAAGCAGTTCCCGCAACTCATCTCCCTGAGCATGTGTAGGGTCCCCGGCGAAGTCCTGGACATGGCAGACTTTGCGTGCAGGGAGACGCTCCAACAGCTCACACTCAGTAAGTCGTCGGTGGAACAACTGGAAGGGTGGACGCATTGCACCTCCTTGATTCACGTTAGTCTGCGCGAGAACACATTCTTGGTTAATGTGGGGACACGTGATGACGCGCCGGTAGTGGAGACGCTTGACCTCTCTGGTACCCCAGTGAATGACCTCGGTGGGCTCTACATGTGCCGGCGGCTTGAAGTCATCAAAGTCAACGGGTGCATGGAGCTGACGAGCCTTGCATCGCTGGCAGGGGCACCCGCGCTCCGGACGATAAATGCCTCTCCAAGCGGCGTGAAGAGCATTGACGGCCTCAGCGAGTGCCCGCATCTCAAATCAGTCAATCTGATCGAGTGCCGCAAGCTGACGAGCCTTGTGTCTCTTGCAGAGGCACCTAGGTTGAAGGAAGTCCGTTTTTCGGGTTCGCCGCGGCCTGACACCACTGGCATAGCTCCTTCAATCCTGTACGTGGACCAGTACAATTACGCTTGGAACTAAGCAACAGCGCTCCTCGTAATCAGACTGACACCGCACCAGGGCAATTCTGACACACACACACACACAATCACGACGTTCTGCAGCACGGCTACTGCGTCTCCTTCAACTGGTCGTAGACCGTCGATGTGGACGTGACCATGCGACTGCCTCCCTTCGTTTACTTCCACCACTATGCGCATGTATCACCGCAAAGACACACTCGACAGAGGACTCCATGCGTTGGCCTCCACTTCGTAGGCCTCTTTACGACTCCCCCTTCTTTTGGTGGAGCGCCTTGTGGTCGTTGACACAGACGCTGTCTTCCTGGTCCCTCCCCCCTTCTCAACACGCACACACACAGCGCCTCCCTCCTCCACGTGTCAGTGTCCTTCTGTTGACGACGTCGGAGGGATCAGATTTGCTTTTGTTCTTCTTAATCTTCTCTTTTATTCGCCAAGTGTGGTGCGTGCGTGGCGTGTCCTCGCTTTCTTCTTTTTTTTTTTGCTGCCTCTTTAGCGCAATAGGCGTCGCCTCTTCACCAACGCGTCTCTGTGGCGCCGCTGCTCAGTCGGCAACGCTCTCCGTGTCGCAGAGATGCACGTACAGGACGTGGAT
Organism: Epirrita christyi; assembly: GCA_951392215.1. NCBI lineage: Eukaryota > Metazoa > Arthropoda > Insecta > Lepidoptera > Geometridae > Epirrita > Epirrita christyi. The sequence goes on along the minus strand of CATOAK010000010.1, from coordinate 7,285 downwards.
GGTAGAGGTGCTTGCTTTGCATCATCGCGGTGATGCGGCGGGCCCACCTCGTCCTTCTCAAAGACTCTTCCCTTTGGCTATTCCAGCGTTTCATTCTTTCTTGCTTTCAACTCCCTGCGATGTCCGTGCTCACCGTGTAAGCTTCCGAGTCCCGCTACACGTGTGTGTTTTCTACACTCGGTGCCTCCCCTGAAACGGCGTGGTGCATCTGACACTGTTCGTGCCGCTACGGAGGTGTGGAAAGAAGATCAGCTGAGCACCACGGAACTGTGAGCGGCAGGGTCTGCAAGCACTTCACCATTACCACCACCCGCTCTCACGTCTCCCGCATCCACTCCTCTCCATGTCACCTTGTCTGACCGAACGACCTGACACCTCCTCTCGTGCTCCCCCGCCTTCGCGCGTGGGTGTTTTGCTTTTCTGTTTGTGTCAGTGTCCCTTTCACTCACCGTGCCGTTTAGGTCTCATACCGGTGTTGTTGTGTTCGTCCCATGCGGACCTTTTTCCCCAACACGACGGCTCCCTCTCTTTGTGCAATCGCTTCATTTAAACGCCAGCGCCTTTTGCTCGCCAGTTTCAGAGACGTTTTTCTTTTTTCTCTGCTTCATCACCAGTTGTCCCTCCTTCATTGAGTCCGGGACTCTCCGACCTCATCACAGACGGGAAAGCCCTCCCGAGGCGCATCCCGCCACGACGGTCTCCTCCCACCTCTTCTGCCATTTTCTTTGTTGTTTTGTTCATTCTCCACACCACTCACTCGTGCCGTCCCCTTTACACGAGTCCAAGAGGCTCTCAGCTGATACACATCCTTTCAGAACACCTCGGCTGCGAGAAGTCCTCGCCATCAGAAAGTGAAGAGCGGAGCCGGAAGCGTGTCGGAATTGCGAGGAGGTGGAGTCTTGACCCGCATCCAGCTGAGAGTAGCGCCTCTGCTGACCACCTTCCATCGCGGTGTCTGGAGCTGCGACGAGCCGTTCAGTCTAAGAGCATCGTGCTCCCTTTTTTGCCTCCCGTAGGAGCTCTCAGCTCACTTCTCTGTCCTCTTATTCCCCTCTCCACGCCGCCGTGTCGCAACCAGAAGAAAAGAAAAGAAAGCACAGACCAACACCGATGAAACTGATCACTTTGCACTGCAGGCGGGCCGCTGCGTCACCGCCTTCTTGAGGAGCACGCGCTGCTATCCAGCGACACCAGGCCACTCATCGCAGGCGGTGCTCCCTTTCCAGAAGTGACAAGGGTGGCTTTGTAGATGGACTCTCAACCGGTCCTTGTGCATCGAGGTGTTGCTGCCTGCACGTCACCTGCTCGCTTGGCGGTGGTCTGCTCTGTCCTCTCCGACCCCACTCTTGCCTCGGCTCTCGCCTTTTCCTCCACGACTTCAATGACGCACGTTGCCCGCACTTCCACAGCACGGCCCTCACCTCCTGTGCACGCCAACCTGCTCCATAGAGGTAAGCCCCGACTCCTTTCCTTTTTTCACGATGCTCTCCTCACAACGCTCAGGCGGTTGTCGTGTGTGCTGGCAGATCCGCGTCCCACCGACAACGTGCCCTCTATGACGGCTGCGTGCCGAGAGAGCGTGGACGTGTTTTCGACGTGCGACGCAGTGGCAAACACACACAGCCACCAGAGAAGAGGGTTTATCAACTAGAGGGGAGGGAGGAGCACCATCTGAAGGCAGCAGAGGGCACACTACAGCACAACGAAGCTGCTTCACGAGGTGCCGATAGGAAAGAGAAGCGGCGGCAGCGCGATGTCCCTTCTTGCCTGCAAGCAATGCCGCCGCTGCGCACATCGAAGCCGGCAAGTATGCACCACCTGGTCACAGTCTTCCTGTATCACCGCAGCGGCCACGACAGACCCCACCGTTCAACTGTCTGACGAAAACAGTGCCGTTATGCGGCACGGCAGGCCACTTGACAGCCGCGCACCAACAGCAAGGACACTGAAGCAGCTGGAGAGGCGGTGTGGCGGTGGAACACCTGAGTATCCTTTGCCCTCTTTCTTACACACTCCAAATGGTTACGCCTCAACCAAGCGGCATTTGAAAGGCACACGTGCAACGGCGGCGAGGCTGAACACCACCGCCCCCTTGTACGGAGGTTGTGGGTGATACGTCATCGGTGGCAGCGCGAGGGAAGAGAGCGTGGCAGCTCAATGATGAAGGCACCGGCCCGTCCAAATGTACACCGCGCATCCGATGCATGGCAGACGGCGTGGGCAGTTTTCAGGCTGCACTCTCAGAGTGCGAGCACCGTCTACAAACGGACCGCTGTGTTGCATGTTGATGTCCTGAACTGAAGGACGGACCCGCTGAAGCCAATCTGTGCACCACCGTTTGCGCTTTTGCAACACACCCTTGTGCATCTCGTTGCGCGACTGCTGCACATTTTTCTCACGATGTTCTGCGCCAGTAGCGTTCTTGACGGGGCGTGGGGGACGTCTGCCGTGGCCACTATGTTGTTTCAGGTCGGAGTGCGGTGCGTTGCTGAGGGGCACATCGCCAACGCTGTCGCTTTACTGCTTCATCTCAGTAATGGTGCTGCGTCTCCCCCGGCTCCCATATTTGGCGTTCCGCCTCTGTCCGTATCGGTGCGTCTGTGCGGTGGCAAGTGCCGCGCGTGAGCCACTGCCGTCACAGCCAACTGAGCGACGCGAAATGCAGGACAGAGGGAACCAGTCCCATCAGGCAGCCCTGACGTCTTTCTCTGCTCCACGTGTTTCTTCGTTCACCGCCACCGTGTGTGCGTGGTTGGCTCTCAGTCGCTGAAACACGAGTGGCGGCGTGTTGTATACGAGCCAGCCTTCACAGTCGCAACGTGAATGTACTCGCCTTTTGCTTTCGACAAGCCGTGATGCGCTGTCACACGCTGGATGATGTTGCCGGGGACTCGTGGAAGAGACAAGCAGCCCTCAGTACCTCCGCGGAATCGTCCTGTAGTAACCTGCGAGATGCGCCAGCGGGTCGTACTCGAGCACCCGCTGCTGCAGCTGCCTCGGCTCGTTGGTTCAGCAGCAGGAAGACGACGTGCTGCTTCAACGACGGAGTCCCCTCCTCGATCGTGCACGCATCTGCATCGGCGTTTTTGGTGTTTGAAGCCTGTTGGCACGACTCTTGCCGTCTCAGAGATCGACGAATCCAGCGCCGGCTGCGCATCTTCGCCGCGTAGTCGAACAGCTGCGTGGAGGCGGTGCCGAGAAAAAAGACGGCGCGTCTCTGCTCGTCAGCTTTTCTGTGGGCTCCCTTCGGCGGGCGTGGTCGTCCCCTCGGCCGTGGCGTCCCGAACGGGTGCCGTGCCCAACGGCCGGCGTCGCCACAGGCGTAAAGCACAGCACACCCCCAGCCCCCCCTTCGGGACAAGTGAAAGGGGCCAGCGCTACAAAGAACGATTGCCGCCGTCCTGCCACTTGCAACCTTGCGGAAAGCTCGTCCCCGCGCGACTGTCAGTACTTGGCGAGCGGGCCGCTGCACTGGCACGCGTCCCCCCGCACGCCTCGACGAGCATAGCGGGGCACCGTCTCGTCCAGCCGCTTGCATTTCGTTTCACCAGGTGCGACGGCAAAACTATCAGCTTATCGAAGCCACCGGAGGTCTTGAGACGGAGAGCTTCAGTGTCAGCCTCCACGCCCTGGCTTCGTGTGTGCGGCTGGTCTGGAAAGCTCCGCGTGGCGCCGGTTCTGGCGCGCTGGAGACGGGTGGGTTGGCCGAGGCAGCGGGGACATGAGGAGGAGCTCTTGTTTCGCCTCAACGATGACGTGGATCATATGTTACTTGCTGGCGCCATTGCGAATGCAGCGAAAGTTGATCTCTTGCTCATCGCCATTCTTGTGCTCGCTGTGTCCCTTTGATCGAAGGACAGGGCTCACATCACCGAGCCATCTTTCGTTGCCTTCAACTTTGTAAGTGTCAGGCGGCGGCTCGCTGTCATTCGGATGGCGTCATCCGCGGCGGCTTCGAACGGGCACTCGGGCATTGTGGGGCACCGAAACGCGCCAACATCGATGAGCCGTAGCCGCTTGCAGCCCTGCTTCGGTTCGTTTATACCGGAAGTTCAAGCTGCACTTTCAGCAGCGACGGTGCGCAGAGCACTTGCGGCAGGCAGCGCGTCACGATATGCTCCGGGATGGTTCGATTCACACCGTGGGGCACCCGCTGCTTGTCCACCTCTACCCTATCAAATGGCCGTCGGAACTCGAGCACCTCCTCGCAATCGCTGCTCCGCGTTTTCCGTTGACCAACGGTGTGCGCCACCGCTCTCTCGATGCCGCGCGCAGACGCAGCAGCACCATCTTCACCTCAGAGCGCCAGCGTGTGTGGAGGCAGTCGTTTGAAGTCGGACGTATTCTTGGAATTGCGTTGGTGGAAGTGGTCGATCTCTCGGTCGGTCGCTACAGTGGGAAACTCCTGTTGCCCGTGCCCTTCTTCCAGACTCGCCTTGAAATTGGACGATTCCTTTGGCACGGGCGGCGGCGTGCGCGTCAGCATCGTCACGGCGCGGGGTGCCCCTTTTCGAGTTGCGGCGTTTTGGGCTCTCTGACGGCAGCGGCCGCCATGCACACAAAGGGTGCAGGTGCGATGTGGCGCGCCAGACTGTGGACGGACCCCGGGGGTGAAGAAAGAGAGGGCTGCATGACACAAGAGCCGTGCAGGAAAGACGGGCGTGGGAGTGCGTACTCGCCAAACGATGTGGGGGCGTGGAATCTTCACTTTGTGTTGGCAGGGGTGGGAGCAGAGGGCCGCGCATCAACGTCACACGTGCCACGCTTGCCTTTCGCTGTTTCTTAGTTGGGCCCTTTCGCACCGGCGCGGGGTCGAAGGGCAGACAGTTAAACGCCGAAGCACACCGGCACTTCTTCAGAGACATTCGATGAAGAGGCCGCCAGGCGCTCTCAACAGTTGAAGGCGTAAAGGCAGAGAGGCACCACCGGCCACTGCTGACGCCGGTGCTTCATTCCGACAACATCCGCAGCGCGTGCTTCAGCGTCCCTTGACGGGGGTTGTCGAACGCAGAAAGCCCAGCCCTCATCGAGACCGCCCCCGCCGTGGCGCTGGTGGGCGTGGGGTTGATTCGCAGCTGCGCCGCGCCAACCGCATCTGTGCTGTTCGCCTCGCGCGCCACACTCTGCCGTGCCGCCGCCGCATGCTCCCATGTCCCCGGCGTCTGCCGGCTTTGGCTTTTCACCGCAGACCCAAATGTTGCCGTTCACGCCGGTGCTGAGCTGCACGCTGTGCTCGGCTAGCTCCGCGGACTGATTCTTTGCAGGGTTCACCAGGAACGGCCGCACACTCAGCAGAGCGCCCGCTCCTGTGAGCCAGCCGTGCTTTTCCGTGGCGCGAGCGTTTGGCGAGACCGTGCCATCAGCTGGAATGCAGTGCTCCTCTGCAAAGGCGAGGCCCTCTTGATCAACCAGCTGGCACCTGCCAAGCCCGCCGCCGTGGCCGCAACGGTGGGGCAGACAACCGGCTCCCTGGCATGATGGCCGCCTGCGTCGGGTGGGCATCTTCCAGCCGCTTCTCTCCAGACACTTTCATTGCGCACTCGGCTGCGACATGGCCGATCTCGGGCGTGTGGCGCGGTAGGGGGCCCCTCGCCGAAATGACGCGCTCCGTCACCACGGCGTGCCCCTTTCCGGCCGCCACAATTTATCCGATACCCCGCGAAGAAGTGCCGGGTCGCCTGGTTGTTGCACCCGGGGGTGTGCTGAAAACGGGAAGGTGCACACCACCGGCGCTCGCGGACGGCTTCTGACTCGAGTCTCCGCCGAAAAAAGAGTCGCCGGCGGTGGTGGCATCGGGTTGGGGCGCTGGAATCTGAGGCAACGATGCTATCTGTCGGGGTGCGGGTTGGAAGCGAGCAAAACAAGACAGTAAGAGACACGGGTGCTGCGCGTTACTCCAAATTTGGCGGGGGAAATGAGGGCCTGTGCTTCATCGGGTGTCGCTTCGATGGCGCAAACTTGTTCAGGGGCATCTTCCCCTTCTGGGTGTGGTTGGTCTGCGTGGGGGGTTCCCCTTCGATCTTTGTGGCTTGGTTTGCGCCTCCTGTGTGCGGCTGGCCGAAGGTAAAGCCAAACCGCGGCACCCCCCGCGCAGCAGGGCACGCAAAGGGGATGCGTTGCTTTTCTGAAGCTTAAAGGGTGCTGCGTGGTTGAAAAGCGGCGGTTGCCTGCGGGGCTCGGCTTGCAAAAGGCGCAAAACACGGACACCCGCGTGCCACGGGTGGCGGCGTTTCCGGTGGAAGCAACCCCCGCTTGCTGTGAAAGATCGCGGCGCTGCGGTCTGGGCTGCGGTGGCTTTGTGCCGCTGGGGCTTCCTTTTGCTTGGTGTCGAAATGCGCCTTGGACCCCCCTGGAAAAAACCCTCTGCGCCACTTGGCGGCAGCCTCTGTCGGCGCAGCCGCGTTTGAAGTGGTGCCTGCGTTCCGGAACGCCATTCCTTCGAACGGGGGGCTGGCACCGTGCGCCGGCTGGGTCCGGAAAGGGGAACTTTTGATGCGGTGGCTGGCGGCGGGTGGGGTTGCGGCTTTCTTCGAGTTCGGAGGGGGGTGCGGGCGGGGGGTGCGCTGCTCGGCCTGTTGCGTGCCGAAGCTTGTGGGGGTGGAAGCGATTGTGGTGTTTGAGTTCGGCACGGCTCAGCTTCGAAGCCGTTTGTGTGCGCATCCGGAAACGAGACACGGTGCGTCTTCGGAGGCTCGTGGCAAGTGGTGGGGTCTCGGTGGCGGGGGGCGTGGGCAACAATCGAGACGCCGGTGATGCGCCTGTGCGCTTCGGCTGGCTCTCGGGCGGCGCCGTCTTCGGGGCCGCGGGTGGGGGCAGCGGCGCCGCTGCCAACAATGGGGGCTGTAATGCTGCCCTTTGAAATGGGCACGGCCGTAGGCAAAACGGACAAACGCACGCCAGCCGCTGGCGGGGCAACCCGCACGCTGGCTGATCCGGGGGATCCGTTGTCCAAGGTTCTTTTCTAGCCTCTGGTGGCCCCCGGGGGTGGCCAGTGCCGCCTGCTGGTTTGGTTTTCTCTTGTGCGCCACGCCGCCGCACACCCGGCGGCTTGCTTTGAACGTTCTGTGGTCAGCCGTCTGCCTTTGAAGCGCCGCCTGTGGTTGGCCTGTGGGTGGGCCTCTCGCTTTCCAACTCCGGCTGTGGCGTGGCTGCGGGTTGTGGGCCCTGCCGGCGCTGGCGGCCGTTGCGTTGGCGTTCGCCGGGGTGGCGGTTGGGGCGGTGCCTTGCGAGACCCGGCGCTGTGCCTCGCCAAGCTGCGGGGCACCAGGCTGCATGAACACAATTC
>CATOAK010000008.1:0-18496 GCA_951392215.1 Epirrita christyi | reverse complement strand
GGGTGCCGTGATTTCACAACCATGGAAAGCACAACCCGGGAATGCACAGCCTTGGAATTGATGTACATCAATGGTCGCCAATTCCATGGCTGTGCATTCCCGGGTCGTGCTTTCCAGGCCGTACAAAATAATGCACACCCTTGGAAAACACAACCATGGAAAACGCTGCCAAATGGCTTCAAATTACCGGGCTGTGAATTCCTTGGCTGTGCTTTCCATGGTTGCACAATCCCGACACGTGTCAGGAATGCCCGACCATGGAATGTACAACCCGGGAATTTGATGCCAAGGCTTGATGGTTTGACGTCATACTTATGCTCCGTTTACAATCACTTGAATTGAACTTCAGTCGAGCTGTTACAATATGTCATAATGGAGAGCGTAGAATTGTCACTGTCATGTCAATCTATGGATCCACATCACAAGGAACAACAAATTCAACAAAACAACGGATTGTAACGGTTACACGAAGATTTGCATTGCTAAATATTACGTATTCCTCTATAAAATTATACCATGATGTTCTTGGTACCAGCTCTGATGTACCAGGATTTCGTCTCAGGTAATTAGTTGACCTTTACCTACATTTTATTAAGGTCTCTGGCCGGCTAGACCCTTCGAAAACAACTCTCGCAGAAAAGCGCTGTATGTAAGACACTCTGTACCTAGATACGCAAATTTTGAATTGTATTATATCCTGTAGACAGTGCGTATATTCTCTCTCGTTACCTGTCGACAGTCCGCTACCGAGAGAGATGTGATATCATCAGGTAGAGCAGAGTAGAACCGCCGTCAGTGTACCTGCGAAGCTTCTGCACATTATGCTGGAATTCCGAGCACAAGCTAGTTGTGCAAATAAACTATTTCGGATGAATATTCTGAAGTTGGGTCTGGGAATTCTTGCGCATGTTCTTCCGAGAATGTAACTTTTGAAAAGGCTCCTGTGCAAACTTCAGAATAGTTCTCCCAAAACGGTTAACTGTAGTTATGACATTTCACTTTCTTGTTTGTATGTGCATAACTAAGGTCCTTTATCATTTGATTTTCTTCTCAAATTTTTTCAGTTATGTATCAGTTGAACATGGTCAAAGCAACTCTTCATATTGAGGGAAGATGCTTCCCTCCGTCAAGTTATTGAAAAACTGATTTATCTGCCTGCTATACATTCAACATACAAAATGGTCAACAGGCGGATCTTTTCATTGTGATGCGGCCCCACCGAGCCTACGTAATGGACATGTAGGTTAATTATTTTTAACAAAGTAAAGCTGATTTCTAAATGTTATGATTGCTTTAGTTTTTCTTAAAACCTACCTAGCTGTCCCACAGCCTAACTCCAAGCAGGTATTTTCAGCTAGGCAAACATAAGTCAATAATTATTATAAGTTATCATCAACATGAGACTGTTGGGCTGTACCTATGGTATATCTGGTTCTATTCACATGTTATAAAACACATTCTTTTAACTTGGCCTTGCCTCGGTAGAAATAGTATGTATCATGCAGAGGTTTTTTAATAAACTTACCTGTTATGGCATGGTGATTATGGCAAATCCCCCATTGCACACTGTATGCTATGGGGGAGGTCTCATCCAGCAATTACTACCAGCAGATGAAGATAGTGTAACATGGATTTATGTAAGGAAATTGAGGTTCATAGAGTGAAGCCGATGAGCGCCCCTATTACCGATGAGTGCTAGGGGCGCTATATACTGTCACAATCAAATGGACAGATAGCCATGGCCCCTGTCTAGGTAATGACAGGGCCGACTCCCTAGCTAGGGAAGGAGCTAAACTTACTCCAACTCAAGCTGACATCAGCCTATCGAAACCACCAACTGCGGAAATCAAAAACAGGCTGAGACTGCATTCGGAAACGGAGCACCAAAAGCTATGGGAGCGAAGGTCGGACTGCAAGCACTCAAGATCTATGCTCCCCAGACCTGACAAGAAAGTGACGAATACACTACTCAAAATGAAACGTGAGGACCTACGTATGGTGGTGGGCATCATAACAGGGCACTGCGACTTAAACCATCACCTGTACAAGATTGGAGCCACTGACAGCGGGCTATGTCGGGGCTGCTTGCAGGAAGAAGAGACGGTGGAGCACGTGATCCTGGATTGTGCGGCCACAAAAGAGACCAGGGCCAAGACGGGTTTGCAGGAGCTACTTCTATCCTGCTCTCCAGCATCGACGCCTTCGGACACACTTCAACGGTGTTGCCACCAACCCAAAGTCCTGCTCCGTTACTTTAAGGAGCTGGGCTGGCTGGGGTAGGGTTAGCACAGGGGGACAATGCACAATACACCCCATAGCGGGACGTCAGTGCAGGTCTTAACACCCCCACTTAGAATTAGAATTAGAATTAGACTGTATGCTATGGGGGAGGTCTCATCCAGCAATTACTACCAGCAGATGAAGATAGTGTAACATGGATTTATGTAAGGAAATTGAGGTTCATAGAGTGAAGCCGATGAGCGCCCCTATTACCGATGAGTGCTAGGGGCGCTCATCGGTGTCGCCATACAAAATCCGTGTTACACTACACCATACGTCCAATGCAATTATTTGCAAAAAACAGACAGCCTGCTGAGGCCAAAGTCAGAGTTGTAACAAGCTATTGATACAGATGTATGGTGACACCTTTTCAGTAAATGCTCCATACAAAAAAGTGTTATACTATGTAAAATACGTCAGTGTCAATTCAAAATATTTAAGACAAGGATAGGCAAAGCCCTAACTAGCTCTCACCACCATTACCTTAGCACCACGAATCTCCATTCCATTCCCATCCATGATCTAGGTAGGTAACTTACCTACAAAAAGAAATGATGACATTATACACTCAATCGCTCATATCGCAAAAGTATTCCTGTGACCTTCCTGATATAATTTTATTGTCTTTATAATTCTCATACATTTTTGTCATGAAATCAACTGTTGAAGCCGTAGAGTCTACAGTTGAAGCATTCTGTGAAAAACAACAAATTTTGGCCCCTTCTATTCAAGATGGCGGTTAACGCTGTTACCCATGGAGGTCTAAACTTAAAATTTTCATGACTAGCCTATACTTAAGCAATACAAATTCATACATTTTCTACACCACCTTTTGTAGGGCAAAAATACCTGCTTACTGGGCTATGGTAGACTTTAAAATGGGTCATGGGTAGATAAGATAGAAAAATGCGGAGTATAGGTATGTCAAATAACTTTTATTTCTGTTAAAAAACAAAGAAATTTATACATTCTAATGCTTAAAATGAAAATAAAAAAATATTTTTTAGAAAAACCCAGAGGTATATTTCAAATAACTTATATTTCTCAGTTAAAAACAAAGAAATGTATACATTGTAATGTTTATAATGAAAAAAATAACCATTTTTTAACAAACTGAAGTCTTGTTCACTGCGAGAAGCAGTCATCAAGATCCCATTGTAGCCGTTATAATGGCGACCTAAATCATGAATGCAGACAGCCCAATTAAACATTTTAAAATGATTAGCTGCTTTGGGTAGGAGGAGTACTTTCATGCCAATGGTACCTTTTATTATTATTAACCTTGGACCATTTCTCATACTCCTTAAATTGGACCACCTTTAATGCATTCATATACAAAATCAACATCAATAAAAATTTCAGTTAGCAAACTAACAGAGGATTTTCATCATATAACCTCTAGCAAGGATTAACTTTTAAATTATTACTAAATATATCACAGCAAGTTTTAGTAAGCCCAGCAGATATTCAAGAACGAGATCTAAGATGAATCCTTTGGAAGGAAAAAAAATCAGAAAGTTATATAGGTACATAATTATATATTACATTCAATAAGTTTGTCTCTGCCATACTCATCTAAAGAGAATCGTGATATTTCATAAATTGGACCACCTATATTGCATTGCATTCATATACAAAATCAAAATCAATAAAAAGTCTAGTTAGCAAACTAACAGAGGATTCTCATCAAGTTTCAACTCTATTCTATGTTCTATGTATTACATTCAATAAGTTTGTCTCTGCCATACTCATCTAAAGAGAATCGTGATATTTCATAAATTGGACCACCTATATTGCATTGCATTCATATACAAAATCAAAATCAATAAAAAGTTCAGTTAGCAAACTAACAGAGGATTTTATATGGCCAGCTATGTGGATAAGGCGAATTGCAGAGCTTCCTTGAGTTCATCGCGGAGTTGCATCAGGCACGAGTTGAAAAGCTCCGCATTAGTCTGGAAGTAATAAGAAATAGTTAATTTCCATACCTTGAACTGTGGGCCAAGAAAACCACCAAATGAGACTAAGGCGGCGTCGCGGCAGACCACGCCAGCTATGCAAGGGACGAGCTCGACACCTTTAGCAACCAGTGGAAAACTAGGTGGCGGTGGTTCCCAGCAGTGGGACAGAGCCCGTTATTAGGCAACTCTGTAACTAACTGTAAGTTATTTGCATCCTTGATAGGACTTAGCTATTACGATCCGGGACCTTAACGTAATGCGATATCTGTTTATATATATGTATTATTGTGTGTGTATTGCAAGCCGATTTAAAACCACTTCCCTTTTGCATACCAGTCAAGTTCCAATAACAATACCATATGATGGTGACAATGAGCTGATCAGATGATGGAGACATTTTCTTGATGTTTGGATGGTTCATTATTTACCTGTATCTGTCGCACGAGAGCGACCATTTGCGAGTAGGCGGGGTTGTCATTGGGCACTGCATCGTTAAGGAACGCCTCTGCAAGCATTGTGATCACTCGCTTCGGTGCGTCGGGCGTAGACAGCTCAGAGTGCCCGCTCGCTACCAGCTCGCATAGCAGGGATTACACGTGCGAAGCTTCCTCGGAGTCTTCGGTCACTGGCAGCCATGTCAGCCTGGACGAATGATATGTTGACATTAGAAATGTTCGGCCGTATGCGATATGTGACGCAGGTTGTCATAAAGCGATCTCAAATTGTATAGCTAAAATAGAAGACGCTTTATAAAAGTGTTCACAATATCGAGTTACGAGCATGCTATCAGGCTAATTCCTCTCCATCCCAAGGTTTGATGGAAGAGACCGCTTTTAGCGATAAGGTAGCCCGCTTTGTAATTTGTTAGTTACCCAGTTGCTAATTTTGTGAAGGTTTATGTACAATTAAGTTTCTCATCTAGTTCCATGCGAAACAGTGCTGGTGTCGTATTTAACGTGACATATCTGTTATTCAAAGTTACAAAAGACAAATGTAGGGCAATATTAATAAAATAGCCATTAGTTGATTACACAATATAGGTACAGTAGAATATAATTGTATAATTAGTACTCACCAGTGCCTTATAATCTCATCTCTATTAATTTGCGAGTGGTTATATTTGATAATCTTTGTGACAGCTGAGATAGCCTTCTCAGTAGCGTTGACATTCTCGACGGAGCGGGACTCGGGCTTAGCAATGAGCGCGGCAAGGAGAGGCAGCGCGCGCGCGCACGCAGCCGCGAACTGCTCTCCGCCGAACTGCGCCAGCAAGCCGCAGCCGTAAGATGCCGCCTGCCGCACCTCCGCCTCACTCGACGACAGCTCACCGAGCATCGGCTCCAGGAATATGTCCTGGTATTTCACGCATGCTGCTCCTGTTAAAGGGCAACATTTTAGATGGGCAATGTAATGTCAATTTTTATCAACTAATTTTGGGATAGTTGCGTATTCATTCAGCTGTATTCACTCACCTCCAAATTCAATAACGTCGTCGAAGATACAAATGGCCCATTTACGGTCGGCGTAAGGACGGCCGGGGCCGAGTAATTGCACGAGGTGTGGTAGCAGTGTGTCCAAATGTGGGTAGAATGCCTCGCGGTAAGCAGACATGAGAGCGTGGAGGACGTCAGCTACTTGCGAGAGGCCATATATGTCTTGTCTTCGTCCGCTAACTGTTCTTCTACCACCTGAGAAGTAAAATGTAAATAAATGCGTGATGTTGGTTCAGTCAATATTGGCTTGGTAGACACAATAAGTGTCCTATTGTTCAAATCATTCAAGCTCAGGATGTCAAGAAATGTAAATGGTAATTACCCATATCACTACTAAATATTACAATATCTAGGATCTAGTCACCGTTTTCCAGTCCCATTTATAAGTGTCCAGTTCGTTCCACCACTGCGACCATGCCAGAATATACATGTATTACCCAAAAAAACTTCGTTTTATTTACTTCAACATGGAGGATCTTACTACCTGCCCAATGTCAAAAGTCAGATTGCTAGAATCTGAAACTGAACAATCATCTCATCGGGACAGACAGTTGGTGTAGAATAGTTCTATCATCATCTACACTGTAGATGATGTACACTCGTTACCTCGTCATGGTCCTCGTCAGCGCGCTTCTGCCTGCGTTCGGTGGCGCGCTCGAAGTGTTTGGTCAGCAGCTTGTTGAGGATGCGAAGCACCTCCGCCATCATCTCGTCGGGCAGGCAGCCGGCGTCGAGGAGCTCGATGCACTAAGGAAATTATAAAATGAACAAATAAATTATTAACAAATTTGAAAAAAGAAAAGTTTTGGGTGTATTTGCACTCCAGCGTAATTGTTCACTTATTTTAAAATGCATGCGAATCAAACGTTAGTGTCGCCTATTAGCCTCAATCACGGGCTCAAGATTGCACAATGGGCTAGGAAGAGAGCTATGCTCACTTTCACTTCGTGATATAATCAGAAAATATAGCTCGTCATCTGCTTCGCTGAAGAACCAAGGTCACCAACATAGCTTTCAGAATTAGTATGTTTAAATGGCAATGGACAGGGCATATAGCTTACAAAACTGATAACTGTTGACTACCGCAACCATGAACCAGAAAGACCCCCTCAAGAAGAGACACTTGCTGGATTAATAACATTGTAACGCGTCTCACCTTAGCCAAACTTTTGAGCAGCTCAATTTGCACATCTTGGTCGGGCTCGGAATCGATAGCCTTCAGTAGCTCTGGCAAGATATACGCCCACATGCCCTGAATGTACTGGGGGCCGCGGATGCTAGCGCACTCGAGCAGGTACGGCAGCGACTCCGCTGCCGCTGTTAGCACGTTTTCGTGGAAGTAGAATTTTAGCATCGGCACCATTAGCTTGACAACGTCTTCGGCGTACTCTGCGAACGCCTCCTTGAGCTCGCGTGCGTAGCAGACCAGCATGTCGCACGCTGAGGATTTCTCTTCGAGACCTGGAAAGGAAGCAAACATTCAAAGCTGATTATTTGTATCAAAATCATATTTAAATGGTCACAGAAAAACTGATAAAGGTTAAATGCGCGTAGAGAAGAAAAAATCGTGACAATGTCAAGTAGATATATGGAAAGGAAAGGAATCTTTCAAGTGATGATCAAGTCATCATCATCAGCTTAGAGATGTCCACTGCTGAACATAGGCCTCCCCAATGGCTCATCCCCAGGCGTAATCCCGTCACCTGTAATTTCACCGGCACCCATACCGTTCAAACCACAATTCGAGCACTACTGCTGCTTGGCGGAAGAAGGTACGGTGGTAGTACTTCCGCAGACGAATTCTTTCACAATAAGCTCTACTACTAGCAGAAATTACAAAAAAGGAGAATGATCAAGTGTACCAAATTAATGGATATGAACCAACCAGTAGTTTTGAAGCCGAAGTTCTGCTGTTGGCCGAGCGTGACAAATTGCCAGTCGAGGTCGCCCTTGACCTGCTCCAATTCGTCGTTGTCCAGGAGAGTAATCTCGGTCTTCATGGCAGCTGTGCGCATCACGGACTCCATCAACATGGGAAGGTATTGGGCGAAGTTTTTGCCTGGAAAATTAATTTTTTTGTTACTCGCACTGTTCACTATGTTTTACTTAGTTTTTCTTTCAGTGAAATTAATGCTGAGTAAACAAAATATGTCCATTTAAACATAAATTATTAAATTTTAGAAGTGTAACAGGACACATTTATTTTATTTTATTTACATACATACCATAACTGTTTTGGTATGAGATGGAGCTATTTCGGGAGTTGTCTTTTTACACCCAATATAAGTCTGCATAATATGTTAGCATTGCAATTTACCCATTATCTTGCAGATACGAGTCCAGGCAGAGATAAGGTATGAAGTCTGAGGGTCATCTGCAGGGAGAGCCTCGCTCTCAGTGTGGTTCTTCAGCAGAAGGTCCATGACCTCTGGGGCGTCAGCCAAGAACTTGTCTTCTCCGACGGCCAGACCTGAGAAACACAAATCCACTATCAGTATTAGTTTTTGGGAGCCCGCTCAAAAACCAAGCATTAGATTTTATTTCTTTTTTAAATTAACTAAGCTTTTTCTAATTAACAAATATGGTATGCCACTAACGAACATTAGAACATTGCCCCATATTGTTTTTACAAAAGATACCCACCAATTGCGTAAAACGCGATGTAGGACGGCCCCAACACTCGACTGGCCAATAACATTGCAAAGATTGCAGGAAATCGGTTGATGGACGCGACTCAAGACCGTTCTTTGTCATGAAGCCTTCATCATGCCATGGACATCTTATGAATGATGAACTCACCAATAAGACTGACACACTTAATAGCCTTGCCACGGAGTAGTTTCAGCTCCTCCGTAGTAGCATTCGCAATGATGTATTTGAGACACGGCATCAGTCTGTCGTAGTAAATCGTGAAGTCTTTCTCCACTGTGTCGGCGACGTACGCAATGGCGGTCATAATCTGTTCAAGCACGAGCTTTGTGCCGCGTTCCACCAACTACAAAAGAAGAAGACCATTGAAATGCAAACAAAATAACCGCAAAATATTATATTTATTCACTATTCTCTCACCTAGTCTGTGGGAAGGCTGAACTAAAATGTCACAGTAAATAGTAATCTTAGAGAAATTGTAATGTCCCTAGTAAGATTGATTTTTGACTTTGATCTTTCGACTAATAGGGCCCAGGTATTCTTAATCTACCACACTATAAAAATATAGCAATAAATGTATGTGAACTGAGATCCCTGACTTTCTATATAAGTAAGAAACGGAGCAAAGTTCACAAAATGATCTGCCAATGCTATGGAAGTGATGTACCAATTAAAAGCACACCACTAACGAACATTGTGTTTAAATAATATGCAGGAAAATATCTTACCTCTTTATATTTGGTAGTCAGTATAAATTCTAGCTTGCTCATTAGAGGATCTAGGTACAAAGTCATGATTGACTTTGGGCAGTCCTTACTGAAGTGTACCAGAGCGGCAGCCGCGTGAGCCTGTTAAACAGACATAGTCTCACATGTAAAAATCATAAAATAAACTGTATTTTATCGCAATATATATATTTTTTTAAATGTAAATCAACATTCGCTAAGGTTATTTCTATAAAAGAAATTACCTGATATTAAAACACAAATTATTGCTGTAGCATGTTCTTAGAAGGCTGTGACTATAAAAGCACAGTCTGTGGAACCATGCAAAGAGCATAATCCAATTTATATAAATTTTAGAATAGAATACCTTTGGTATTGACTCTCATTTTCATACAATATCTTTGTTAATAATAACTAGAAAAAGTAATAACTAGTACCTATCTGCGGTTTCGCTCGCGTGGTACGAATATAAAAGTTCCAGAGGTCATAATCTATCTCTAATAATGTCTGTACATAATTTAATCAAATGGGTTCAGCCATTATGGCGTGATCTAGTAACCAACATCCAAACTTTCACATTTATAATATTAATAGGATTATGAGTAACCTCATTATGGATTGTGGTGTAGTTAGACCTCCTATGTAATAGTTTTTCTAAAAGAAAAGACGTTTAGCCCAAGGCCCATAGAGCGGAATGTTTTTACCTGGACGCGGGGGTTAGAATTGTCATCGAGTACTACCAGAAGTCCGGGGACCACCTTGTCATGGAACTTCTTCTCGAAGATGGGAGCAAAATCAGTTGACATCTGACCGACGGCGTTACACGCAAACGTACGCGAGGGTGCTAAAACACATTATATATTAATATTGTTGCCATTGAAATTTGTTACAATTCTTTATGTTGAACAGAGTATAATGTTCTCACATGTGGAAATTGGACCAGTACATTTGTATACTACAAGCTCAATTAATTATGCAAAAGTGTTATCAAGGGACTGACAAGTGATATCCATTATTGATAGAATCAGTAATCATCATCATCAACCTGTAGTAGTCCACTGTCTTTCCCCATAGAATGCAACGCCATATGCGTGTTTCCCATATTAGGGGGCTTTGCCATAATCACCACACTTTCCAGGTGGATTGGTCATCGCAGTATTGGTGTTAAATACTCAGGTGGATGCTGCTGCCCATCCCCTGGTGTAATCCCTTAGTCGGCTCTTACGAAATTCTTGAGAGGAAAGGGAGAATCAGTAAGAAACCGATGAAAAAGTGGACAACACTAATAAAAATTCAATACCAATTTGACACCACTCCAATCTAGCCAACCAACTAGCGAGTAAAGCCGTCGACAAACAGCACTTATGTTTTAAACAGTTATGTACGTTACGTAGATGAATTAAATGCGACGCGAAATCATACAAAAAAGCTGTCCCACACAGGTGCGATATACCGGATGGAATGTTCTATGGCTTTGTGACATCAAAACAAAAGTAGTATATTATGGGTATGCTATGTGTAAGATCACATAAGGTATCAACCTAAAAATGGAACTAAAAACAATTAAAGCAATATCGCATTGCGAATTTCCGGCCCGTCTTTCGAACCGTGTTGTATATTTTCACCTACATAGTCAAGGCGTCATTCCTGTTGATATTTTGTAGCATTCTCTAAACCTCGTTAAAATGTGACATAACACCATGCCATGGTTGTGCCTTAACAGCTTCTGCTTCAATTTTGGCAGACACCTGTGGATGTTGTGAGAAGTCTTACCGGGTCAGTAAGATAATTCAGCACAGCAGAGACAACTTGGTCAAGCATCTGCTCCATTTGCTTGTGACATCCCTCTCCAGCAGAAGAGACCGCCATGAGCGCAGCGTGACGCCGCTTCCAATCCGGCGATTTTAACATCTCAGGTACTTGACCCATAATCAGACCAAGCATTATCTTGCCTCCAAGACCGCAGCACATGCGGTCCAACGAGGACTCTGCTGCTACATAGTTTCTGTAACAAGTAATAACTTCTGCTTAGGAAAAAACTTTGGAATCCATCACAAAATGTTGGTGGAAAAATTTCACCATTATATGCATCTGGACATACTCCCCAAAGAATGCCACAACAAACGGTCTCGAGCCGCTTTCATCCACTTACTTTCTGCAACATTTACAATGTCTTTGGTCTATTGACACCATGCTACTGTGGTTCTATACAAAGTATGATGCCTTTTATCTGGGCCACCATAGACCAACTAGGTCACCTAGTTGCTATTATGAGTGACACAATGATTAAATGGAGGCATTTTGTAGTGTTATCAAGGGACTGACAACCAAATTCATGAGGATAAGGATGCTATTATCTTGTTATTTGCTCTAGTAAGATTATGTGCGTCAATATCATAAGATACTGACAAAAAAGAACCTTACAACTCAATTGCCAAACTAGTGGGACGCAGCATCTACATACATACATACATTTTAAAGTTAGCAGGAGTTTGTTGGATGGAGGTGGCTCAAGACCATTCGTCGTGACATCTTGCTTCACTGCTGATGAAAAGTCCCGGCTACCAAACAGCCGGTAGCATGCGCGCGCCTCCACCACCAAGTTCCTATTGTATGGGATGGGAACGCAACTCACAAGTCATTATCATCATAGGCGTCCTGCAACGCCCAATTGGGCTCATCGTCCATCTCGCACATCATCTCTAGCACGAGCGGCATGAGGTGTCGGATCGCGTTCGGCACCTGCTTGCGCACCATCACAGGCGCAGTCTCGCACAGCCTCACCATGGCCTTGAGGCTGAGTTGACGCCAGTTGTCCTCGGCGTCATTGTCGCCGACCACCTGGAATGTACATCCACATTATTATACTGTAGATTGTAAGTAGTCAATCTATCTGAGCACCAAAAAATATGGGGAAAATATCGATTGAAATAATAGTCTGCCACCAATAGAAAGTGTTATTAAACATAATAAAGTAATCGCAGGGCTGGTCCCATTCTAGGATTTCTTGTGTCGTGGGTATCAGGAACTATGAGTACCAAGGAACCACGCAACACCCAGACCCGGAACAAATATTTGCAGATCATTCAAACATTTGTCTCGCAGCGGAATCAAAACCCACCTCGTGCGTTGTAGCCAGCAACTCGCCTACTACGCTACGAAAATACGAAAGAAGTCACCTTGCACTCATATATACCTACAGTGTAGTGTGTAGCCCCTTCAGGGTTTGGGTAACCTAAAATTGTAGTTAGTATGTAAATAAGTTGATAATACCTTGCCGCCTCCTCCTCGTAGATTGCATTTAATGGAATGTTTTCCATCGTAGCCCTCCTTTTGAGGGCTTGGAACATGGAATTCCTGTAAAATTTGGTAACTTTAAATCCTTCCTACTATACTACTAATTCGCATTCGCATTTATCATTTAATTTAATTTAGTTCTTTGTATCTTCTTTTTTTTTCTCTCTTCGTTGTCTACGATTACTGTTTTTATGTTTACTCGTTTGTGACCTATATGTGGAAACTTTTAATTGGCCGTCAGGATACATGTAGCTCTTACATGTATTTTAGTTTATGTGTACTAGCTGTAAGTTTTCCCAATGTAAGGTATGGAACCTGTGGTATATATTATTGCATACCTGTATGTGTAACATTTAACATTTCCCCACCTATAAGAGAGGGGTCACCCCTTCTGTTGAAGAGGTTCAGTGTTAAAGCTTCACTCACCGGTTTGGAATCCATGGTGTCGGGTCATGGTCATGATCCCCAACAACAAGTCCAGCCTCTCCATTCCTAACTAGGAAGCGGGCTGGGCACCTGTCGCTGTGGCATCGCAGCGAAGTGGTTGCGGCTCTTGTTCGTGTGGCCACATAAAAGTGACCACTACGAGAGAACCACCTGCTCCCCTCCTTCAAGGGTTCAATCTCTAACACCTCCATCTGTAACACTTTGAAAAAGAGTTGCTATAAATAAATGTTGGAGGGGCACAACTTTCCTTTAGCGACATTGAGCTAGGATGTTCACATTTTTATCACATGTAGGTTTACATACCACAAGCCTAAATATGAAATGGCGTACTGCGGAAACCAATAGTTTCGAAGATATTAATTTTTAAAATTTGCTAAAATCCACTTTCCAAGCTCCATAAATATTTTGGTGATATTTTACTATTAGACAGTGTTCGCTTACGATTTTCGGCTTTTGACAATGACAGTGACCTTTTATTTTTTTTCTCGAAAACTATAGGTTTCCGCACTTCCTCACCCATAGGGAAGGCCCCCCTCGCACCTAACCTCTCAAGCATTTTTTTACAATAACTGAATTAGGTAGGCTACCTGTTTCACCTTAGGGATTGATTATCTAGGGGTATATCATCGTTTCATATCACCCATCCGCATCCACCCGTGCTTGTCGTAAATTCCGTCTAGGAGATTACACCAGGACACCAATAGGTACTCCGATCACCAATACGCCTGCTAAGCGTGGTTGGCTGTGGCAAATCCCCCATTTACACTCAATGGAGGGGCGGCATGTGAGGCGATGAAGGATAGAATAGAAATAAGATTATGTTTGGCAAGAAAGGAACTTACTAAAAAGACAAGCCTCAGGAATAAGCTGGAATTCGTTTTAGTCAGTTAATCAGTTATTAAAATATATAAGAATGCAAATTAGGCGCAGGGCGAACAAAACGCGCGTTCGAGATCGCAAACTCGCAAAAGTAGCAAACAGTGTTGCCGTTTTTTATTTCTAGAAAATGCTGAAACTTGGATCAGATAATGGAAAATAATAACTTTATAATAAAATGCAAAAATCCAAGTTTTATTACCAACTAGCTGCATCCTCAGCTTCACCAGAAGATTATGCTTAACTTATTTATTTCTTTAGTATCTCTAAATATCTTGTAGGTAGTCATTAACAATTCCTTCAATATTATTTACAATGAGGAATATTATGTTTTCCTTTATTGATGATATTCCATGCTGCTTTTGACTTATTTGGAGCTATTGTAATAGGTACGTAATAGAATCGTTTTGTACGTTGACATAATAGGCGATGGTATCGCCTGTCGCTCAGTCTTGGTGCAGGCCGACTTTTGCTTTTTTTTTTTTTTTTTTTTTCTAATGGACAAAATGCAGTTGGCCTCAGACGGCCGATGCTGCGTTACCGGACTTTTGGTGAGTGCGGAAGGCGCTCCACCTTAAAATTAGGTTGGGGCAACTAGCGCAAGGGCACCACTTAGGTACGGACCTCGGCTTGGGCCGTTGCCAGGTTGGGAGGAATAGGAAAACGCCCCGGAACATGCTTGTAACGGTTTAAGCGTGTGGTACAGAAGGTACTGAAAAGACTGGAGGATAAGAGCAAACGCCCCGGAACATGCTTGTACCGGTTTAGGCGTGTGGTACTGAAGGCACTTAAAGTCTTCGACCCCGCCGGCGGGGTCGCTGTATTTGTGTAGTGTTTACTCTGTCGTGATTGGATGACGACGCCCCCGCATTCGCGGCGGTGATTTCGTCATCCGGGTCACCAAGAACGTGTCTTGGTCGACGAAGGGATTGAAGCGCGGGTGGCTCTATGGGGTAGTCAGGGACGGAAGCTATCAGCGGGTTAGGGTGGTCCGTAGCCCTTTCATAATGCCGCTGTGAGGCGTGCTTCATGAAGAGGGCTATGGACTCGAGATCTAAATCGCGGTGGAGATCTGCGTTACGAACGAACCACGGAGACCCCGTGGCCTTACGCAAGAACCGGTTTTGAACGATTTGAAGTTTACGAACATGATTTGAATGGGCAAACACCACGGAGGCGTATGTCATAATGGGACGTATGCAAGCCTTGTAAAGTGTCACCTTATTTCTAAGGGACATTTTACTTTTCTTGCATATAAGAGGGGTGAGACGACCGAGTATGAATTTAGCGTGGTTACTAACTTTTTTAATGTGAGGTAGGAAGGTCAAGCGACTATCAAGGATGACTCCTAAGTAACGGGCTGAACCGACTTTTGCGCTATTCTCGAGTTGATTTAGCGTGCGGCCATCCCCGCCACCTTCACTTCATTAGAGTTTATTGGTATTATTTTACTAGCTGACCCGTTCGCGACTTCGTCCGCGACCGCGAGGAAGAACATAATGCGGCCGCAGTGAAACAAACAACCCCTACAACCCTAAAAACTCCTACAAACTCCTACAACCTCCTTTTTTCGGGGGTCGGTCACATTTTAATCTTGAGAAAAATATTGAAATCACAACAACCACACCGAGACACAACCTTTGAAACAACACCACACTTGAGTTGTTCAATTAAGGGATCCCATTTTAAATGTTTAGTGAACTCCGTATAGCGACAGGTATGAACGCAGAATGGCGCACGACTGTTCATGTACTTCGGCAGAGGGGAACGCATCATGCTTGCTATCTTCTCTCCTTATATGTATAAAGGTGTACAGTAAAGTTTTTTCTATTCTATTCTGTTCTAACCTGATCTTTTAAGGCCAGTATATTGTGTGTGTCGGATGGAGTTTAAAGTACTTAGTGCCGGACGATTCCTCAATTTCGTTTAAGCCTTGGCAGATAAAGAATGGACATGGCTAAAGACACCAACGAGGGCTTCTTGGTTCGATAGATGGCGCTGACTCAACTCTAGCTGCTAAAATTGACAAATGTATTATCTTTGATGTACTAAGCTATTATCTAACTAGTAGTGGCTATTAATTATGATATTCTGTTTGTGTTTGCTTCATGAGTGTGTGCTAGTG
Organism: Epirrita christyi; assembly: GCA_951392215.1. Taxonomy (NCBI): domain Eukaryota; kingdom Metazoa; phylum Arthropoda; class Insecta; order Lepidoptera; family Geometridae; genus Epirrita; species Epirrita christyi. The sequence goes on along the minus strand of CATOAK010000008.1, from coordinate 2,643 downwards.
GCTTCGTGGTGTTTTTAGAAGTAGGCAAAAATTAATTCCACGAAACCAAAATATATCTATGTTGTTGATGTTGATATTTAACTTTATTTCGACACTTGACAGCTAGGTATCTATTTTCAACGCTGAAAGCATGATTTGAAACGGCCGTGAAAAGCCCTCGTTCAGAAAATGGATTATTAATTGTTACATTCGATTTAGACAACCTCTGTGGCGCGGCGGGCGAATAGTCGGCTGAGATGCAAGAGGTTGCGAGTTCGATTCCGCTTCTCCGATTTCGCTGCGGGAAAAATGTTTGTATGATCTGTATACTGATAATATATTTTTTGGAAATATATTATTAAAATTACTACGGTCTGACGGCGATAAAAAGAAAAGATATTCTACAGTTCAGGTAGTTCGTATAAATTATTCGTATTTACTTCTTTAGTTTACAACACAGGGAATCTTAGTCCCACGACACAGGGAATCATGTGGGATCATGACTACGTGTGTAACTGTTGGGTATTATGTTATGTTATATGCAATATGCTAAATGCAAATACTTCATGCTCATGGATCAAGAAATATGCTAGATTTAGCATAAAAAATACCAAAATGGCAACACTGCACGCAAAAACAAATTCCGTTACCGTTATTCAAAGTTTCAAAATCCATCGCAAACGGAAGGGAAGCTAGGCTACGTTCAATGGCTACACTCCAAGGGTGTAGTTGTTTTTTAATCAGGCTCTGAACGACTTGGAGCGTTGGTGCACGAAATGTCAATGTCATTGACAGTGTTGATGTAAGCAAAATTACCCAATATTCGGGGAATGAAAGGTGACGGGGAGAGCATGGTTTGTATCAAATCGGAGGATTTCTGGGAATGGTCAATGTATTCAGATTCGTAGGAATATTTTCTGTGCCCATTAATTTTGCATATCAAATAAGAAGCAATTCCACGATTATCATGAGGTTACCATTAATGTGCCCATTCATTTTGCATATCATATAAGCAGCAATTCCACGATTATCACGAGGTTCGTTTGTGAAAATATCTCTATGCTTAGTTTCTTCATTTTGACTGCGGACCGTTTTCCGTGATTTGCGTGTAAATATGGTTATTCAAATCAAAACACAGACGTGCGTGTGAGCCACACTGCAGTACCGTCGCATCAAACACAGAAGTCTGTGTTTTCATCATGGATGGAAATTCAATGATACTCTTTATTTTCGTGGCTCACTTCACTCGCTTTTATTTCTTGACTACCTCTTGGACCCTCTCACTGATATATCTTATAATGTACCTTCTAATACTATGATAATAATAATAAGCATTTATTCATTAAACCAATGTACATTTCAAAATGAAACTCTGACTCCTAAACTAGGGCTACCTGTATGTCAGGAGGACTAGTATTACTATGTAATTTTTATTTTTTTGATTTAATCTTAAACCTACCAAATTTTTAAAGGTCAGTAGGTCTACCATGAGTTTATACAAACTATACTCGCTAGCGACTGTAGTTAATAATTTGTATGAAAAGTTGTACAGCGCCTCTAGCGGATACTTGGGGTACTAAAATGCTTACCATGAGTCGCTGTAGTTAACTATCCAACGTCACGTGTAGGAAACTACACTACAGGGACTATAGTTTGCCCTTCATTTCCATAGAATGTGGTACCATGAGTGTCAAATGTGACACATGCCATAGTAACGTACTATTACTACAGTAGTTACGTCACTCACCGACATTTTGCCTCTGTGAAAAGAATTTATCCCAGGGATTTTTCGTGATTTAATAATTAAAAATGCATAATAGAGCCCGTTTTATCTGGGAAATGTTAGGTCCTGCCGAATTAGAAGGTGAACGACGCGACAAAGAAAGTTTCAAAGTGAGATGCGTGTTTTAGTTGGAAATCATCATGATAGGTACTATAAGTGACGCTAAGTTTGTGAAACTTTATATATTAAACAATAATTAAACAATGAAGCCTTTGAGAATTTGTGTAATTTATTTTGTCAACATCTTTCTCCACTTGTCACTGTTTTTTGTGTGTCCTGTGGCATCTGCGTTCAATAAGGTGGTTATTTTATTTCTTTTTAATAGCGTTGTATATTTGTGAGCATCCCGTTGGGCCCCTCCATTGGCTTTCTAAGGTCACCATTCATTTGGTTCAAAGTTTGCTAATTATTTATATGGTAGACAAGTAGGTACACAATGCAATAACATAATAAGCACGTAGGTACCGTAACGAAATTATGCCTCACTAGTCAAAGCGCAGACAATGTAGGTAAACTCAAGTGTTTGTTTGTGAATTAAACAAGACTTATAATATGTAAGTATTATTTACATAGCTTTCCATTAACAAATCTACCATCACTTCGAACTGCGACGCACTAGTTTTCGGCATTTTTTGTTTTTTTTCAAATATTTAATTTGTTTGGGCTTTGTTTATGTTTTGAAGACGTACCTAACGTAACGTAACACGAATAAATTTGAACTGCATTAAATTTCATTAAAATAAGGGAATCAAGCGACTCTCTACATTTGTCGGATAATAGGTCCATATAACAATGTCTTCTGTCTCTATCATCATGCATTACTTAAAAAGAGATGGAACTATGGTGTGTGAAGTTAGCTTTGTTTTGTATGAATGCCAACC
>CATOAK010000007.1:0-19502 GCA_951392215.1 Epirrita christyi | reverse complement strand
TAACTTAAAGTTAGTGAAATCATCCCTTAAACGGTCCAAATAAAGTTGGTAATGCCTTGTGCATTTTTGCAGGAAATTTTTTTCGGCAAAACTGCAAGACTTTATCTGTGCTTTGAACCTTCTGTTGGGGTCAGAGAGTACCTACATAAGTACCTACTATATATAGCTAGCAACGTCTCCTTGAAGAAATGAACGTAAATAATTTTGATTGTCATTATAGATGAAAATACTTTTACCGGTTCGTCATATAAATGTAACAATTCAGTCAACTTACCATCAGTTGGCATAAAATCTTCGTAAATGAACGATCCTGTTTTCCTCACTCTCGATTCTGGCGAATAAATACTGCTGCGGCTTCCTATCTGAAAAAGTACAATACATTTTACTACCACAACTACGTCATACAGTATTTTAGTTTAGTCAGTTTAGTATTTCTTGAGTTCTAAACGGACGTACCGATCAAATAATTATAATTCACAGTAAGTAAATTCAGAAACCTGGGTGATTATACTGTGTTCCTCACCTTTCTAAATAATCTTTGACTGCCCCCGCCCGCAGAAGTCGGGTAGTATATGTAAATGTTATGATCCTCAGCCGACACGGGTTTCTCTACAAATGGCTTGTTGAATACTACTCCGTTCACTTCAACATGATCCTCGGATTCTACTAGCTCATGATCTGAAATATGATCAATGATCAATTAACTAACATGATAGAACCTATAACTTTTGTTTGTGTGCTACCGAAGTTAATAATAGTGAAAAAAAAACATCTAAAATGTCATGGGCACCACAAATAAATGATTTGGATCAGTTGAGCTATCTTCCGATCGTTTACAACGGTAATGGACAAGTCAACTGTTAGATATTATTATTTAAATTTTGTGTGTACTTGAATTAGTTGCATTATTATTTCTATAAATAAATTAAATAAGAATTTGTTTTTTAAAAGAATGACCAACTAGGTACCATACCAATTATCAACCAAAACTCAATTATTTGGGTATAATTTTAAACTGGTTTTAAGGTAATATCGTGCAAGACTAGAATATAAAATGTACTTACGTTTTGGATCAGGAGAATCTCTATCTAAAACAGCGTACCTAGGAATTTCTATACCTTCACTTTCTAATATGGCGTATACTCTTCTTCTATCCTGAAATCAACACAAATATTATTGGTTATTTACTTAACTGTAATTCATTTGATTTTATAAGTTCTAAAAAAACACACATATACCTGAATATCATACTGCATATGAAGATTGTTTATCACATAAGGCTTTCGTAATTTTTCGTACTGAATGGCTTTGTCCAAAGGGAAGCCTTTTGAATGAAAAGAGATCAAACAATCACAGATGGGCCACTCTTCAACTGGATTCTGCAATTCACAAAACTCTTCACTATTCAAAATTTATCACAGCATAAAACTTTAATTTGAAAGCAACTGGTGTCACACAAGGCACTGTTCTTGGCCCTCTACTGATTATGGATTACATGAACTATTCGCACGTATGTAATGTAATAAGCTGAAAGCATTATGAATACTAACGAACTTGAAACTCGAAACCAACAACAAAGCTTATGTGCAGCAGTTACCGAAGCCATTCAATGGAAACATTAGCCAATGTCCGCGAAGGTGGGTAAAGTACATACTACAGATATAAGAGTCTACTACATAGTGTCTATTTATGTAGTTAATAGGTATAGGTACTAGATAGAAGGTACAATAATGGTTAGTACTGGAAACGGAAAAAATATCTATAGCAAAACAATGTGAAACAAAATATATTTTGACTATTTTCAAAGATTACATAATACATCTTTTATTCTACATGCAATGTGCAGTTTACTAAAACCATTTTCTATTAAATAGTACAAATTGTAAACCAGTTACAGATATAGCACTAAAAGCATTAAAAGCAGTATTAATAGCCATCTATTGGACATCACAAGATCAACATAGTTGTTTACATTTAATATTTTCCTTCAAAGATAAGTAAATATGAATAATATTATGCGGACATGAACAGTACTTCCACTAAGTAAAAGTCCTGCTCCGTTATTTCAAGGAGCTGGTTTGGTTGGGGTAAGTATGGCAGTTGGGCAATGCACAAACCATCCTGCTGAGGGCTTCCAACGCCCTTGCAAGTGTCTCACAGTTCAATTCAGTGCAATTTCATACAGATTTTGAATGTGAGATAGTGAATCTCACATACTAGATAGATACTCGGGGGACCAAGCTCCAACTCTTGTCGCTCCCATTTCAAAAATTACTATATGTTGTTCCACAATAATGTTAGACGGAGACGAGAACCTTGAGGATAACCTCCTCTGGGAAGACTAGCATCTTGATGTATTCAAATTCATCGAGCCTCGTGAGGATTTCCTTCATGGGCTTGGACTGAGACTTCTTGGCCATGGCGCATACGCCCACGACCACCTTCTTGCCGCCGCCATCGCAGTGTGGGTCCAGTGACTCACATAGGTCCAACTCGCCCTGAATAAAACAATAGCTCATTTTCTGGAAGAAAGTTAACTGGCAGGCCTGTATAAGAACACTGTGAATTACTATCAAAATCAAAGTAATAACACCTCGAGATAATGTTGGTATGTCTAATCAACTCTCATAATTTGCTAAATTAATTGACAAACCCTGCCCTGCATACCTTAAAACAAAACATGAATTGCATATTACATTCAGCGACACAATGAGTAACACAGTCTAGTGTATGCAAACCTTTTGTTCTACTTGGCATACATTCAAGCCAGTGCAATATTTGTTTTGTGTATCATTGTTGTGGATTTACTTATCTAACTATTATAGAAAATTGTTTGTGCAAATGAGACAACCAGAAGTCAGAACAGGCTCGAAAATTTAATTTTGCAGGACACAGAATAATCAGTAAACATGTTTTCCCATTAAACAAAAAGTTTTTATACCTATAATAAGTGAAAAGTGTGTTTGTTTGCTCAGAAAGACAAATATTTATGCAGGTACTGGATTTTTTTTATTGAGTAGGTCCCTATGTTTTAGACTGCTCACTATAAAATTGATTAGTTTCTCTGGCATTAGTTACACTGTTTGCCAAATCAATACAATCTTATAATAAATCTTACATCAGGCAAACAATCATCACAATAACAGATCTCTTCATCATTCTGTTCCTTCTTCCCTTTCCTCCATCTTTTGAGCCGCCACCAATCCTTTAACCACTGCCACTCCATAACTGTGCACTATCAATCTATCACTTTAAAATTTTAATATCTCCCATGATAACACAACAGGTAACCTTGCCACTGATTGGTCAGCGAACAATATGATAAGTAAGATAAACTTGACATAAATTAACATACTACATTACCTCAGTATACATCGTACACAACACTAGTGTTGCTATAAATAATATCAAGCTTCTAATACAATTAGAACATAAAAGTTTAGTGTACTAGTTCAAGCGAGGTAGCTGGTCAACTTGGAACTGTGTTTCACCGCTATCTCTTAATCCATAGGAAGTATTCTAGCAAATATTTGTTTGTAGTTTGTTTGCTAAAGATTACTGGTTTTATATGAGTTTAGTATAAAATAAGATTGCAAAGTTCGCACAGACATTGCTGAACTGTTGATAGGAAGGGTCATATACGCAAGCTCTGGTCGATGACCTCGGTGTGTTGTTCTAAATTTATGTTCTTGTTACAACCATTACGTGGTTTGTAGATCCTCGTTAGAAGAACAACTTACGGAACATCTTATTGGTACAAGATTCCCATCGTCGCCGACGTAAAACTGTGGTTGAGCGGCTTGCCGCAACCCTTGATAACCATGTTCGAGCTCAGTGTATGACATAGCCTACATGTACTTTACAATAGCTAGTTTGGAAAATACGCTTAGAAATTATTACACCATGGAAATCATGAATTCATGAAAATATTTTTTTGCCAAAAAATCGGTCAGTTTGCTTCACAGCCACCAGCTAATAGCTAGAATTTTAAGCATTAGAGGATGACAGCAGGACAAAGAAACGGAAACCGACATGAGTGAGAGAGAAAAAAGACAAAGAAAAAGTACAGAGAATTCAACATCTGTTGCATTTTATTTTTTCCGTTTGACTGCTGTTGCTGCCAAAGAAAAAAATCAGCTGTTGTACTTTCTGATTATGTTCCTTGCTCCAAGCACGAACGAAATGCTCTATGCTCTATGACCGTTGGTTTGTTTGTTTACGTTTACGTACGCGGTACGTGTGGTGTGTGGCTGGTTTTTGGAAACGTGCAAAAAAATGATGAAATCTACCTCTAAAAGTCCAAAAAATAAGCTAATACCTGACTTATTCTGGCATTCTGTTAATATATTAATTACCAAGCCACATGTTGTGAATAAAAGGTTGTGGGGCTGCAAAATATGGTTAAGGTTAAACTGCAAACCTGAAAAAACATCGAAATGCGAGTTATCGGCACAAAAATTTAGTAGATTAACAAGCACCGTTACGGCTGAAAATGTAGAAGCGTACATGAATAAAATACTTATTGAAGCTGAAGTTTCAATAAATTCTTCAGAAGATGCTAAAGTGGAAGTTATCCTTGCAGAACTATACCCAAAAAGTTACAGCCAGAACCAGGTATTTCAGGTTATCGTGATAAATAAAGAAAATCTTTCTGTAACGTTTCATGACGTGTCTAGAGAAATATACAATCAAAGGTTATGTCCAAACTTCCCATTCACTTTAAAATTAGAAGAAAATTCCATCCAACTCGATGCTTGTTGTGGTAAGTATTAAGAAATGCATTTATTTGCTTCTGAACTTCCTACTTATCGCAATCAACAAAATAGCATTTTGCTATTTTGATAAAAGATTGCATCAAAATAGGTTCATCTATTATGGTGTGATTGAATAACAAACAAACATCCAAACTTTAGTATATATAACATTTAACCCTTAGACTAGTTTACCCAAACGGGCAGTAACTCACCGTTTTTTTTTTTAATTCGTCTAGATAAATAATATTTTTATACCTTTTTACAGAAGAAGATGATAAATCATACAATTGGCTAAGCAAAACACTACTTCTTCAAGTAGTCAAATGGTGTGAAGAAACCAGTAGTAGTTCTTATAATCAGAGCATTTGTAAGGAATCCTTAGCTTTAGTTCCACAGGATAAATACTACTTAAAATATAATGAGCTAAAAGAAAAGTATGGGAAAGAGATGGTCAAGGTATGTGCCAAGTTATCCTCATTCTTTACCCAACCAACCCTAATTTAATCCTAAACAAGCTACCCAACACTAACTAATCAGCCTGAAATTCTTTAGAAACTAATATATTTGATCCAGTAGTGTAGGCTTTTATGCAGAAGGATGCCTCCCTACCATTCTTTATATCACATGAATTGTTTTAACAGCTGAACAATTAGAAAATTATTTATTCCAGATTTGGCCTGAATGTACAGACCCATCAAAATTTGTGTATGAGGATATAGCAATAGCCACATACCTACTACTGCTATGGGAAGATGAAACATGTCAAAAAAGAAAGCAAAGATTTGTTGACCTTGGATGTGGAAATGGTCTGCTAGTTTATATCCTAACTAAAGAAGGCCACACTGGAGTGGGTATCGATGTAAGAAAGAGGAATATTTGGGACATGTACACAAAGGATATTATATTAGAAGTGAGTTGATATGACCACAGAACAACATTACTCACAAGGACATGACATACTGCTAATTAGGTAGTATGGAAAATATTTTTCTGAATTCAATTGATTGACTTACTTTTATTTTTCAGGAGAAAACTATAGTTCCATCAGACTCTTCTCTATTCCCTGACACAGACTGGCTAATTGGGAACCACTCAGATGAGCTAACACCATGGATACCTGTCATAGCAGCCAAGAGTTCCTATGAGTGTAACTTCTTTCTGCTCCCATGCTGTGCCTACAACTTTGATGGATCTAAGTACCAGAGGAAAAACTCATTCAAAAGTCAGTATACTGATTTCTTGGAACATATAAAAGAGCTGATAGAACAATGTGGATTCAATGTTGAAATAGACAGGCTGAAAATACCAAGCACCAAAAGAATATGCCTAGTCAGCAAAGGGAGAAATTACACACAAGAAAACTATGAAGAGTACTGTAGTAATATAAAAGACCTAATAACAAATGACTCACTGTCAAATTCTGGAAATGGGGCTTGGGTTAAAGATTTTAAAGCAAGAGATCCAGTAGAGAGAGTACGTAATTGTACACAGATTGATAAAAATCTCATAGGTGCCATAGTTGAACGCATAGCAAGTTTTCTACTTGAAGGGTCTAGTGGAGAAACCACTTGGTATGGCGGTAGAACTGTTGACCTTAGTGAGCTCATTCAACTTGTACCGCAAGACCAGTTGAAGCAGTTAAAGTCTGAATGTGGTGGCATTCAGACACTTTTAAAGAACAATCATAACATTTTCAAGGTTCAAAGTGGAAAGGTACAGTTGAGGTATCCACAAACTGTAGATGAAGTGTATAGTAAAAGAAAATCAGGAAATCTGAAGATTAAACAGAAACCCTGTTGGTTTTATACCACTCACCCCCAGGGCTGTCCACTGTTAGAATCAAAGTGCAGCTTTTTACATATAAAAGGCTGATTGATAAGTAAAAATTAAAATTTAACGATACAAAATATAAAAGTATTTATTTTATCAGTCCCCATTATAATAATTTCTAATAAACAATAGAAAAAAACCTTATCATCCACTTTTACTGACGTAGCACTAAAATTAAAAAACAGGAATTGCATTGTCACCTTATTATTTACATGTTTACAACACTGTTGTATACAAGCATCTGTTTTTTTATTATTTTAACTTCTATAGTTACCTACCACCTAATCATTATACTTTGACCCTTATTATGTTTTAACAGTTCATCATAATCACATAATTTGGGCTAAAAATCAGAGAAATATTACAATATTTTACTTAATTTTTAAAATACAAAGAGAGACCCTCAGAGTCCTTTCAACTATGCATCAATTTCAAAGAACTTATTCAGCTCAGTCAGATTCTTTTGATCCACTAGTTCTGCTATTTTATGCTCTCCCATGTACGAGCAAACCATTCTCAAGGTCATCCATATAGCAGGTGAAGTGGTACTGTTTGACTCTAGACCCAAACTCTCAGCTTTGTTTTGCTGATTTAGAGCCACCAAGAAATGTTCTGCTGCTTGCCTGTGAGCACTCAAATTCATACATGTAATCCCAACATTGTACCGGGCCCTTACAAACCCTGGCTCCAAATTCAAAGCTTCATGATAGGCATCTACAGCTTCCTCGCTTCTATTACTGTTGGCTAGTGTGGCACCAAGTCTGTTCCACAATTGGGCATTGTTACCCTGCACCATCAGAGCAGTTTTGAAACAATCCACTGCCTTTTCATATTCCTGACTTATGTTAAACACAACTCCAAGAGCATTTTGCACATTTGCATCAATTTGTTCAGGATTTTGTCGAGCTGCATCAAGATACAAATTTCTAACATGAACTTGTAACTGTCTCAAATCTATATTTTTTGTGTCAACATCTATTAAAGTAAGGTTATTGTATTTAGGGCTGTTTTTCAGCCAGTCCAACAAAGAGAAGTATGCATGCTTGGGCATGTTTTCATTGGCATAAGCAGCTGCCAGTGTTAAGTACGCATCTTGCATAGTAGGCTCAAGTTCAATGCACTTTCTGAGGGCTGTTATAGCCAGTGGATCCTGTTCATTCTCTGCTTGTGTGGATCCCAAGAGGAACCAAACCAGAGCAGAGTCGGGTTGTTGCTGAGCGGCAGCTTCAAAGCATATGACGGCTCCAGGAACATCACCCATTTTTAATTTCTCTTTGCCTAGTTCCAGAGCACTCTTATTTTCCAACATCACATTGCCTTCGGCAAATTCATATTCTTTTGCAATGCCGTTATTTGAATCCCAAAGATCTACATCACTTAATTTCTGCCATTCTTCTTTATACTTTTCAGACATTTCATCCAGGAGTTGTTCCCGATTTTTCTCAGTTTCTGTGGGTTGTGCAGGTTCAAAATTTAACTCTCCAGCACTAATCTTTTTCATGAAAGACATGAATTGGTTGTATGCGAGATTGTCATCTTCCTTTGTTTCATCAACATATTCTTGAGCCTTGGCACGGACATTGTCATTTTGCAGCTCAGATTCATTCATGTACTGTATTTGAACATTATTAACAAATGGCTGAGGGACTCCTAGTGGCTGTGGTGGCATGAAGAGATTTGCCATCATTGGTCGTTGAGGTAAAAAGGATGTGGATGGTCCGGGCATCCAAGGTTTACTCATGTGCATGCTACTGGAGGGTCCTGATCTGATCTGTGCATGTTTGTGAGATTCACTTTCAGGCATGTTGTTCAGTAAGCTATTCATATTGAATGTTTGTGGCCCTTGTGCGTGGTTTTGAGCCATAAACTCGCTGACATACTTATCTGCCAGTGTGAGAGGCTGCGAAAGAGCTGCATCTCGACCGACGATATTTGACAACTGCACCAAGGAATTATTGCCACCACAGTCACCACCGACGAGTTTGTTTAGCGACATCTTGATGCGTCCTTGAACACTGCACTACACTGAGATTATCACACTGAGTGTGATAATTCCAAATGTTGTGTTCAAAGGTCAGTCTAATAAATAAAACCACTGGAAAATGGCATATCACTCATACTTTTGTTTACCCAAGGTATGACACTTGCCTAGTTCTCAAAGTAATTTTTATTTGCATTTATATTTTTGTAAATAGAAGTACTGTTTGTAATTTTGAGACTAATTCTACAATACAACGACAACAACGAATCACACAATACTATTCGATTCGACCGTCCCTACAGCTAGCTACAAGTACGTACGTATAACAAAATCTAGTGTTGCCAACAGTTAAACTAGCTGTCCACCAGATTCAACTCTTAAAACCACCAGAAAATCACTAACAAAAAATGGCCCTACTCTCATAATCGCTAAAATGCCCATTAAACAAAGTTTAGCTTTTACGAAAGAAAACTATAAGTACTTATTATTAGTAATTAAATATTAGTTGTTATGTAGTAAAATATTGACAATCAGTAAATCAACAAGTCAAGATTAGGAACATTAACATTTACAATAACAACAGCTATTTGCTATACACTTGTTTTACTTATGTTTATTTTTTATTTATTTTTTGTATTCGTGTAGTGTATGTAATAATATCTTATTATTTTGTTGTGTACAGTTTGTGCGAATAAATGTTTTCTTTCTTTCTTTCTATTCAAAATAATTTAGTCTTCTTCAGATGAGTCTTTTTTTGTCCGCAGCATCATCGTCAGTTTCAGATTGATACAATTCTTTGGTACCGATTTGTTTTACAACATTTAATGTGCATTTCATATTGACTGCAGCATTTTCCTTCCAACCTCAAACCACAGCGTATTCTTAATACTTCATTCTATTCCTCTGCTTGTTTTTTATTACATTCATACTGCTAAATAGTCTCTCAACATCGCTTATTCCTGAAATTTAGCCTCCCCTTGAGCATCTTTTATAACTAAAAAAATCCACCAACCACTAAAATCAATATTTCGCCACTAATATGAGGGTTGAAACCACCAGTTTTAGTGGAAAATCCACTAAGTTGGCAACACTGAAATTCATATAAAATTAGTCTGTGGGTGGTGGCCCACAGAACCTAATACTGTCTCTCACTACCATCTACCCTTGGAGCAAGGAACAAAACATCTACCATACCATGGAAGATGTAGGTATTTGTTCTTCCGTGCTTGCATGTAGGCACAAACTAGATGCTAACGCATCATGTAGGCTTGCTCTTGATCATGGAAGATTTATTTAAATTATTCTTTCATGATCTTTATCACTTTTTATCGGTGTTTGAAACCATGAAAACCGTGAGTTTCTAATTTTCCATTCTGTTAGAATGCGTTCAGAATTTTTCAGATGTTCATTTACCGTTAGTCTGTTCGTGGCGAGAGACCCATCATGAGATTGGAGGGCGCTGCTGTGCTTTCGTGACTTGACTTAGAATAAGGACCTTATTTTAAGTTTCGTGAGTAATGTTGTTCTATGGCCATGACGGCTGACGGGTCTCTCGCTGAACAGACTATCGTAATTTTTGTGTGGACGCAGCTTTACCAGGTGATTATGCCACCGGCCGCGGCACCGCCAATCTCAAAGAACTCTCAAATAAAACAGCTGATCGTTTCGTTTCGTTTTGATCCTTCTCTTTGCACAGATTTATAAGTATAGTACTAAATCTCTTTGGTTTTGGTTTCACTAAGTAAATATATTATATTAGTAATTTTTTAATTTTTGTAGTAGTATCCTCCAAGTTTTTAGCTTAATTGTGAGACCAGCAGTTTTACTTCTGCTGCGTGTTCACATAGATCCTGAATCCAATAAGCATACTCAGTGAGGTTATAAATAAAATTCGACTTTGTTCTCGAAATACTCTAACAAAATGACTGAAGAGAAGCCTGAAACTCGAACAGAAGAAACTCCAAGTTCTGAGGAGTTAACTGAAATTCCATATGATGAAAAGTGGCTGGTATGTATCAATGTTTCTGATGAAAGATTAGATCTCCTAGGTCTATATTAGGTATCAACTTCTAGTGTGTAACCCTATCAATGTTTCTGATGTTTAAACCTATAAACTTTTGTTTTTACGCTATGCCCTTCAAAGTGGGGTGGCCAGCAGTGTTATAAGCAAAACTTCGAATTTACTTCAAAAAGCACTATTTCTTACAATTTTCATAACAACAGACTTTTCGTGAAAAACCCAACCTACATACATAGGTACTACCTATTATACTATAAGTAGTAATGTTACCTATGCCAAAGAAGCTTTTCAAAAAATTTTCAATCTTTGACCAGATTTCCTAAGTGATCCATGTGATTTTTTATGATTAAAAGTTCAGTTAAATCTTGTTTTTTTAATTTATTTCAGATAAGAGATTGTGACACATACTACGATGAATATAAAGAGTGCACCAGTTTCAGAGGGAGGTTCCATCAGTATTTCATATTCGGTGAAACTTTAGACTGTAACCAGTGGAAGAAAGATTACAATAACTGTAGCAAATGGGAATCCAGTCAAGACTGTAAAGCCGGAGTAAGTTAATTTACTTCATCAGGCCAGAGTAGAGACAGTATGATCTGATACCTGGCTGCTGGTATTATTTGGAAAGGTTTTAACTTGACAGTAAAAAAGAATTAAAAAGATTTTATTCTTCACTGTTTGGTTAGAACATTGGCACAAAAGCATTTTTATTTCGGACTAGCACTAGCTCGCTGGTCCGCTAGCGTGGTACATACTTATTACTTACACAAATGTTTTTTAAACTAAAACCTTCGGCAATTAATACCTTACAAGCCGGTGAAAATCTCATTAAAATCCATTTAATAGAACTCGAGTTTAAAGTGTGCATACAGATGTTACCTATAGAGATAAACTTGTTAGGGCATGCACATCCGCTGCTACCAGGGGCCTGTTTCTCGCAAGTGAGTAGTCATAGTGGGAACGCGTGTTTTCCTTAAACAAAATAACAATGCTACTCTACGTAAATTACAAGTGTGTTACAATGTAATTAATAATTAATAATGTGTGAACATACTTGTAATTTGTAACTTGTAAGATTCGTGAAGTGGCCCCAGAGATTTGAACCTTAACGCTGAGTCAGCATTGATTAAGGTAGGGGGCTCTTCAACCTAATTCAGCCGGTCTTAATTAAGAATTATTATTTCAGCTGGCAATAATAAAAAGTGAAAAGGCACGCCGAATGGAGCGACTCAGAGCACACTACAGAAACGATGTCTGGAAGAAACGGGACGCGCCTCCTGAAGACTGGAACAAGCCCCTACCAGAGTGGTTAGTGAAACGAGACGAGAACACGTATCTAGCGGAGAAAGCGAGGGACATACGGGAAGGGAAAGACTTAGAGAATGACAAAAGTTTATGTGCAATTATGTGACCTTGGGAAGGAGTTGTGTGTACAGGTCAACTGTACAATTAGATAGTAGACGATTGATTTGTTATTGCTGTATTAAATTGTTTATTTATTACAAAGATGTTTTATGTATGTATTTTATAGAAGTACGCATAGGTAGAAGGTTACACAATGATGAATAAATATTTCTTGTGTACCTCAACTGTATACTAGTGCAATAATTATTTCCCTAGAAATAACTTTCTCCACCAATTCCTTTTTTATTTTTATTTGCTATATCAAATAAATAATATAAGTAATATTATCAATAATAAATATATGTACCTACAATAGTACGTATAATATAAATATCATAATAAACATTAGGCAAATAAAAATAAATAAACTGATTGCTGGAGGTACAAATGGTATGGAGGGTATTGGGGGTACCTTGGTACAAAAATGAACTGAAAATTGCAGTGTGTCGCAGTTTCCAGCGGAAAGATTAGATCTCCTAGGTTTATATTAGGTAAGGCACATTAGGTACCTACTTCTAGTTTTACTATATCGAATTTTAGCACAAAAAAGCTTCCTATTTAAAAGGAAATGTATGTAAAATTGCATAAACCGGTTTCTTACCCTCTTAAAAGAATAGAATAGAGGCAGTACGCGCTCGATAAAAGTTCTTATAATAGAGACTTGATTTAAAAACAATATCGCCGGCATTTTGAACCAACCAATCACGTTGCTTAAACCTGACCCAGCAACTGCCACTATCGCGCTGATAACAGCAGTCATGTCTAATTGTTCACAAATAAGATAAACATATTTACTCGCCACATTTAGTGTTCGTCGTTTATTCGTATTGTGTCAGACTCTACTCTCGCTATCACTCATGAGCAGGCTATTGTGCAATACCGTGCTTTCTCTGCGAGTTTTGAGAGTACCAATGGCTCGAAATGCATCTGGTTTCCTCATTGAGGACCCGAAGTACTCCTTTTTGAAAGAGTTGGGTCTAAAAGAGAAGAATGTTGGTGTGTTCAACGGAAAATGGGAGGCCAATGGAGAGGTAAGATTAATTAATTAATTAGGCGAAGTGGGCGCTGCGGCCTAATGGCGTGAATGTAATTTTTTTAACTAAAATATACTCAGAAATATACCTAATATGCATTAAAATAAAATCATAATCCCTGAAAGTATTAAATAGGGAACACGGTTGATAAAATTTCATTAAAATGTTTGTAGGTCTAATGAAACTGCTTTTCCCTTAGATGGACTTTACGTATATATGGACGTATAAAAATGAAGATTTTGAGACACCTTTGTGATTTATTTTATCGAGCTAACTTTAGTCAATCGTGTTTCTAATCTCATAATTCTCTAACTGGTAAATCTATTATAAAAAAAATTTTAATTCGTATTTTATAACGTCGCGTCGTAAAATTTTATTTTGAGCAGTCGGAACACAAAAACTTCAAGCTCGGGTCCCACTTCACCTAAGTTTACACTTTCCTGTGTAGATGTAATTGAAAAATTACAATCATTATTTTGTTAAAATGGGTGATTGTTTTGATTCAATTATGCATGACTGGTTTTTGCTATAGGCCTCTTCAAAACACCTCTCCTGACCAGCATTTATTTGAATCCCTGTTAGTGGTTTATTGTAAATTAATAAACCACTCTCCGTCTCTATTATCAAACCTTCAGAATAACAAATACACTCTAACATAGCTTTAGCTCAATATTTGCAATCAAACATTTACACTGTTCCAATCTTTATTAGATAGGTAAGTAGATATACCTACCTATATGCAGGTTTCGCTTGGTACTAGATTTGTGTCCATTCTAAAAACTTTTGTGTGCTAATTGGTTTGAATGGAACCTACACTTTTTCTCCAGCCAATTCCAACGATAACAATGACCTTAACCCTTCTGATAAGACTAAAAAAATATTTTAATTTCATCAGACTATCAAGTCGTACAGTCCAGCAAACGGCAAGGTCATAGCCGAAGTCCAGGCTGCAAGTCCAGCTGACTATGAAGCGTGTGCCGTGGCCGCGCAGAAGGCATGGCACGAATGGGCGGAGATGCCCGCGCCTGCACGTGGGGAAGTCGTTAGACAGATTGGAGATGCCTTAAGAGAGAAACTCCAGCCTTTGGGACAGCTAGTGTCTTTGGAAATGGGTGAGTGTAACTGCTGGATATAAGAGTGATATGTTTAGAGGCAGAAGGCATGGCACGAATGGGTAGAGATGCCCTCGCGCCTGCTCGTGGGGAAGTCTACAGACAGATTGGAGATGCCTTGAGAAAAAGGAAATAAGCTATTTCTACTGTTCCATTTATTTGAACCTACTTCGCTTGCCCCCAGTATAATATAAGTTTTGTTGTATAGGTAAAATCCTGCCTGAAGCGATCGGCGAAGTGGTAGAATACATCCACGTGTGTGACCTTGCACTCGGTCTCTCACGTACTCTGCCTGGAACGATCTTCCCGTCAGAGCGGCCTGGGCACGTGCTTATTGAAAAGTGGAATCCACTCGGACTTGTTGGCATCATCTCCGCTTTCAACTTCCCCGTGGCTGTCTACGGGTGGAACAGTGCTATTGCTATGGTATGTAAGCTTAGGAAGAGAATTGCTTTTGAAATGCAGAATAGTTAGTTTTCTTTTAGTGGCTAAGCTATGAATGACACCTAAATAAAGGAGTGTTCTGCTACCTAAATGACACAGTAGTGCACTCTTACATAGATCTATATGTATAGGAGATAGCAGAAACACTTTAGGTATACTGCGCAGTGGCACAGTGTTCCTATAGAGTTAAATCGATTCTGAGGCTGATATTTTTGCTGCATAATCAGCCTATAGAAGTCCACTGATGGACATAGGCCTCTCATGAGGAGGGGTGTTTGCCAAAATCACCTCGCTTGGTAGGCGGATCGGTGATCGCAGTATTGGTATTAATTACTCAGGTGGATGCTGCTGCCCATCCCCTGGTGCAATGCCTTAGTCGGTTTTTACGACATGATAGGAACTACTATGCCTAACTTCAGCATCAATTCGGTCCCTATCAATGTTATATTTATTTATACGTTTTAAATTATTACCCACTATCACGCCTACGCGTGCGCAGCCGGTGTGATGTGGCCTTTATTATTCATAATAATGAAATTGGCTAGAACTCGGTCAGCGCTTCCCAAGAACTCATCCCTGGGAGGACTTAAAATGTTAGTTTCCACCAGGTGTGCGGTGACGTCAGCATATGGAAGCCATCAGACACCACTCCACTCGTAGCGGTGGCTGTCACCAGGATAGTGGAAAGCGTACTAGAGAAGAACAACATTCCCGGCGCCGTGGCGGCGCTTTGCGTCGGAGGGAAAGACATCGGACAGCAGTTAGTCAAAGACGAGAGAGTGAAACTGGTTTCTTTCACTGGCAGCACTGCGGTTGGACAACAGGTAATGCCTTCCTCAACCCAATTCACCAAACGTCCTGAATTCAATGGAAAAATCCATCTCCAAATTAGCTAGATATAATGTTGAATAGACAAACAAATATATAGTAACAATTCCGCTCCTCTCCAACGAAAACTCTGAATGAATTCGACACGTGTTTCGCCTCTCAACGATGCATCCTTAGGAAACAGTTGACTCACTGCGTGCTAGAACAACAAAGAAACAATATTCACTTTGGATGGAGAGGAGCTAAACCTATATGAAAGATGGGTTGGGTCATTGGGGTGTACTTAAATCTTAATAATACTTTGTACTTACATAGAAACTTACGTTAGTCATTGTAACTCCCATCTATATACTTAGGTTAATATACATGTACCTATGTAATGTAGTATATTTGTATATAATTCAGTGACTTAATTGTGCCAGAGAGATACCCCCAGTTAACACATAATCACTTTGATATTGATAACGTAATCACTGTAAAATTATCTGTTACTATTTCGCGATATCTCTTGAAATATCTACTAACTACAAACACAGGTATCGTTATTTATCCAGATAAGTGACTATCTACGTACTTTACTACTATTTTTCTTGTACTGTGGCTCTGTTCTAGGCGGAGTTGAATAATTACCTTCATTCTACTGTTCTGTATAGACAAACAAATATAAGAGCAACTTTGAGCAACAAGCTATACAGATTTTAATGAAATTAACAAGTCGTTTTTGGGACGAGAAAACGATCTAGCTTAAGTTGTACAACTGAAAAAAACTTCTTATAAGATGATGTGTTAGCAAAGCTACTTATAAGATGTTATAAAATTACCTAAACTTAACGTGTGAAGCCACATACATAGACCGAAGTCCGAGAAGCAATTGACACGAACGTATACGGGATTGTGTAACACATTTTTGTATGGAAAATGAGGTTCACAAAGGGTACGCTAAGGGCGCTCATCGTTGGTTCCATACTTAATCCGTGTTACACTACCTACAGCATACGTCCGTGTCAATTGCTTGTTAAAAACTTAGACTAAAGGCGAGCCGGGGCGCTTTGGGCCGCTCAGGTCGCATGTCTGAATATGTTTGCTTTTAAGCAAACATGTTACTGCTTAGAAGCAAACATGTTCAGATGTGTGATGTTTCAGTGTGTGTGTGTTAATTTGCTACTTTAAATCTTACTTTGAGCTACTCTGGATGAGCAGTTCAGAGCGCGCCGGGTCGTAGGTCTGAACGCAGCTTTATAATTGTTTCAGGTGGGAGTAGAAGTGCAGAGACGCTTCGGGCGCCACCTGCTGGAACTCGGTGGAAACAACGCTATCATTGTAAACTCGGACGCTAACCTCGACCTGCTGCTGTCCGCGGCTCTGTTCGCCTGCGCCGGCACCGCTGGGCAGCGCTGCACCACTACTAGGCGACTTCTTATTCACAAGAAGGTATAAAACGAACTTCCTAAACACCTCCCATACGGTTTTAATCATAGGATCTAACAACAACGCCATCATCATCAGCCGTTAGACGTCTACTGTTCGTATGAGGCAACTTCTTATTCACAAGAAGGTATAAAACGAACTTCCTAAAAACCTTCCATACAGTTTTCATCATAGGATCTAACGTAAGCTAAACAACAACGCCATCATCATCAGCCGTTAGACGTCTACTGTTGGACGAGGCCTTCCCCATCACAACGGGGGGTTTTTTTATAGTCAGCACGCTTGAAAGGCGGATTGGTGATTGCAGTATTGGTTTTGAGTACTCAGGGGGATACTGCTGCCCATTCTCTGGTGTAATGTCTTCGTCGGCTTTTACGACATCTACGGGAGGGGTATATTCTTAGGGCGGACGCACCACGGCATCATCGTTACATCTATTTTAATGGTAGGTGGCATCTGGGACCTAAAATAAATAAATAAATGCTGGACATTTCACACAACATTATCTAGCCCCAAGCTAAGCAGAGCTGGTGTTATGGGTACTAGATAACTGATATACTTAATACAATACATTACATAGATAGATAGATATTCTTTTTTATACTTACATAGAAAAATACCCAGAACACCCTGAACAAATATCTGCAGATCGTACAAATATTTCTTCCGAGGCGAGAATCGAACCTGCAACCTCCTGCGTCGCAAACGAACCTTCGCCCGCCGCGCCACAGAGGTCGTCAAAATAGGTACGAGGTAGTATTATGTTATCTGTGGTACGAGTTTTGATAATTTTCGAAACTACCTATAGTTTCGTTTCCTTCCATACATTTAATTGCAGCGCCCCTAGCGAAAACGAGAACAAAACTAAGGACGCTGTCAGTAAATGTATGGAAGGAAACGAAACTTCTTATAGTTTCGAAAACTATCAAAACTCGTAACCCAATACACAAAAATTTGTACAAACCATCAACAGGGTATAAAAGTGAAGCGTTCGTTGTCTTCACAGACCGTCTAATCTGAATGAAACTGAATGAAACACTGAAAAAAGCCTGGGTTTTTTAAATTTTCATAAAACTAACTTTCAAATGATTTTATTTCAAACAGGTCTACAGCGAAGTTGTGTCGCGTCTAACGAAAGCATTCGCCGGAGTTGTCAGCAAGATTGGTGACCCTCTACTCTCAGAGAGTCTGATCGGACCTCTGCACACGCCCGCCGCTGTCGAAGCTTACAAGAAGACTGTAGCCGCAGCCGTGAAGGCAGGAGGCAAGATCGAGTTTGGAGGAAAGGTATGTTAATTCTCATGCCCATTTGTTCGCTTACGGCCAACTTAGCAAACCGTCCACTAACATTTTCTGTAGGAGATGAGCAATCGGTCCCTTTCGTATATAGTCAACTTCGCAATCGGGCCGCTTCTTAAACCATCCACTTCTCAATAGGTCCACTTCTCAAAAGGTCTGCGTATCAATCGGTCCACTTCTCAAACGTTTCCTTGTGTCCGGCAAACTACACTCGAGAGTAATGAATTCGGAAAAGTATTTTAATATATGAATTATGTTTCAAACTTAAACAAAAAAAAACAGTGTTTAAACTATTAACTATTTTATTATAAACTGCAAAGATAGGGTTACAGCTAACCTAAAGTGGCCAGTATCTATAGTAAAATGACGAAATAGGTAATGATGTTCGACTTAAAAGAAAATGTTGCAATCTTTATTTTTGACCGAACGCGAAGAGGACCGATTGCGAGGATGACTAGTTGCTAAGTTGACCGATCAAGAAGTTGACTGATTGCGAAGTTTACCGATTACGAAGTCGTGAAAAATAGTGGACGGTTTGCTAAGTTGACCATAAGCGAACAAATCCTCATGCCTACTTTATCATAGCAAGTACTCAAATAGAGGTAGAAACTTGTCAGCAACATAGGTGACCCTCACACCATATTGGGGTAAACATTGTTACCGAAATAGATAATAACAGCATTTTTAACCGACTTCCCAAAAAAGGAGGAGGTTCTCAATTTGTTTTTTTTTTTTTAATGTTTGTTTCCGCATATCTCCGGCGTTTATGAACCGATTTGGAAAATTCTTTTTTTATTTGAATAGATATACTTCCAGATTGGTCCCATTTTTTTCAGAATCCAGTTCTGATGATGGAATCTATGAGGAATTGAGGGAACTCCTCAAATATTGTAGGCATACATATGGCGATTTTGATATTTTCAGCAACAAACCAAGCATTTGCATTCAAAAAGTATCATAATCCTTTCACCGCTATGGTTCTTTCATCATTTTTTTTTTCATCCAAATATTTAGTCGAATACAATGGCGGAAGTCGGTTTTTTAAATGAAAAGTTATTATATACTTATCACAATTTTTTTTTCCAAGTATAATACAATCCTACATAGTCACTTTGTATTTTGTAAAATCTAAAACGCGTTATACCCACTAATAGCACGCAGGGAGGTATAGCCTTAGAATAAGGACTGAAGTACGGTATAGCTAGTCTCATATTACTGTCAAAACTCAATAGTTCCCAAAAAAACTAAACTTTTGTAAGTACAGATATTTTGAAATTGGAACATGCTCCATGCCATGTACTGGTCCTAGTCTCATATAATTTATTTGTAGGTGATGGAACGCGAGGGCTACTTCGTGGAGCCGACGAT
>CATOAK010000006.1:0-26503 GCA_951392215.1 Epirrita christyi | reverse complement strand
GGACCTCACCGACGCTGCTTACCACTGCGCGAAGGTGGGGCAGGTTGTCATCGACCACTCCGGCACCAGCGTGGTGTGCACTGCGGACGACATCCTGACGGCCGCTACGCGCGACATACTCGTGACCTCCCTCATCCCGCAGGCCGTGCAGCTGCACGTGGAGCGCCTCAAGGTGCAGCAGGTGCAGGGCAAGTGGGCGGTGACCGGCGTGTCGGGTGACATCCGTGGTGAGTTCAAGGTTCCGGCTGCACATCGCTCCCGATGCTGATGGTGCGTCAACACCCCACGGCGACGTCGCTTTCACACCGGCGGTCGTCTTAATCCTAGTTCTGTTTCTGCTTGCTGCCGCGCTGGGATGTAGCTCGACGCCGGCGAAGGTCTTACTGCAATGATGGTTGCACTCCTCGCGTCCTGGCCCGTCGTGGTGCAGGTGCGTGCAGGGCCAGCGCAGGCAATCGTTTTCTATTCGACAGAAAGTCCGTCCTCCTCTCTCCTTGTGATGGTTTTGACGTCTTCTCTCTCTCTCTCTCTGTGGCTGTCTCCTGCGAGCGTGTACTGGTGGTGCCAAGGACCTGTGGGCTGTCGCGTGGCTGCTCCTCCCCCCCTCCCCATCCACTTGTGGGGTACGTGGTGTTGTTGTCTCGCACACGAGTCGTGTGTTTGCCCACCTTCGATCACGTCACCCCCCACCGCCCACAAATATCCCATCCTCCTCCCCCCCTTTCATACTTTTTGCAGCTTCAGCCACTCTGCAAAGCCCCTGCGTCTGCACCGCCTTCGGATCGTCTTGCCCCCCCCCCCCCTCCCGTGCCGCACCCCACTGCACGTCGAGCGTTGGAAGCACAGAGGAAGCGATGCCGTCACGCGCCACGGTGCCATGACTGCACTACCAGCCATCCCTCCCCCCTCTATCTTGCCTGCTGCGTGCACACGCTCCGAGATCCACTTGCTTCTTTCCTTTTGCATTTTTTGTTTCGCACTCGACGCGACTTGATGCGCCGTGCGGCGAGTGTGTGTGTGTGTGTGTGTGTGTGGTGTTTGTGTGCCAGCTGCCATCGGGCTAGGAGGAGCAGCGCCGCCGCCGCCACAGTCTCCCTTCCCCCCCTTCCTCTTCACCTCCTCAGCTCCTGCTCTCCTCTTCGCTCTTTCTACGTCTCTGTCCCGTCTCCACCCCCCTCGGTGTCTCCAACGCGTGTGTGCCCAGACCCCCCGTCAAGATCTTCTTTCTTTCCCTTGTCGCTGCTGTTGATTTTGCTTTACTCCAACGCTCGCTTACGGTGGGTTAAATTGCCAGACTCGCGCCTCCAGCCACGCCGCCGGACCTCCCCTTTGTGACCCCCACGCCCCCCCTTTCTCTGTCCTCTCTGTCCTCCCCCCTGCGTCCACGACATGGTGAGCAGCTCGACAGGGTCTCGTGGTTCCCCCCCTTCCTCTGCCGCCTCTCCCCCTCCTTTGTTTGCCTTGCTTCTGGGTCAGACACACACACACACTCAGACACACGTACACACGTACACACGTACACAGGATCACAAAATAAAAAGGGTTCTTACAGTCTCGACGAACACGCGGAAGTGAGCGGCAGTGAGGAACTCGAGAAGCCCCCTCCCTCCCTCCGTGACAGGGTCCTCACAGGGGCCGGGCAGTCTGCAACAAACAACCCATCCCTCCGTCCCCCGTCTCACTCGTCCCACTCCGTGCGGCTGGTGTTTACGAGCTTCGATCTTGAAACCGTCTTTTCAAACCCGACTCGCCGTCTTTCTCCCTCCCTTTCCGTCTGTCATTCACGGCCCACGCGCCCCACCTTCACACACGACTGGCATCTCGTGCTCTCCTGTGGGCTTCCTACTCCCCCCTCTCCCCCCGACACTTCAAAGACAGCCACACGATGAGCGCCGTGCGCACCCCCGACGGTCGAGGAGCTGTCGCGACGCTGATGCATAGGGCTCGTTGAAACCATGACCGAGGCGATGGATGCTGCCAACAAGCAGCATGCCGCAACGGCGACTCTGCACGACAGCGTTGTGAATGCGGTGGTGGAACAGGTGGGGGCGTACCAGCGAGCAACGCAGTCCCGGGAGTGGGAGTGGCGGTGTGTGTGTGTGTGTGCCTGCACCAACGCCTCCAAGGGGTGCGGAGATGGGCTACACACGGAGGGGCCTGGGACACGGCGACCGGTGCACTGATGAGCGTTGGGGGCAGGAGATCGACAAATCTCACGCACACGTGCGCGGGAAGCCTCGCCACCTGTCAGACGATGCCGCCGTCCATCCCGCACAGACACCCACCATTGAAGCCGCCGAGGTGCGGAAGCTCCTCGCCGTTCTCGCCCTTCTCCCCGCCGACGACGTTCTCGCGCTCTACAACTTCACCATGCACGAGAAGATGGGCGTGGAGGCCGTTGATGGTGGATGCGGTGGGGCACATGGACGCGGTCCCACCGTGCCCGTGCAAAGCCCGCGGATCCTTGTCGGACCTGAATGCCCCCAACACTGCACGAGTACGCTGCGTGAAGGTTACGCCCATCCTGTGCGAGGGCTGTTGCAGCGCTCCGCAGCAACCCTTCTCGCTGTATGCCGAGGATGCATCCTCCACTGACGAGTGCCGGGAGGCCGGCGTGCTTGGCCGATCCACACAGGCCACACAGACGATGGCCGGGGACTTGGTGGGTGCGGGAGCGACCGACGCTCCTCTCCTCAGGCCAGTGCTGCACCAGTGCTCCCACCCCGGCGCACACCCTCGGACGACTCTGCGCGGTGACCCACGTGGCAAGTGCCGCCGTGGCTGGCGCGCACACGCGACAGGGGGAAGGGGAAGGGCACGGAGCCCTCGAGCGGCGGACCACCAACGCCACCCGACGCCGCAAACGGACGGGCGAGCCGGAGCCGGACGACGACGCTGCAGACGCGCCGCATCGAGCAGTTCTGTGGTCGCCTGTTCGCGAGCCTTTGAGCTGCTGGGGCGGTGACGCGGGGTGGGCGGGGGGGGAGGCCACGTGCCCGCCCAAAGCTGCGGCAGGTCTATCCGGGCATGCTTAAGGCACGCCTACTACACAGGAGCGTGAGCACGTTGGCGGGAGCGTCAGGTGCACTTCGAAGCCAGCACCGACGGCGGCTGTGTGACAGCGCGGCAACGCCAGGCCGTATGCAAGGGTGGCCAACTGCAGGCTGCCGTGCTCGACGCTGCGCGACGCATTGCCACGGCAGTCGAGAGACACCCTGCACCGGGCCGCACGAAGGGCGATGCCGAGGCAACGCGGCGGATGCTTCGCCTGGGAGACCCGGCGACGCACCAGGTCGCCACGCTGATGGGGCACGCCACGGCACACCAAGGGGGCATGGCCCCGCTGACGCCGCAGCGAGTCCACCCCGTGGAACGACGGAGACCGGCGTGGCCAGGCTGATGCTCGCCACCCGCGAGGGCTGGAGTGCAACGCGAAGGGGGAGGACCGTGCCAGGTGGGGACGGCGATCTCGAAGACCGACGCAGAGCTCCTGCACAAGTGGCGCAGCCAAACCCCCGGACCCACCCGAGAATCTTCGCACAGCCAGGGACCATCAGGGACGACCGTGCACCGGACGCTGCAGCGCTCTCGGCCGGCGGTGCTGCCCTCCACAGATGCCACTCAGGCACCGCTGGTGTGTGCGGGCTTGGTGTCTCCCTCTCTCCTCCTCGTGCACGCCGTCCACACGACCCGCCTCAGCCCGTCTATGGTGCTCGACGCCTCACGCCAGGGTGCCGTGGCGTGTGCAGGAACACCTCCGAGGGGCTGCGACTGGGACGAGGCGCTTCCGTTTCTTGGTGTCGCGTGCTGCTGCGGAGCGGGAGGAGGCACAACGGTCTTGAAAGGCACTGACCGTGGCTGCCACCTCTTGGAGGGGCCCGGCCCCGGTACGGGACTGGCCTGTACACCCCCAGGCGAGAACGCGCAGGTGGTCTTGGTCCACGTGAAGGGAGCCTACAACCCCGCAGACTTCTGCGCTCGCAACGTTGGAAGGGGGGGGGCCGTGCAACAGTGGCGTTGTGACTGGAGTGAGGCTGGCGCTGCTCTGGCCCTGTCGGAGATGTGTGTGGGTCTCTCCGATGTGCTCCGTGCTGGAGGAGGAGGTGTCCTGTGAGGAGGGTGTATGGTGGCCACGGTAAGAGAGGAGGTGGGAAGGCGAAAGCAACGATCCCCCCTCCCAGTGTGTTTCTCGGTGTGTGTGTGTGTGTGTGTGCGTGCGCAGCGTCTTAGGACGACTGCATGGTGCGAGGCACGTGGTCAGACCTGTGCTCGTGCAAGACCGGCCGTTGGGGGGGGGGCGTGTCCCGGCGGCTCTTTCCACTCCTTCTCTCCTACCCCGCTCCTCAACTACCTCTCGTCCTGTTGCCACATACTCGAGCACGCTTAGCTGAGCGTATCCATTTCCGTTCTCGTTGCAGCTGTACCTTTCTTCTCTCACAACTATCCTACTCCTTCTCCGTCGACGATCCCGTGAAGCGTCGCAACGAGCCCCCCTCTAACGAACCATCACGCAGGCGCTGCCAAGCCGCGGGGTGGCAGTGCGCGTGGTGGTGGTGATGGTGGTCGTGGAGGTGGAGGTGGCCGTGGCGGTGGCCGCGGTGGTGGGGGTGGTGGTGATGACGGTGACGGACGCGGACGCGGGCCGGGGGCGTGGCGGTGACAGCGGTGTGACTGGAGCCATGGCGCAGCATGTGCCTCTCTGCGCTCTTGTTTATGGGGCCGAAGGCGGCGCGGCTGGTGGAGTACACGGGGCGCGTAGACACCACCGCCTTGGATGGACGCGCCAAGCACCACCTCGTCCCGTGCTCTCCAAGCCACCTGCAGGCCGACGACCAGCGGGCTGCTCTGCCGCCGATCCGTCGCTCTGTTGCAGACGCGCTCGCGGACCCGCAGGTGCGGTGGAAGGCACAGTTCGGCTCGCAGGTGTTGTGCCTCGGTGACGGGCGGGGCGGAGCCACTGCCGCGGCGGAGACACCGCTGTCCCTCCAGGAGGCGAACGCGTTGTTGCTGACGGCGCCGCGCAGCACCTTCACGGCGTGTCAGTTTCCCTCGTGGGAGGGCGTGGTGGGCGTGCTCGAGACGGCGCTGAACGCGGTGCTGGAGAGGACGGAGTTCGAGCTCGTGGTGGAGGAGACGGCAAACGGGGTCCCCTCCGTCTACAGTCGCGTCGCACCGACCCGCGAGGAGCTCCTGGATGCCGCTGTAGCTACGGCACCACTGCGGCCGGTGGAGCACTGCGATGTGGTGCTCACGCTCCTGCCGCCGCTGGGAGACGGGAACCAGACGTCGGACTACGTTCTCTACCGCTGTGAAGGTCTGCGTGCGGCGGCTGGCGCTGTCACCAGCACTCGCAGGGTGCAGGTGGAGCAGCGGCCGGGCCGTGTCAGGGTGACGTTTGTCGGGGACAGCGCGTCGCCGCAGCACGTGCGTGTGGGGGGAGCGGCACGTGCTGGGGTGTGCCAGGCTGCTCAGCCAAGCTGCACGTCGTGCGTCGCCTCTTCGAGTACGGCGCGCTCGTGGCGACTCGCCGCTTTCGCGTCTCCGTGGAGGTACACGATGCGCCGCTGCCTGCGGCGTCCAGGGGGTGGGGTGGGGGGGGGGCCGCGGCGCTGCAGCACTGGGCGAGCTTCTGTGACCTCCTGTGGCGCGTCAGGGAGGCACTGCGGGGGGTGGTGGCGGATGCGCCGCTGCTGCCGCACGAGGACCTAGTGGAGTACGGTCAGTGCCGCGGCGATGCGCTGGCGGCGCCGTGCACCTTCCCCCACTGCAGGCGCCAGCACGTGTACACGATGTGCCTGGGGGATGCGCAGGGGGAGTGTCACGATGCGTCGTGTAACTACTGGCACGCGGTCTCCTCCGTGCGGGAGATGCTCGCCATGCGCGGCGGTGCGACAACGCTTGACTCTGTTCCCCGCTGCTCGCTCGGTGTGGGGCAGCGGTACCAGGCGATGCTGCGCACGGCGCTCTCGCGGCACCTGTCGCGCTTCTTTGCAGAGGCGGAGGCGGCGCAGGCGCTGCCACGGAAGGGGTGCGCCGCGGCTGAGGCGCATCAGACGTCGCACAAGCTCGAGCAGGAGGTGGTTGCGCAGTAGAACGCAGCCGTGCACACCCTCAGCGACGGCGCGCCGCGGAGCAACGTGCTGGTGGATCGCTGCTGCCGGCTGCTGCAGCACCCGCTGCCGCTGCTGCTTGCGCGGGATGGGGTGGTGGCGGCGTGCAGGCGGCCGGACGTGCGCTGCCTCGTGGCGGGACTCGTCCACCGGCAGCGGCAAGTCCACGCAGCTGCCGCAGTACCTTGCCGAGTGTGCGTCGGCGGCCTTGACACGCGGGGAGGCGGTGGACAGGCGTGGACGGCAGAAGGCGGTGCTGTGCGTGGTGCCGCGCCGGCTCGCGGCGGAGCTGCTGCGCGACAGGGTGGCGCCGGAGTACGGTGGGGAGGACGCGGCAGCCGTGCCGCGGGTCCGCTACCTGTCGTACTGCGAGCATGCGCTGTGGCAGGCGTGCGACATCGGCTTCACCACGGTGCGCACGCTTCTCGATCTTCTTGGCGACAAGAGCCTCGACCTCGAGCAGGACGTGTACGCCGTGATTGTCGATGAGGCGCACGAGCGGTCTGTCTGGTCCGACATGCTCCTGGGGCTGCTGAGGGCCGAGATGTCGCGTGCGCCGTCGCTGCGCGTGGTGGTGTGCTCCGCCACGCTGCAGAACGACTTCTTCGAGCGGTACTTCCCCAACGCGGTGCGCGTCTCTGCGGAGGGCCGCGTGCACCCCGTGACGGTCGTGTACGACGCGACGGACAACGCCATGCGCCCATCGTGCGACTACGTGGCGGTGACGGTGCAGGCGGTCTTCGGCATCCTGCGTGACCCGCCAACGATCCCGGGCGCCGTGGTGAGGGGTGAGCCGAGGCCGCAGCACGTCGTGGCGTTTCTTCCCACTGACGCCGACGTGGAGCGTGCGCTTGCGTCGCTCGAGTTGCGCCTGCAGCGATGGAGGGCGGCGCCGCATGGGCCGGGCGCTGCGACGCTGGATAAGGTCGAGGTGCCGGCTGTGTCTGGGCATCAGACCCCGGCGGAGCAGCGGCGTGTGTTCGAGGAGGCGAAGCTGGGCGTGCAGAGGGTGATCTTCGCCACCCCCCATCGCCGAGACGTCCGTGACGATCAACGGCGTTGCCTACGTGGTGGACTGTGGTCTCACCCACGCCCCTCGCTACGACGCGGTGCACCACGTGACGGAGCTGGCGGTGTGCCCCGTAACGCAGAGCATCGCGGCCCAGCGTGCGGGACGTGCGGGCCGCACAGCCCCGGGCCTGTGCATTCGCCTGTACTCCGAGCGCACTTTCACGCTGCTGCCAAAGGGTGCGCCGCCAGCAGTGCAGACGGCTGCGTTGCACAACGTGGCGCTGCAGCTGGCGGTACTGGGATACTCGATGCGGGACTTTGAGTGGCTGGAGCCGCCGGCGCCGCAGGCTGTGGAGGCGACGGTGCGTGAGCTCACGGTGCACGACGCGTGGGAGGACGCCGCTGAGGTGCCTCGGGTGACGGCGTTCGGCACGTTCCTGCTGCGTCTGGAGGGTGTGTCCGTCCCCGTGGGCCGCATGCTCTATGAGGCGGGCACGACGGGCCGCACCGACTATCTTGCGTTGGTGGCGCTGGCGGCGGCCTGCATCCGGGTGCACCCGCGCATGTTCGTCCACAGCAACGCTGAGAAGGACGACTTCCAGGCGGCTGGCCAGGTGGGGTGACGCGTACGGCGCTGCCACGCATGGCGATGTTGTTTGTCTCACGCGTGTTGTGGTGTGCGCGCGCTGCACGAGTGCAACAAGAAGCGCAGTGGTGGGGAGAAGGTGGCAGAGGCCAATGCATCCACGCGCTTCCTTTCCATGCCGGTGCTGAGGGAGCTGCGCAGAGCTCAGGTGGCGCACGCTCGGAAGGCGTTTGCAGCGCTGCAACCGCGTGCGTGTCAGGGCGACCCTGCCCATGCATCCCCCACGCTCCCTGACTACGCCGCGAGGTCAGCGGGAGAGCTGCAGCGCCTGGTGGGCAGCTGCATGGGCCTGCAGGCTGCGGTGCAGAGCGGGGACATGCCGTCGGGCTTCACGACCATCGACGCGGCGCCGTGCGACTGCACGCTGTCGGAGACCAGCTTTGTGCGGGCACAGTGTGCCCAGGCCCGGGGCCGCCCCTGCGCATTGCCCGATCTGTGCACCTTTGCAGCTCTCCACAGCAGTGCGGCATCTGGGATGGTGCGTGTGTGCCTGTGCACGCCGGTGAAGGAGGAGTGGCTGCCGGCCGCCGTCCGTGCCGCGCTTCCGGGGTTGCGGGCGCGTCAGGTCGCGGAGCGCTGCGTGGACCTCCCGTCTGTGCTGGCGGAGGAGTGGCGTGCCGAGGCCGTGGCCCGCTGGCTGTCTGCGCTGCTCGACGGTGCCGCATGCCGGGTGTCGATCCGTGACGACTCGAACTGCCTCGTCGTGCGGTGCACGCGTGGGCTGCACGAGCGAGTGCACGCGGTGACGAAGGCGGCGGTGACGGAGGCAACGCAGCGGCACCGCAGCGCGTGCCTCGAGGTGGCGCTGTGCGGCCATTGCCGTGTGACGTGCAAGCGCGGGTGCGCGCCTGCCGAGGTGCTCCGCGTCCGCAAGGACTTTGTGACGGTGCTGCTCACGGATGAACACCGGTTGGGCACGCTCTGCCTCGCCATCGACCTCCCCGCGCAGGTGCGGGCGTGGGGACTGAGGTTCTGCGGCCGTGACATGCCTGTGGCGGTGCGTGACGGCGTGGCCAATGCGATTCACGAGGGCGAGAGCTGGACGGCGCTGGTGACGTTTGCCAGCTGCCGAGACGCGGCTGACTTCTACCGCGGCTATTCGGCGGCGCACCGAGCGGGCCGCGTCTCGGCACGTGTCGAACCTTTCTGGGAGCAGGCCGCACCCGCGCCTGCCGTGAGCGCGGTGGCGCCGGTGTGCAGCATCGCGGTTCGGCTGTGTGTCGGCTACGGGGATGGCGAGGTGGTTGGGGGCGGTGATGTGATGCGCCGCAACAGCCACAGCTTCCCGCTGGATGCTGTCTTTGCCTGCGAGCGGGCTCTGCGCGCGGTGCTGCCTGACGGGGTGGAGGTGAAGGCGCAGCACGTGGACCGGGCAAAGGGTGTGCTGCACCTGCAGCTGCAGGCGCCGAGCAAAAGCCTTGCAAACGCCACGCTCGAGGTGCTGCACATGGTGCGCGGCACCTCGTGTCACTTCCGCACGCTGTTCTTTGGCACCGTCTACGCCGTGGAGTTCCCGCTGCCGAGGCACGTGTCCAGGGAACTGCAGGTGCAGCTGTGCGAGCGCGTGACAGCGACAGCGGGCGGTGACGTGCGTGCGAGGCGCTGTGTGAGAGCAGGAATCGCGGCATGCTCGTGCAGTGCACGACTCCGCGTTCGCTGACAGCCGCCACCACGACCCTGCAGAAGTGGACGGCGGTGCATCGCCGCTCTGTCGGCGAGGGCAGCCCCGTGGCGAAGGCAAACGCCGCCCGCGCCGCCGCCTTCGCCGCGTCCTCGCTCGTGGCTCGCCTCAACGCGGAGCGCGGCACACGCGATCCTGTGTGCGCCTCTCAGCTTGTGTTGAGCGAGGCGGACGGTGTGCTGTGCTTCATTGGGGAGAGCGATGACAGGCCGCGCGTGGAGGAGCAGCTTCGCCGGCTTCTTGATCGTGGGTACATCGTTTGCGTCACCCTTTCCCTTCCCGGAGACGCCGCGGATGCGCTTAAGTGCCTCGCGTGGCTGACAAGCCGTGTGGAGGAGTGCACGGCGAGGGGGTTCCGGGCCAGTGTCACGAGGCGGGGGAACGTTGCTCTGTTCATCGCACCACGAACCGTCACACGTCGAGTGCACACGGACAAGGAGGTGAAGGCGCTCTGGGGGGCGGTGGATGGCAAGAGGAGCGCGCGGTGCAAGCGGATGCACGCGGGTGGGGTGGCGGACGCTGAGTGTCCCGTATGCGTCTGCGAGCTTGATGAGGATTGCGTCCGCCTGCTGTGCGGCCATCAGTGCTGCACGCCTTGCCTGTCCAACATGCTCAACTGCGAGGGCGGCGACGCCCCTCAGCTCCCATTGCGCTGTCCATCGTGTAGCGAACCCATTGCGGCCACGGAGCTTTCGCAATTCGCATCGCCTGCGGAGGTGCGTCGGCTCGGCGAGTTCGTGCGCTCCGTGAAGGTACGGCTGGCGCAGGAGGGTGGGGAGGAGCTGACGGGGTGCCCCAACCCGGTGTGTCTCGGGGTGCCGAGGGTGGTCACCTACGACAAGCGGGAGTGCGGTGGGTGCAGCCTCCAGTACTGCGAGGTGTGCACCGACTTGGGGTGGGTGCGTGGGTGGCATGACGGTGAGCCTCACCATACACAGGCGCGGATGCTGGCTGACAGGCTGGTTGAGCAGCTGCCGTTGTTGCCGACGTGCCCAAGGTGTGGACAGGGCTGCTACGACTTCGACGGCTGCTACGCTCCGAAATGCACTCAAGAGCATGCCTTCTGCGGGTTTTGCATGGTGGACTGCGGCGCTGACGCGCATAGCCACGTTCGCCGGTGTCCTCGCAACCCATGCCCGGGACAAAGCCATGCACGTCTAGACGTCTTTTGGCGGTGCCGTGCGGACGACCTTGCGACGGCCATGACGAGGGTCGTGTCCGAGCACCCGGCGCGGTCGCTGGCGTTGGTGGAGGCGGTTGCGGCGAAGGTCTACACGCTGATGCACGAGAAGTTGCCCAAGAAGCCGATCGAGGACGCTGTGGCGGCGCTGAAGCAGAACACTTGGGCTGCCGGAGGGGAGTCGACGGTGCCGGCACAGGCGGATGCGCCGCCACCACAACCGCAGTCCCATGCCATGCGTGCCGCCGCACATCTACTCCTGCGCGCTGCGCAGACTGCAATTGCCACCCTGAGCGGGCTTCCCGGCCCCACCACGGAGCTCCTCGGCACCGAGCCCGGCACCCGCGCCAGTCTTCTGTCGGCAGTGCTACAGGTGAGGGCACGGTGTGCGGTGGACCTGACCTCCTTTGTGGACGACGCATGCGAGCGGATGGGCAACGCCGACGAAGCCGCGGTCGCACTCTACGCAGTCTACGACGTGGAGCGGCGGGTGGAGCAGCTCTTGCGCACGCTGGGGGACGACTGGGCTGCGCTGGAGGAGCTGCGGCCGTACTGGGCAGCCCTCCTCCGCGGCATCCAGCGGCGGCTGAGGGTTGTCCCTGCGTGGGCGGAGCGCTCGGCGCGGCTCACGGTGGAGCAGCGGTCAGCGTACACGTGCGGCGAGGTCGTGAAGTGGACGGCACCCGTGGTTTGCCGCCTGGTCGACGGCTGTGGCACCGCCGCAGGAGCTGCTGGGGATGATGGACGTGTGCTGTTCCGCGTTCGATGCAAGTCCTATGCGACCTGCCCCCCCTTTTCGGCGGCAAGAAAAGCGACTTGTCGGTGCTCCCAGCTGGTGTGCACCTGTGTGTGGTGAAGGTTGTGCAGGCAAAAAGATCGCGTCTCATGATTCTCCCTGAACAGGAGTCGGAGTTCTGTGCAAGCGAGTGAGTCGAGGGAGGATGGCGCCGGTGCGGTGCAGCCGCCTCTCCTGCAGCACGCTAGTGCTGTATTGTGCGTGCGTGCAGGCACACCCCAGCTCCATCTAACTAAAACAAACGTTTTTGTTTCTGCAAATGTGGCATACTACGAGGGACCTTCTTGCCGGTGCCTTCAAAAGAGACAACGGTTAGCCACGTAAGTCCTCGGGGTAGTGCAAAGCGTCAAAACATCGACCCAGGCCTCGTAGTCACGACGCTACCCACGACCTGTTTGCCGGAGCCCATAGCCGGCAGCCAACCCCCGAAAGGGAAGGTTGCTCGCTCTTGGCTTCCCCCATCGCGGGGTACTGGACCGTAGCACCACGGTGAGGTGGCCGGCATCGCTACGGTGATCTCCTTCTTTCCTTTTTTGCTTTCAGTGGTCAAGCACACAAAAACAACAGAAAACGCGTTTCTTCCTTTTTATTTTGACTACAAAAATACTTGTCACGCATTCGGATTTGTTTCTCCTTTTGTCTTCCTGCCACAAGCGAGGATCTGGCCTCGCGGCACAACCTTCCCCTTTTGGACACCGACAGCGGAGGAAAGGGGCATCCCGCGCGGGGCAGGGGGATCGATGGTAGCCGCAGTAAGCTAGGTCGTAACAAATCGAAAGGGAGCCGGTGGGCTGCAGCGACGTACGACGACGGAACATGTGAGGCACTGCGAAGGCTTGCGGTGCAAGACCGGCAGTGTTGGCACAACGGAATGCTCCTTCCACTCCCTTTCTCCTCCTCGGCTTACCAACTCATCTCCTCCAGTCCCGTTACCACTCTGACCTCTCTCCCCCTCATTTCTATTGCACCACCGGGGGCTTGACTTGGGCTGGACTGAGCGTGTGTGCCGCACTGCTCCCTCCATCGTGTGTGCGAGCTTGCGGTGCGGTCACATGTTCGAGGCTCTTCACGAGTGGCGCACAGCGCGCCAAATCGCGCTCCCAAAAGTGCTGCCGTGACCTCCCCCGGTGGGGGATGCGCGGTCGGAGTGTGTGTGTGTGCCGGCGATCACCTTTATCTCCCTCAAAGCCACGCCTCGTCCTCTGCACGGGGCGCCGAGGCAGGGTGTGGGCAGGGCACAGCCGGCATTGCACGGGTGTTCTTTGTGTGTGTGCTTGTATGTTGGTGTGTGTGTGTGTATGGGTCTCGTGGAGTAGACGCAGACTGCCTCACATTTACCGAGACGTGTACATGTGTGCCTACGCCCTCCTCCCCTCCCCCATCCCTCCCATTCCCTTCTGCGGAGCTGCCGTGTGCGGCGTCTCGGCCTCAGCGCGCTACTGAGGAGGTTCGAGGGTGTGGAAGAGCCGAGGCGAATAGTGTCGGTGGGTGCGGGCAGGGGGAGAAGAAACTTGCGCTCCTTGCACACGGAAGGGTACGACGGCGGGGGGAGGGGGCCGATGGTGTGCAACACCGGAGGAAGCACAGTGCACGCCGCGGCCCTCCCTCCCCCCCGTCACGCATAGACGATTCCATCATTGCTTGTTGGGATCTCATCTGCACCTCGCGAGCCTTGCGACACCACAGACTCATCGCCCGAGGCCGCACTGCACCTCCCCTCCCCCCACAACCGACACCATCAACTCCATCCTATTGTGCAAGACGCCGGCTCTCTCCCCTAGCCCTGCTTAGCTCCGAGGGATACAAGGTGTCGTGTACACGTGGACGTTCCGGTGTTCGTGACGGGCTTGGGAGGGGGTGGGGGTGGGGAGAGGCCGTGGGGGAGTGGGATGAGAAACTCATCTTATACGTCTTGACAGTCTGTCGGCTCATCTTCGACGGACTGGCATCTGCCTGCGTGGAGCCGCCGTGCGACCTGCACGCTCCCTCGCGCACTTGGGGCGAAAGGGAGGAGGGGAGGGGAGGGGAGGGAGGGGGCCTCGATGTCCCGCTGACCAACCGCCTCCGGTTTGTGCGCAATTTGTTTTTCAAAGTCTGTGCGTGGTGCTGCCCCTCCTGAGCCCCCTCCGAAAAGAAAGAAGAAAAGAGAAAATGCCGTGGCGCACCGTGAAGGGCTCCATGGAGGTCAACAAGAGCGTGTTAGGGGGGCCCAAAGGGGCGACTTGTTTCCCTGCCGGCGTCTTCTCGCGTCTGCCTCGAGGTGGCGCGAGGAGGGAAGAATGGTCTTGGCCTGCTCCTAACTCAAGGTCTGCTCATGAGCATGCGAGAGGCCGAGAGCGCAGCGCTAGCGAAGTCCCGAGGGCGATGGCGGCCGGTGCCAAGTGCATGCGCTCGGCTGGGAGCTCAGTCCCCATGCCCCTCTCCTCTTTTCCCCCTTCGATGTCACTCCCTCATGCGCCGCTCGAACATCTCCGCGTGCGCAGTGCGGACACACGCACATCTTTGCACGTTGCTCGATAGCCACGTCACGCCCCCCCGGCCGCTTGCGTCTCTCTCTCTCTCTTCGTCTTCCCTGCACCCCCCACACGGGTGACGTCCAGCGACGAACGACGTGATCGTGGTGGGGCCGGACAGCAACAGCGGGCCGCCGGTGCGTGGCCAGCACTGCGACGAGGCCCGCATCTGCCGCCGCGTGGAGGCGCCGATGGAAGTGTGGGCACATCTGAACGACCTCGGCTGCCCGTCCTACCGCGAGACGGAGGCGACGTCGGGCATCGCGTTCTACACGCCGTGTGGGTGTATGTGGGTGGCGACATCGGAGGACCACGCGGACATGGTGCGCGGCGCTGGATGCGGTGACACAGTTGTGCGGCGGTGCGGACGCGGCACCGTTTGCGGTGGTGCCCGACGCGGCTGCTGCGGATGCCGCTGTGGCTGCGGGCAAGACGTCGGCGGTGCTGGCGGCGGAGGCGGTGTGCGGTGGCGGGGGAGAGGACGCACTACTTGACGGAGAGCGGCGCGGTGGGTGGCGGCACGGTGCACCCGACGCGGTACGTGGAGGCGCAACTGACGTGTGCGGCTGCGGTGGCGCTCGCTGCGTGCTTTGTGCACGTGGAGGATGTGGTGGTGAACACTGAACGCGTGGACGGCGGCGGCGGTGACGGCGCTAGTGGTGAGGCGGGTGTGTACGCGGATCGGCACGGCTGGTATGCGAAGGTGGGCCGCGTGTGTGGCCCTCCGCCCGCACTGAAGGCCAAGACAGACATCAGGATGCTGGCGGGGGCGCTGCAGTGGTGTGCCGAGGGCAGAGACCTCGACGCGTCCCACCCGTCCGTGACGCGCATTTTCGCGATGCTGGCGGGGATGTACCGCGGCTGGCACGTGGCTGCGGACACCCCAGAGCAGCGGAGCCGTGCGACACTGCAGTGCGTCGTGGACGACACGAACAGCGGCATGCCGTGCCTGGACTGCGTGGGTGGGCCGGGCGTGTACTGCGCCATCGGGGACAATGGCCTGGGCGCCAAGACGTGCGACCCGATCGGCTGCACCGCGGCGCACCGGGTGCTGTGCAAGGAGCTGCCACCCGCGTACGCCTCTGCGCAGGGGGGAGTTCCTTGTGGAGAAGAAGGGAGCTCCACGAAAAAGAAAAGCTGAGGCTGGACGAGGGCCGCGAGACTCTTCGCGTATCCTCTGTGGTCGCCTGCTGCCACACTGAGGGGAAGAGAGGGAGAGAGAGCGCAGTGCCATGCGTTGCTTTCGACCTGCGTTCTCTTTTACAGGTGCCCGCACATCCGTGTCGATGCACGAGGACACACTCCATGCGTGCCGCAGCATCATCGCGCCTTTTCAAATCTTGAGCTGCGGCTCCTTGCGAAGCTCTGCAAGCGTGCCCCCTCCCCCACCCCCCTTGAGAACGCTTCTCAGGTCACTTTTTGTAATGCTGTGCTTGGCATGCTTGTCGCACCCACGAAGAACGTAGCCGCCGTGTGTGCGTGCAAGCACCAGAGTGGGCGTGTGTTGCTCTCATCGCTATGGGAAGAACCGCCGGGGCTCACAGGAAGAGTGTGTACCGGACGCACGAGCCCCTTGTCTCTCCCCGCCTCCCCTCCGAGAAGCTGCTCTCAGTGGTCAAGCGACGAGACCCCACCTCTGCACTGGCGCACGCTCTCCTTTCGCTCTGTTTGGTTGTCCTTGTATTCGCCTCCGTAGCCGCACACCCACACGAGCGCATTACCCCCCCCCCCCCCGACGCGCCGTTGTCATCCCAAGACTGCGCTCTGACCGTGCCATCGCCTCCTCAGTCTATCGTTCTTCGCTTTCTTTTTTTTCTTTCGTTATGCGTTGAGCGCGGGAGGCGGCCAGCGAGGCGGGGAGACATGCGGCCTCGTCACCGCGCACCCCTCCCCTTCTCTCGCTCCCCCACGGCATGGCACTCCCCCTTCCCCTCTCACCCGTGTGCGTGGGTGCCTCTGCTTGGAGTTATGAAAGCTTGCACTGCACTCGCCACACGTGCACGCCAGCATACCACAGCCCGTCCATCGCCCCCCCCCCCCGCCGGCCCACGTCCAACCCTCAACTCCCTCGGCTCTTTGGCTTACGCTTCGTCCCTCCCTCCGTGCCGTTGTCAGCAGCGGCGCCGTGACGACACGGTGCGTCGTGCACGGACACCATGTGACCCCCATCCCGCCCCCATCAGCAACACGGTGCACCACAGCTCCGCTCCTCCCTCCCCCCTCCCCCCCCTCTGCGCAGAGATCTGTCTCCCTCTCACTTCCTCCTCTCCTCCTCACCCGCCCCACGCCCCACCGGCACGGACTGTGTTCGCCGCTCCACGCCACAGTCTCTGACGCCACCCACACACCCCAAGCTACCACAACTCCGACACCAACTCCGCCCCAAGGCGTCCCCCCAAGCCCTCCCACCTCCTCTCCCCCCCCACTCTCCCACTCACCCCACCCATGTCCCGCGACGCCAGCGCCACGCACCGCGGCCGCACCGCAGCCGCACGCCTCGCTCGCACCGCGGCAGCAGGCCTCACCGCAGCCCTCGTCCTCGGCGCCGCCACGGCCGCCTGCGCACACGCCGACATCGACGTGCACGGCGCCGCTGGGCACCACTGCATCCACGACCGCATCCACCAGCAGACGGTGGAGGCCGTGGCCCGCCAGCGCATGGCCCCCGGCGCCGTGTCTGCCGTCGGTCTGCCGTACGTGTCCACCGCCGCGGACAGCGCCGCCATGGGTGCCGCTGAGCGGGGCTCGGTGCAAGAGCTCGACGGCCTCCCGTCGCTGGTGAAGCGTGCCACGACGTGGGGTACGCTCCGCATCGCCGTGTCCACGGCGGACCTCACGGACCCCGCCTACCACTGCGCGAAGGTGGGCCAGGTCATCAGCAATCGCCAGGGTGACAACGTGGTGTGCACTGCGGCCGACATCTTGACGGCCGCGAAGCGCGACATCCTCGTGACCTCCCTCATCCCGCAGGCCGTGAAGCTGCACGTGGAGCGCCTCAAGGTGCAGCAGGTGCAGAAGACGTGGAAGGTAACCTCTATGACAGGCAATGTGTGCGGTGCCTTCAAGGTTCCGGCTGCGCACCGCACGTCTGGGGTGAAAGACACCGACTTCCTCATCTACGTCGGCTCCGTGCCGGCACAGGATACCGACCTGGCGTGGGCAGATACGTGCCATGTGTTCAGCGACGGCCACCCGGCTGTCGGTGTCATCAACATCCCCGCCGCCAACATCCGGTCACGGTACGACCAGATGATGACGCGCACAGTCACGCACGAGATGGCCCACGCACTGGGCTTCTCGAGGCGGTTCTTCACCAGCACCCGCATCCTGCAGACCGTGAACGGCATCCGAGGCAAGCCCGGCTCACAGCCGGTGATCAAGTCCCCCACCGTGGTGGCGAAGGTGCGGGAGCAGTACGGCTGCGCCACGGCGAAGTACATCGAGATCGAGGACATGGGCGACTCCAGCTCGGCGGGCTCGCACCTGAAGATGCGCAACGCCAAGGACGAGCTCATGGCACCAGCGAATGGAGGGGCCTACTACACCGCGCTGACGATGGCCGTGTTCCAGGACATGGGCTTCTACAAGGCGGACTTCAGCAAGGCGGAGGCGATGCCGTGGGGCAGCAAGGCCGGCTGCACGTTCCTGAACGACAAGTGCATGGTGAAGGGCATCACGCAGTGGCCGAAGATGTTCTGCAACAGCCCAGCGCCACAGATC
The DNA here is from genome assembly GCA_951392215.1 of Epirrita christyi. Taxonomy (NCBI): domain Eukaryota; kingdom Metazoa; phylum Arthropoda; class Insecta; order Lepidoptera; family Geometridae; genus Epirrita; species Epirrita christyi. Next base: position 8,846 of record CATOAK010000006.1, on the reverse strand, counting down.
CGCTGCCCCTCCGACCGCCTTGCTGTCGGCACCTGTCAAGTGCAGGAGTACCCATCGGCCATGCCATCGTACTTCCATTACCTTCAGGACCCTAAGCGCGCGGGCAGCTACGAATGCCTTGACTACTGCCCGTACGTGGGCCACTACTCTGTCGGCGTCTGCAACATTGGGGCCGCCGACGCGAATGACTTCATGAAGACCTTCAACGTGTACTCCGACGCTGCCCGCTGCATCGATGGCGACTTCACACCCAAGGGTGCCCCGGTCACTCCCAACTATTACCTCGGCATGTGCGCCAACGTGAAGTGTGACGCGGCCAAGAAGACGTACAGCGTCCAGGTGTACGGCAGCACGGTCGGCTATGTCACCTGCACGCCGGGCCAGAAGATCGACCTGTCCACCATCAGCACCGGGTTCGAGAAGGGCGGCACCATCACGTGCCCGCTGTACATCGAGATGTGCCAGGGCAACGTGCAGGCAGTCATGGACTTCACGACCACGACAACCACGACAACGCGCAAGCCGACAAAGGCTTCCCACCGAAACGGGGACGCGGCGATGACCGTGTCCGCTGTGCCGGCCGCAGTGCTGGCGGCTGTGAGTGCGCTGCTGGCCGTCGTTGCGGCGTGATGCAGTCGTGCTGCCTCCCCCCTGTTCTCCCCTCTCCCCCCGAGCCTTGTTGAGCTGGCACGGTGGGGTGCTCGAGGCTGGTGGGGACGGCGGGGGCCGGCACGGATGGTCTGGCGTCTCGCTTGTCGGGAGTCGCGTGCCGCGTGTGCCGGTGCCTGTGCCCGGCCGTCACCCGTCCCTCGCACCCCCCACGGTGCCCAACCGTGTTTTGCTATTCCCTTCTTTCTCCTGACTTTCACTGCCTTGTGTGAGCGTCCTGCGTGTGTGTGTGCGTGTGTGCGTGACTTCTTCCCTCCTCTGCCTTTCAGGTCCCCCCTGTGCTCTTTTCTTCCGTTCGCCGGGAGTGCTCGAAGTGCGGCGATGGTGAGGTGGCGACAGCCGCGCGTGCTCGGTGCCCCTGCTCGGACGCCGGCCCATCTCGACGGGTGTGTCGCGATGGCGTGTGTGTGTGTCTGCGGACGTGCGCTGTGCTGTGCGGATCAAGAGGTGTCAACGTGTGTCACGCGCCTCGTCGCCTCAGGCGCCTGGGACATGGACGCCCTCTTGGCGCTCCGCCGCCTCAACCGACTCAGCCACAACTTCCCCCCTCCCCCTTCCCCCCTCCCCTCTCCCCTCTCCCTTCCTCCCCTCCTCCCCTCCCCCCTCCCCCCTGTCCTCGCTCTCTACCATTGCAGTGTTCTCCGTCCTTTGCTCTTCTTCCACCGCCGTCTTTAAGTCTGATTGTGCGCGTCTCTCTTCCCCTTCCTTTCTCTCTTGGTGATTCGGCCTTCATCCCCTGTGCCGTTTTCTCCGCGCCGTTCCTTCTCGTCTATTCGAATCTCACTCACGTCTCCTTCGTCTCGCTCTCTCTCTCTCGTGGTGGTAACGTGCACGGCTTCACGACACTCCCCGCGCCAGTATGTGCGTGGGTGTGTGTACAACGGTGCGGTCAGAGTCTCCAGCGCCGGGCACCGATGCGTGCAGCGCAAAGGAAAAAGTCTTTTCTGTTCTCGGACCCCCCCGCCTCTCCCCCCGCCCTCATGCCCTCTCCTCGCTGGGCACCACTTCCCCACACGGTACCGGGGTCCCCCAACGGCCCCCCCTCCCCCCTCTCTCCCTCTCTCATCGTTCTCTTTCCTCTTTTGCCTGTGCGGGTTCGCGTGCCGCGTGTGCCGGTGCCTGTGCCCGGCCCTTCCCCGTCCCTCGCACCCCCCACGGTGCCCAACCGTGTTTTTCTATTCCCTTCTTTCCCCTGACTTTCACTGCCTTCTGTAAGCGTCCCGCATGTGTGTGTGCGTGTGTGCGTGACTTCTTCCCTCCTCTGCCTTTCAGGTCCCCCCTGTGCTCTTTTCTTCCGTTCGCCGGGAGTGCACGGAGTGCGGCGATGGTGAGGTGGCGACAGCCGCACGTGCTCGGTGCCCCTGCTCGGACGCCGGCCCATCTCGACGGGTGTGTCGCGATGGCGTGTGTGTGTGTCTGCGGACGTGCGCTGTGCTGTGCGGATCAAGAGGTGTCAGCGCGTGTCACGCGCCTCGTCGCCTCAGCCACCCCCTCATCCCCCCTCCCCCCTCCCCCCTTCTCCCCTGTCCCTCCCTACCATCCCAGTGTTCTCGCTTGTTTGCTCTACGTCCACTGCCGCCTTTTAGCCCCACCAAGCAGATCTGTCTCCCGCTCTTGTGGGCTTCACACACGCCTTTACGACCGGGCGCGTGTGCCTGTGCGCGTGCACATGTGCGCTCATCGGCTCTCGCCCGTGTCGGCACGCGTCTGTGTGTGCGTCTTTTCGTCTTTGTTTGTCTTGTTCGCTTCCCGGGGCTTTATTTGTTCGCGTCAACGCACGGGCCTTGCGGTCTCGACTCACGCCACCACCCCGCATCGCACCCCTGCTCCCCCAGCGCCTCTGCGTGTGGTTGCGCGTGCGGATTGGGCTTTGCCCGGTCCGTGCACGAGTGGGGTGTGTGTGTCTGCATGCGTGGGGGTCGCCGTGCGAAGCCGCCTGCGCCTGGTGCAGTAGTATACGTTATGCTGCATTACCCTCACCCCGTTGTTCTTGTCTACTGCCCACCCCGCCGCCCCGCCGCTGTGTGTGTCGCGCGGGGTGCGGCAGGCCATGTTTTTCTTTGTCCGCGAGGCTTGCCTTCCGCTGCCACACCCGAGGACCAGCACACATGCACAGGACCCACACGCGTCAACCGCCGAGGTCTACCTGCCACCAAACACGTGCGCACCGCGATGCCCATGAAGGCCTGCCTGGCTCGACGCGGCAGAGGGATGTGCGGCCTGCAGTCGCCGCCTGCGATTGTTGAAGGGTGTGCTCGCTGACGTCGCTGTGTGCGTGTGTGTGTGCGTGTATGACTGTGCGCTGAGAGTCTGCAGCGCGTAGCCCGCCGCCGCCGCGGTGAGGGCGGAGGCGCGGTGGCCGGGTCTGGGGTGCGGCGGCGGGGACCGAGCGGGTGCGGAGGGCCGCCACAAGAGGCGGCGGAGGGCCGTGCCGTGGCCGGCTCCGTTGCCCCTCACTCCCCTTCGCCGCGACCCTCTCCGACCCCGCGACGGTCGTGCCCCCCGCCCCGCCCCCACGCGCTGACTCCACCCCTCTGTGCCACCCCAGCGCTCGCAGGCAGCGGTGCCCCCCTCCCCCGTCTCGTTCGCTCCGTGCCTTCCTCCGGGCCTCCCCCCCTGCCTCCCTCCTTCTCCCTCCCTCGCCCCTTCTCTTTCAGATTGTTTGGTGCCCCCCCCACCCTCTCTTCGTTCTTCTTTCGCATCACCCCGCAAAGGAGGGCCAGCCAGTGCGACACGCCCCCACCCCTCCCTCCGCCGCCCTCCCGTCTCTCAGTCGGGAGTGGCCGCGCTGCCCGCCTCCGTACGGCCCTCTACCTTACTGAATAGGGCTGCCCACCCCGGCCCCTCCCACATAAGAGAAGGCACCGAACAACAGAGGACGAGGCCCCGGTGTCGCACGCGCTCCGTGCCGCCGAGGCGCCTCGGGTGTGCGGCGCACTGCCTGTTGCGCTGGACGGTGTCCTCGCGGGTGTGGCGCACAGGCCGCGGCTCTGCCTGCACCCCCCCTCCCTGCACCCCTCTCCACACACACGCAGCACCGCGTGCGCAGCGGCGCGTCGGCTACGCCTGCGTTGCCCGACAACCCACTTGACCAGCCCGTGGCGTACCCCCCGCAGTGCGCCTGTGGCCGCTGCGGCTGCCGCCCGCCTCCGCGCTTGGCCTCTCCTCCCCCCTCCGCAACACCGACTTGCGTGCGGCCATCCTTCTCGCTCCACCCCCCTCCCTGCACACACACACACACACAGAGACACACACAGCAGCTCTCCCACATGCTAGAGTCTTCGCTCCAAGCCGTTCCCCCACCCTCCCACCTCCTCTCTCCTCTCTCTCCCCCCCCCACACTCCCCACTCTCCCACCCACCCCACCCATGTCCCGCGACGCCAGCGCCACGCACCGCGGCCGCACCGCAGCCGCACGCCTCGCTCGCACCGCGGCAGCAGGCCTCACCGCAGCCCTCGTCCTCGGCGCCGCCACGGCCGCCTGCGCACACGCCGACATCGACGTGGACGGCGCCGCTGGGCACCACTGCATCCACGACCGCATCCACCAGCAGACGGTGGAGGCCGTGGCCCGCCAGCGCATGGCCCCCGGCGCCGTGTCTGCCGTCGGTCTGCCGTACGTCGTGTCCACCGCTGCGGACAGCGCCGCCACGGGTGCCGCTGAGCGGGGCTCGGTGCAAGTGCTCGGCGGCCTCCCGTCGCTGGTGAAGCGTGCCACGGAGTGAGGCAGGCTCCGCATCATGGTCTCCTCCGAGGACCTCACCGACGCTGCTTACCACTGCGCGAGGTGGGGCAGGTTGTCATCGACCACTCCGGCACCAGCGTGGTGTGCACTGCGGACGACATCCTGACGGCCGCTACGCGCGACATACTCGTGACTTCCCTCATCCCACAGGCCGTGCAGCTGCACGTGGAGCGCCTCAAGGTGCAGCAGGTGCAGGGCAACTGGGCGGTGACCGGCGTGTCGGGGGACATCCGTGGTGACTTCAAGGTTCCGGCTGCACATCGCTCCTGATGCTGATGGTGCGTCAACACCCCACGGCGACGTCGCTTTCACACCGGCGGTCGTCTTAATCCTATTTCTGTTTCTGCTTGCTGCCGCGCTGGGGATGTAGCTCGACGCCGGCGAAGGTCTTACTGCAATGATGGTTGCACTCCTCGCGTCCTGGCCCGTCGTGGTGCAGGTGCATGCAGGCCCAGCGCAGGCAATCGTTTTCTATTCGACACAAAGTCCGTCCTCCTCTCTCCTTGCGAGTCTTTTGACGTCTTCTCTCTCTCTCTCTCTCTGTGGCTGTCTCCTGCGAGCGTGTACTGGCGGTGCCAAGGACCTGTGGGCTGTCGCGTGGCTGCTCCTCCCCCCCCTCCCCACTGTGTGCGTTGCATCCACTTGTGGGGTACGTGGTGTTGTTGTCTCGCACACGAGTCGTGTGTTTGCCCACCTTCGATCACGTCACCCCCCCCTCCCCCCCGCCCACAAATATCCCATCCTCCCCCCCCCTTCATACTTTTTGCAGCTTCAGCCACTCTGTAAGGCCCCTGCGTCTGCACCGCCTTCGGATCGTCTTGCCCCCCCCCCCCCCTCCCGTGCCGCACCCCACTGCACGTCGAGCGTTGGAAGCACAGAGGAAGCGATGCCGTCACGCGCCACGGTGCCATGACTGCACTACCAGCCATCCCCTCCCCCCTCTATCTTGCCTGCTGCGTGCACACGCTCCGAGATCCACTTGCTTCTTTCCTTTTGCATTTTTTGTTTCGCACTCGACGCGACTTGATGCGCCGTGCGGCGAGTGTGTGTGTGTGTGTGTGTGTGTGTGTTTGTGTGCCAGCTGCCATCGGGCTAGGAGGAGCAGCGCCGCCGCCGCCACAGTCTCCCTTCCCCCCCTTCCTCTTCACCTCCTCAGCTCCTGCTCTCCTCTTCGCTCTTTCTACGTCTCTGTCCCGTCTCCACCCCCCTCGGTGTCTCCAACGCGTGTGTGCCCAGACCCCCCGTCAAGATCTTCTTTCTTTCCCTTGTCGCTGCTGTTGATTTTGCTTTACTCCAACGCTCGCTTACGGTGGGTTAAATTGCCAGACTCGCGCCTCCAGCCACGCCGCCGGACCTCCCCTTTGTGACCCCCACGCCCCCCCTTTCTCTGTCCTCTCTGTCCTCCCCCCTGCGTCCACGACATGGTGAGCAGCTCGACAGGGTCTCGTGGTTCCCCCCCCTTCCTCTGCCGCCTCTCCCCCTCCTTTGTTTGCCTTGCTTCTGGGTCAGACACACACACACACTCAGACACACGTACACACGTACACACGTACACAGGATCACAAAATAAAAAGGGTTCTTACAGTCTCGACGAACACGCGGAAGTGAGCGGCAGTGAGGAACTCGAGAAGCCCCCTCCCTCCCTCCGTGACAGGGGTCCTCACAGGGGCCGGGCAGTCTGCAACAAACAACCCATCCCTCCGTCCCCCGTCTCACTCGTCCCACTCCGTGCGGCTGGTGTTTACGAGCTTCGATCTTGAAACCGTCTTTTCAAACCCGACTCGCCGTCTTTCTCCCTCCCTTTCCGTCTGTCATTCACGGCCCACGCGCCCCACCTTCACACACGACTGGCATCTCGTGCTCTCCTGTGGGCTTCCTACTCCCCCCTCTCCCCCCGACACTTCAAAGACAGCCACACGATGAGCGCCGTGCGCACCCCCGACGGTCGAGGAGCTGTCGCGACGCTGATGCATAGGGCTCGTTGAAACCATGACCGAGGCGATGGATGCTGCCAACAAGCAGCATGCCGCAACGGCGACTCTGCACGACAGCGTTGTGAATGCGGTGGTGGAACAGGTGGGGCGTACCAGCGAGCAACGCAGTCCCGGGAGTGGGAGTGCGGTGTGTGTGTGTGTGTGTGCCTGCACCAACGCCTCCAAGGGGTGCGGAGATGGGCTACACACGGAGGGGCCCTGGGACACGGCGACCGGTGCACTGATGAGCGTTGGGGGGCAGGAGATCGACAAATCTCACGCACACGTGCGCGGGAAGCCTCGCCACCTGTCAGACGATGCCGCCGTCCATCCCGCACAGACACCCACCATTGAAGCCGCCGAGGTGCGGAAGCTCCTCGCCGTTCTCGCCCTTCTCCCCGCCGACGACGTTCTCGCGCTCTACAACTTCACCATGCACGAGAAGATGGGCGTGGAGGCCGTTGATGGTGGATGCGGTGGGGCACATGGACGCGGTCCCACCGTGCCCGTGCAAAGCCCGCGGATCCTTGTCGGACCTGAATGCCCCCAACACTGCACGAGTACGCTGCGTGAAGGTTACGCCCATCCTGTGCGAGGGCTGTTGCAGCGCTCCGCAGCAACCCTTCTCGCTGTATGCCGAGGATGCATCCTCCACTGACGAGTGCCGGGAGGCCGGCGTGCTTGGCCGATCCACACAGGCCACACAGACGATGGCCGGGGACTTGGTGGGTGCGGGAGCGACCGACGCTCCTCTCCTCAGGCCAGTGCTGCACCAGTGCTCCCACCCCGGCGCACACCCTTGGACGACTCTGCGCGGTGACCCACGTGGCAAGTGCCGCCGTGGCTGGCGCGCACACGCGACAGGGGGAAGGGGAAGGGCACGGAGCCCTCGAGCGGCGGACCACCAACGCCACCCGACGCCGCAAACGGACGGGCGAGCCGGAGCCGGACGACGACGCTGCAGACGCGCCGCATCGAGCAGTTCTGTGGTCGCCTGTTCGCGAGCCTTTGAGCTGCTGGGGCGGTGACGCGGGGTGGGCGGGGGGAGGCCACGTGCCCGCCCAAAGCTGCGGCAGGTCTATCCGGGCATGCTTAAGGCACGCCTACTACACAGGAGCGTGAGCACGTTGGCGGGAGCGTCAGGTGCACCTCGAAGCCAGCACCGACAGCGGCTGTGCGACAGCGCGGCAACGCCAGGCCGTATGCAAGGGTGGCCAACTGCAGGCTGCCGTGCTCGACGCTGCGCGACGCATTGCCACGGCAGTCGAGAGACACCCTGCACCGGGCCGCACGAAGGGCGATGCCGAGGGCAACGCGGCGGATGCTTCGCCTGGGAGACCGGCGACGCACCAGGTCGCCACGCTGATGGGGCACGCCACGGCACACCAAGGGGGCATGGCCCCGCTGACGCCGCAGCGAGTCCACCCCGTGGAACGACGGAGACCGGCGTGGCCAGGCTGATGCTCGCCACCCGCGAGGGCTGGAGTGCAACGCGAAGGGGGAGGACCGTGCCAGGTGGGGACGGCGATCTCGAAGACCGACGCAGAGCTCCTGCACAAGTGGCGCAGCCAAACCCCCGGACCCACCCGAGAATCTTCGCACAGCCAGGGACCATCAGGACGACCGTGCACCGGACGCTGCGGCGCTCTCGGCCGGCGGTGCTGCCCTCCACAGATGCCACTCAGGCACCGCTGGTGTGTGCGGGCTTGGTGTCTCCCTCTCTCCTCCTCGTGCACGCCGTCCACACGACCCGCCTCAGCCCGTCTATGGTGCTCGACGCCTCACGCCAGGGTGCCGTGGCGTGTGCAGGAACACCTCCGAGGGGCTGCGACTGGGACGAGGCGCTTCCGTTTCTTGGTGTCCCGTGTTGCTGCGGAGCGGGAGGAGGCACAACGGTCTTGAAAGGCACTGACCGTGGCTGCCACCTCTTGGAGGGGCCCGGCCCCGGTACGGGACTGGCCTGTACACCCCCAGGCGAGAACGCGCAGGTGGTCTTGGTCCACGTGAAGGGAGCCTACAACCCCGCAGACTTCTGCGCTCGCAACGTTGGAAGGGGGGGGGGGCCGTGCAACAGTGGCGTTGTGACTGGAGTGAGGCTGGCGCTGCTCTGGCCCTGTCGGAGATGTGTGTGGGTCTCTCCGATGTGCTCCGTGCTGGAGGAGGAGGTGTCCTGTGAGGAGGGTGTATGGTGGCCACGGTAAGAGAGGAGGTGGGAAGGCGAAAGCAACGATCCCCCCTCCCAGTGTGTTTCTCGGTGTGTGTGTGTGTGTGTGCGTGCGCAGCGTCTTAGGACGACTGCATGATGCGAGGCACGTGGTCAGACCTGTGCTCGTGCAAGACCGGCCGTTGGGGGGGGGGCGTGTCCCGGCGGCTCTTTCCACTCCTTCTCTCCTACCCCGCTCCTCAACTACCTCTCGTCCTGTTGCCACATACTCGAGCACGCTTAGCTGAGCGTATCC
>CATOAK010000004.1:0-19020 GCA_951392215.1 Epirrita christyi | reverse complement strand
TGGCTTTATTAACTTAATCATTAACAAATATTTATTTTGTAATTAATTAATACTAATTAACTAATTAAATGATTAATTAGTTAATTAGTATTAGAAAGCTGCGGGACAAATGATTACACGATCTGCAAGTATTAGTTCCGTGTCTGTATGTAGTACCATGTTACTCGTAGTTCCTGATACCCATGACACAGGGAATCCTAGTGTGGGGTCAGGACTATGTATATAATGGTTGTGTGATTTGTTATGTTATACTAAATATAACATAACACCCATAATAGCCACAAAAATAGTCCTAATCCCACACTGGGTTTTCCCATTGGACATGTACAAAGGCGAGCTTAACCCTAAAACAGTTTTCTTCCAGTTTTGTATCATGGGTATCAGAAACTACGAGTACCATGGTACCACAACACTCAGACCCGGAACAAATATTTGCAGATCATGCAAACATTTGTCCTGCAACGGGAATCAAACCTCTCACATCTCAGCTAGCTACTCGCCCGCCATGTCATTTTACTGTCCAAAATCAACCCTTAGTATTTTTAACCGACTTCCCAAAAAAAGGAGGAGGTTCTCAATTCGGTTGTATTTTTTTTTTCTTGATAAACTCTAGTTAGCTACATTAAGTAAGTGTAAGATGGGAGTAATTTCATGTTTCTTCTACTTAGAGCAGTTTCGGTAAATGAAACTGCCTATTATTATGCATAGTATATTATTTATTTTAACTAGTTTTTTAAATTTATTTATGAATTTTATAATAATATTGATAAGTTTTATAGGTTAGAGTAAATTATGATTGAAATGTTAAAAAATAGACACGGAGAGATTTCAAATCGAGTGGTTAGAGGCACTCATAATAATATTAATATCATAGTATGAGAATTTTAGTCACCGGTGATATCCAAAAATACGAAATTTTGGAAATCGGTGACACAAAAAAATCGATTTCCAGAGCATAGAAGAGTGTTCTTCCGTTGTTAAAACAACATAACATTAAAGAAAGAAAGAAAGAAAATACGTTTATTTGCCCCCAAAAACACAAAGTGACATGACATTTAAGAAAAAACAACAAAAAAAATCCAAAGTAGGTTACCTACATAAAATTAAAAAACAAGAAAAAAACACCAAAATGCTTGTTGTGTGGGGTCAAATAGGTCCCTGTCTCAGCATACAGCCACACCAGAGATAACATGCGGTTAGTGCCCCGTAAGTATTATCTCCTAAATGGTAGTTTATGTTAGTAATTTAAATGAAAACGACACTCACCTTATGACGGTCAGAACACAAATGATTCCAGACGAAATTTTACTATTTAAGTAAATTATTCATCTTATTTTGTAGGCATTTCTGATAACATACGAAATACCGATGTCACATGAAAGTAATCTTTATTGCAAAGTGATATGGTTCAGATATATTTTTTAGTTAGGAAAGTTCCTATCTTTTATTTTAATTAGCTGAACGGTAACTTTAGCACATGGTTTATTGGTGTTTTCAGGGACCGTTTTAGAACCTAAATTAAATAAATTGCGTCTAAGTGCAAGTCATGCTCGCGTACGTACGTACTGAAGATTTTGCTGTCAATGTCATCAAATTGCCCATTTCTAAACAACCTCAAAAAGAAAATTCTGCTCACATGTGCAAAACCGGTTAAGTGCGAGTCGGACTCGCGTGTATAGGGTTCCGTACAAGTAGTATAACAAAGTTAACATTAGAAGACAGTTGAAATTTTCACAGATGATGTATTTCTGTTGCTGCTATAACAACAAATACTAAAGAACAGAATAAAATAAATATTTAAGGGGGCTCCCATACAAAAAAACATGATATTTTTGCCGTAATTCGTCTGTCACCAGGCTATATCTCATGAACCGTGATAGTTTGTGTAAGACTATCGTCATATTATTAGCCATAAAATTATAACTAGTATTAGTTGAACCTGATGTAGGAGTTTCAGCATTTATATCCCGTGATGCTCTGTGGTGACAAGAATCTGTTGGCGTTGGCGGTGCAATGTTGACGTTGACAGATGCATAGCACCGGCTTGTCAGTTGGGGTGGGACTTACTTCACGTCTCAGAGTTTGACGTCGATTGGTGAACAGAGCAACACATTAAGAAAACAAGGAATTCAATCCATAAATATCATTGTGATCTGTGTCTAATTTCTGAGTTTGAGGCCTAATCTTACATTAGACACTTAAAGATTTCACAGATATACATCATCTGTGAAAATTTTAGGTGTCTAACTGTCTTTTTTGCCGTTTTTGTTATAACAACAAATACTAGTACTTCCCCGTACGAACTCTTTCACAAGAAGTTCTACGTTATTTGATAACGATCACCATCACCATCACCATCACCATCACCATCACCATCACCATCACCATCACCATCACCATCACCATCACCATCACCATCACCATCACCATCACCATCACCAATAAATTAGTGAGCCTTCTGTACTGTCTTTATTCTGTGGTTCGGGGCGAACCACTAGCAATCAAGCGTTTCTTTTATATTTTTAAATAGGTATTTAATTTCTTAATATTTCAACAATATGCACAATATTGAATAGACGAACAAATATATAAATACAGTGGATTTCGGGTATAACGACAATGAAGGGACCACTCTATTTTCGTCGTTATATCCGGAAGTCGTTACAGGCAAAGTTAAAGAGATACAGACACGAACTGAACTGTTAACTGAACCATAAAAACTCCGAAACGTACACGCTTCCCTACCTACTTAGTTGATATCTATAAACAATAGGTAAAGGTCTCCACACTTGCTGACCATCTGTGTGCAATGGATAAGAAATGTTTGTGAAAGAAAAAAATCTTTGTGTCTTTGGCGGCCGACTCCGGTCGCAATATCTGCATGGGATTTCTAGGAATTTGTTACAAATGATTCATTAAAAACAGTCGCTACACCCGAACTCGGCGTTACATCCAAAGTCGCTATAGCCACATGAATTTTGTACTAAAGTATGCTTTAAATTCAAGGGACTTAGATTTAACGTCGCTATAGGTAAATGGTCGCTACAACCAAGGTCGTAATAAATGAAATCCTCTGTAGTAACAATTCTGCTCTTAGAAGAGTAGAATGGATTTCCGCAAAGTCACGCTTGAATCAATTAATTATTTCAACAACTGAAACAATTCATGACAACCGGTTAGTACTTAAAATTTAAAACAGTAATTTTACACTAGCTAATCGACTAATTGATATACTAAGAATGCTTCGTTTGCCTGCTTGATCGAAAATAGCAACAACTCAAATGCCTGCTTTGCTGATATCAGCAATTGATTCAACTGCTTGCTTGATTGTAAACAGCAATGGTTAATCTGTCACTGTCCATGGTACTCGTAGTTCCTAATACCCAAGACACAGGGAATCCTAGTGTGGGACCTAAGGCCCAATACACTTAATTATTATAAAACTACACTGAAAGTTAACCGAATCGAGACTGAATTGTGAATTGACAGTAAGTTTCTGCTCCCTCATAATAACAATTTAGTCTACTTTCGATTCATGGTGACACCATTAGAGTAGGATAGTTATACATATAATTGGAAAGAGTGAAGAGACTCCATCTAATTAGTTAAGCTAAAATTATCGAAAAAGACTTTGATTCAAGTTTCGGTTACATTTCATTGTACTTATAACCAGAGGCCCAATTCTCTAATTTAAAAACACTCCAGTCTTGTGTCAGTCGCACCGTTTCGTATAGTAACAATTACATATTCTTCGCAAGAAACGCGAAGATTAAGTAATAGTTAATATACGTGACAGTGCGACTGAGACGAGATTATACTGCGAATTGAATGTTTTTAAATTAGAGAATTGGGCCTCTGATTTTTAATTTCAGACAATTTTTGTAAACAAACAAATTACAAGATATGCCACTGTGAGTATAAGAGTCACGCTTGTGTAGCATACGTGTAAATTCACATATGACACACATAGATGACACTTATACTCACAGTGGCATATCTTGACATTTGTTTGTTTACAAAAATTGTCTAAAATTAAAAATCAGAGTACAATAACATTACTGGTGTTGTTAGAATTTGTGACATTTAAGACATCAACACTAGATCGGAATGTCAATACGAACTTTATTTTGACACATTTTTATTACGTGAATTGGACCTGAGGACTATATGTATGTGACTGTTGGGTGTTATGTTATGTATGTTATGCCTGCTTGATTGATAACAGCAAACCACTTATGACACTACTAACTTATAACTTGAACTCCATCGTTAGATCTTTGATGTCTAATGGGTTAACAAATATATTCTAGGAACACTCTAGGAAGTCTATAATCAAAGATTTCCTGGAAGAGATAGCTCTTTAGCGATAAGGATGGTGTGAATAGTTTTAGTTTTAGTAAATTTGTAATCATAATTATAATCACCCGCCTGTTTACGACTACAGCTGGACTAGGCCATTGAATACAATGGGGGGATTTTCCATAATCACCACACTTGGCAGGCGGTTTGGTGGTCGCAGTTTGGTGCAAATTGTTTATTAATTTTGTGTTGTTCAATTATTTTCATTACTTGTGTTAGTTATGAACTGCTTGTTCATCTACCCCCAACTATATATTCTTCTTGTTGTCGCACCAACGAGCGTCCCCAGAGATATTAAAACATCAACTGTCATCGAAGACATTTAAATGTGGCATTACAAATGAACAAATAGAAAGGTATATTTTATTATAGACATAAACATAATAACAACAATAGTATACTTTTATTTAAACTTAAACATAATATGTAACTTAAACTTAACATAAATTCTTCTTCTTTACTTTTATTAGGGCCTATCATAAATTCTAAGATGGTTTAATTTTATTGTATGTCAAAGTCACGAAAAAACACACAGTGTAATTAATTTCTATTGTTAATTTTTATTGGTTTACGGTCCACGGTTGGTAACGGGTCTGTGTGTTGTGGTGTGTGTACCATGGTACTCACAGTTTCTGATACCCACAGACATGTCTAGTGTGGGATCAGGGCTATCTGATGACGACTGTTCGACCGAGTTAGTGGCTGTTGAATGTTCTCCAAAGCTCCTCCAACGGAGAATTCTCAAAATCTCCTTACATAATGTGATATTATGACTACTTAATTACTTAAATAACTGAGAAATTAATAATTAAAAAAATATTACGTAGGTACTTAGTACCTATTATAATACATGAATCTGTGGTTGTGTTGTGTAAGTAGTTTTTGTGTATTTATCAAGTTATTAAGTGGGATCAATGTCAGTGAATTTAGCCGCGAGAAATAGCACGCACAATCCAGTAAAAGGTTTTTTAGCTTTCTTATGAAGGAACCTACCGTATCTGTGCTAATGATGAAGTCTGGGAGATAATTATAAATCTTTACACACAATATGAAGTCCATTTGGTGTACCTAGATAGCCGTTTGTTTGGAGACATGAGAACTGTTGAAGGTTCGTCAAAGTCAAAGTCAAAGTCAAAAAGAACTTTATTCATTGAAATCACAAGGATCATTTTGAATCGTCTTATATAAAATTAAATTACTCCTGTTCCAACGCGACCAAGCCTAGAAGAATCAGGCAACAAACTCGGCTTGGCTTACATAAATGGTCCGTCTTACCACTAGGTGAGAAGCGCCTGTGTGGTGCCTCGGAGCAAGGAGTTGCTGATACATAGTAAATGAGAACTTAAAAACCTTAGGAAGGTAGTCAAAAGTAAATAAACATCAGCAAAAATATGCAAGACAGCACACGCTACGCTTGTTATACTTATAAATAATAATCTAATACAAACATGTAAATAGGTAAGTACAGATATTGCAAATTTCCATTTTAGCAGTCGAGGGGCAGAGCGACATCAGGCCACGCGGCTTTATCATTAATATAGTCATCAAGAGTGTAATACGCTTTTTTAATTAGATTCATCTTTATGTAGGATTTAAATCTTCGAATCGGAAGTTTAAATGCACCTTCTAGAAGTTTATTATAGAACCGTACAGAATTCCCCATAAAAGACCCACTTACTTTCTTTAATCGAAATTTTGGTATATTTAGTTTGTGTTTATTTCTCGTGTTAATACCATGCACGTCACTTTTTATCATAAAACTATCCAAGTTTTTATGTGTATGTAATAATTTTTCATAGATATATTGCGATATTACTGTGAGAGTATTGATTTCTTTGAAACGCTCTCTCAAGGAGTCACGCGACTTCATTTTATAAATGGCACGTATTGCCCGTTTTTGCAAGACAAAAATAGCTTGGATATCTGCTGCTTTACCCCACAGTATGATACCATATGACATAACACTATGGAAGTAGCTAAAATAAACAAGCCTAGCAGTAGCTTCATCAGTAAGCTGCCTTATTATACGAACTGCATATGCAGCGGAACTAAGTCTACCAGCAAGAGCCACAATTTGTGGTGCCCACTGCAAGCCCGCATCAATATTAAGCCCTAAGAAAATGGTAGACTTGACAAGATCAAGTGTCTCCCCATTTATTTTAATATTAGTTGGATAATGTTTTACATTTGGCAATGTGAATTTGATGCATTTAGTTTTTTTAGCATTAAGCAAAAGATTATTAACTGTGAACCACTCAAGAACACGCGATAGTGAATCATTTACATCATCGTAATTAGATTTAGATCTATCAACTTTGAAAATCAAAGAAGTATCGTCAGCAAACAGAACTATGTCACATATGTCTTTCACAAAAAAAGGGAGATCGTTAATGTAAACTAGGAATAAAAATGGGCCTAGTATTGAACCCTGTGGCACCCCCATGACAATAGTCGATCCTGAAGACCTTTCACCACCAACATCAACCTTTTGGACTCTATTGGATAAGTAAGAATTTACAAGATTAATTGCCTGATTTTGTATGCCATAATGTCCTGACATAATGACTGGTCATGTAGCTCGCAGAACTGATAACCGCTGGGGTATAAAGGTTCTCGATTGGCGACCACAAACAAGAAGTCGTAGTAGAGGAATGCCCTCCTCTCAATGGGCTTAAGACATTACAAAGGTTGCAAGAAGTCAGTGGAAGGAGGCTGCTCAAGATCGTTCATCGTGACCTATGCACACCAGTACACTTATACAGGCTGATGATGATGAAGATGATGATGATGATGATAATGATGATGGTGATGATGATGATGGTGATGATTTAGATTCCACTCGGCTCTGAGCGAGGTGAGGCGATTTAGAGTTCTAAGACCCATGTTCACTAACAAAAAAACGGACGTTCACCGTAACCATTTGATAATGTATGAATGCATCTGTCATAAAGAATTGGTTAGGCTAAACAGACACAGATGTTGATGTGTTGGTAAACAGTGGTCTTAGGGGTTATTTCACCAACAAATAAACAGACAGTTTAACAACTGTTTAGTTGGCCTAACCAATGCTTTTTGACAGGTGTGTTCAAAGATTATCTGTCACCTTGACCAATGGTTACGGTAAACGCTCGTTTATTTTTTCGTGAACTTGGGCCTTAATAAAAGAGTTCATTATTAATTACAAAAGTTTTATTTTTATCAAATATTTTAGTCTTAAAGATTGAAATTAGGTCTAGACTTCGTTTTAATAACCTAAAATATTCATTTTATAAAGTATGATTTGAATGTCATCTAATTTCGAGTCCATCATAAGCGCCGAGATGTCGTATACGTAGATGCTCTTATTATAAGCATAGTATTGGGTAAGAAACCTACCATATCCCATAGGGTAGGCAGAAGGCTTGACTTCGAACTCGGTATTAGATAACTCGCTAGACCCATTTCTGTACATAATGTAGGTTTTGTTGTCAAGAACGATTGGTACTACACCCCTTATAGAAGCATTCAAGAGTTTGATGTAGGTAGGATCAGAGGGCAGACCTTCGACCTCAATTTTTTTCGATGTCCAATAATTCACAACGTAGAGCTTTTTATCTTGACCGTAGTAGTATAAGTTATTGGAATTATCAAGAACAATCTGCTTTGCACCGACTACGTCTGCGATTTTATACTTCTTTGTACCGTCTTCTGTAACTTTGAAGAGTTCGTTTTTGTCTGTTAAAATGTAGATAGCGTGTAAGATATGGACTTTAGCTATATCAATGATACTGTCAGTTATAGGTCCATACTTTTCAGCTGTGTTGTCTTTCTCGTTGTATTTATAAAGTCCATCAGTGGCTCCGAAGTAAATTATGTGTGGATCAATAAAAGAATAAGCGGCGGAAGTACCAGTAGGCAAGATTTTCGTCGTTTTATTGTTCTTATAGACACTCAGACCTTTGTATTCAATACCGTTTGTAACGTCAGCTTCAACGAAAAACAGTATCGATTTAGTATCATCATCGTATTTTACCGTGTAGAATAGTTTGATGATTTCGTGCTCGGCTGTGTGGATTTTGAGCTCGTCTGTGAAGAATTCTTTTCTGATGGTCACATTATATCCTGTGTAGATTTCTTTAGAGGTTGGCGTGGAAGCTGCCAAAGCTATAAAGAGCGCGAGGATTGCCAGGAGTTTCATTTTTGTTTCTGGAATTGTTGCGGGGCGGCGGGGTGTCGCCGAGCGGTAGCGCGGTACGGTGCTGGTCCTCAAGGTACCGCGGTCGCTCGAGGCGTAGATGTTGTTGCGCCCGCCTGGTTTCAGGTTCTGCACCGCCGTCCGGAGCTGGATGTGGAAGACGCGAGGTAGATGACCTCAAGGGGATTTGTAAGATCCCGAGCCGTGGGCAACAGCCTATCCACGCATGTGAAGGGGTAGTGGGGGGTCCCTCGACAGAGAAACAACGATTCCTTTTGGATGGTGCGGTGCGAGGCTGCCTAACCATAAATTGCGACCTCGTAGACGATCGTGAGAGTGAGGGAGACCTCCTCGTTAGAGCGAGATGCCCTATACAGCGCCACCTCAAACTACTTCTTTCTTGCTGACTTCTTCTCTCTTCTTTCCTCTTGTAGGATGGCTTGTTTCTTCGTCTCATTCGCACGTACACACACATATCGTTTTCTCACAAACCCTGGCTCCCTAAGGTACTTCCGAGCATTACCGTCGGGAGACCGGGTTAAAATTGATCGATCCAGGTCACAGTTTTCTTTATGGATAAGCAGCCTTTCACCTAATAACTTTATTCAGAATAAATCTAGGTACATACAACTTTGCGTTTTACTTAGCCCTTATGTGTAGCTACCTAGCTTTACCTATGTCCTGCCTATCAAATAGGTATCCTGGCTCGTAGCCTTAATTTACCAAACTGAATCCTTACTATTATGAAACTAGTACATAGAAATTGTCTTGCATCTTTACTGGCCGGAGACTACTCTTAATCCTCTGGTCCAGCGAAGATGCAGACACCTTCTCCCTACGTGTTAGAATAGGCGGCAATATAATCCTGCCTCTCGTTTCGCTACGGCAGACACTTTCCTAAAGCGAGTGTGTCGCAGTGTCGCCCCGTCGGCCGAGTTTATAAATATTAGCAGCGCGCACGCAGCTGCACAGCCATTCTGCGCGCGACGCTCACACCGACCACACGTATTGAGAGGCCTGTTCACGCTAGACCAGCCAACTGTCCCAGCTGGTTGGGCGAGCGTACCCAGGCTCCGTGATGAGCCCTTACCGATTACCTTTAATTACCATGGTACTCCATACCTAGTACCAGACCATTACCAGTGAGTACCTACCTATATACCTACCTAACCTTTGTTTTAGGGTTTTTTACGATTCTACTAAGGTGGGGATAAATAAATACAACCCTGCCTAGTATCCCTACCGTTTTGTTTCATACATTATTTAATCCCTAAGTTCAAGTAACTAAGCACTATGGGTATTTTAACCCATTAGTTACCTAAAGTACCGTTCTTTATTCCTACGTTATTTCTAACTACATTTTACGATTCTAAACAATAACAAATTCCCTACTTAGGCGCTACGAGTCGCGTACATCCTCCCCCACGATGCACGGCATCTTCCACTGGCTCGTCGACTCGCAGTGTGGTGGAGTCGGGCCCCTCGAAGTGAAGTGGAGTCGTCGTGGGATGACCGTCGCTCTGCCCCCCGGAGTGAAGTGAAGTCCTTGCTCGGAGTACACGAAGACCGGTGATTGGCTCACTGGCTCCCTGCGAGACATTAGGGTTGTCACCAGGGACCAGGAGTACCGCCTTGGAGCAGGGGCGCTTGAACGTCCCATGTGACGTGCGTGCGTCGATGACCCTCGTCCGGCCGTCGGGTCCTTGATAGGTGCGGACCACGACGCCACGAGGCCAGGTGTTGCGTGGAAGTGTGGGGTCCACAATGAGGATAGTGTCCCCACACTGAAGATCTCGTTCGGTGGTGTTGTTATTGTTTGTTCTTCTTGGTACGAGAGTGGGTAGGTACTCTCGCACCCATCTAGCCCAGAAGTGGTCGGCTAGTCGCTGCGCCACTCGCCATGACCGCCGCCCGCTGAGGTCCTCTTCGGTGTACGCCCCCATCCTGAGGGCGCCGCAGGACTTCCCCATGAGGAAGTGGTTTGGTGTGAGCCCCTCCTCTTCTGTGTCATCGGTGGTGATGAGTGGCCGTGAGTTGACCACATGTTCGGCCTCCAGCAGCAGCGTATGTAGTACCTCTTCTTTGGGGTGACGTTCCTTGAGTGTCACCGCCAGCGCCGTCTTGACTGAGCGGACAAGACGCTCCCAGGTCCCCCCCATGCTTGGGGCACCTGGTGGAATGTACTTCCACCTCAAGCCCAGGGTTTTGGCTTCACCCATGAAGCCGCCGTCGGAGTGGAGGCTCTCGACAGCCTCCCGCAGTTCTTTGTCAGCACCGACAAAGTTGGTCCCGTTGTCACTGAAGATGGTGCGTGGCATCCCCCTCCTTGCGGCCATCCTCCGCAAGGCCAATATCATTGAATCTGTGGACAGAGAAGCAGCCAGCTCCAAGTGCACTGCCCTTGTAGCTAAGCAGGTAAATAGGGCCCCCCATCTCTTCTCGTGACGACGTCCAATCGTCACTGTCATTGGACCGAAGTAGTCCACCGCCGCGTTGGTAAAGGGCGGCTCCCCCACCTGTAGCCGTTCTTTTGGTAGGTCCCCCGTTGGTAGCCGTTGAGACCCCCCCCGGTAAACCCTGCACCACTGACAGCCGTGTCTCGTCGCTCGTACCGCCGACCGAAGCCCCATTACATAAAATCTTTGACGTACCTCGTTTAGTACTGTAGCGTGGTTCCCATGGTTGAACTTTTCATGAAAATGAGCTATGAGAAGACGCACCAAGTAGCTCTTGCTGTCTAAGATGATAGGTCGCTTGTAGGCACGATCGAGACCCGCGGCTGCATCGATTCTTCCTCGTATTCGTAGGAGGCCATCTTCTTCTATGACATCCAATTTTTTCAATTTGCCTGAGTTCTCAAGGCAGCTCTCGCGTTGACTTCTCTGTAGTAGTAACCGTTCTGCTTTCTCTACATAAGTCACGTCTAGAGATAGAAACTTCTTACCGGTTTTCATATCTGTAGGCTTCTTATAGACTTGTCCCTTCTTTTTCTTAGAGGTTCTTCTCCAAGTAGGGTCCTTTTCTTTTGCCGCTTGCACGAGCTCTCTCTTGCTGCGGCACAAGTCTATGAACTGGTACATCCGGGCAGTCGCTCTCAGGAGTCTCGTCCACCTCGAGAATCTGAAAGGATCGGGAGTAAGGTACTCACAAACCTGGGCTGCTGCAGTGACTTGCAGCTCCCTCTCTTCTCCTGTTGTCGCGCGTTTGAACGAGCGTACTGCCGGCCATTCTTCTTCTCCCCCCTCTAGGAACTTCGGGCCTGTAAACCAGCGATGCCCCCCGTTGAAGTCCTTGGGAATTTCTCTGGTAGAGTCGTCTGCCGGGTTTTGCTTTGTAGGTACCCAGCGCCATTCTTGAGGTCTCGTTGTATCTTCAATCTCCGCCAGCCGATGCGCTACAAAAGACTTAAAGGTCCTCGGATCGGCTTTGATCCAAGAGAGTACCGTGCTAGAGTCCGACCAATAAGTTTTACTCGTCGCTTTCAAGTCCATTTCTTCCTCGACTGAATGCGCCATTCTCGCTCCCAATAGCGCGGCTTGTAGCTCTAGCCGCGGTATAGAGACTGGTTTCAATGGAGTGACCCTCGCCTTCCCTGCTAGTAGAGTCACAGAGTACCGATCTTCCTGGCTTTTCTGTCTCCAGTAGACCGCACACGCGTATGCCTCTTCACTGGCATCAGTGAACACGTGCAGCTCTCCCTCTGTGTTGTAGCGTGAGACGCATCTAGGGATTCTTAAGTCATCAAGTAGGTGTAGGTTGCGTAGGTACGCTTGCCATGAAGACTCATCGGTCGATGTCACCTTCTCGTCCCATCCGACGCCGCTCCTCCAAATGTTCTGAAGAAGCTTCTTCCCTTGGATCAGCACAGGTGACGCTAAACCAAGGGGATCGAAAGTTGACATAACGGCGCTCGTGACTTGACGTTTCGTTGGAGTCCTTTCTTGTTCGACGACCTCTACCACGTTTCTTAGATGGGTCCTGAAGCCCATCTCATCCTTTTCTGTGAACCAACGCAGCCCGAGGGTTTTTTCTTCCTTCGACCCGAGCTCTACCTGCGTGGTTACTTCGGTAGTGAGTTCTTTCAGAACTCCTTTCTTGTTTGACGCCCATCCTCTCAGCTGGAAACCGGCCTCTTGATGGATGGCGTCCACCTCTCGCGAAATTTGAAGCGCTTCCTCTTCTGTTTCAAAAGAGTGCAAATAGTCATCCATATAATGGCTTTTTATCACCGCTCGTGCTGCTTCTGGATACTTCTTCTGGAACTTCTGGGCGTTCAGATCTTTTACATAGATCGCCAGGCTCGGAGAGCAAGCAGCGCCGAAGATGACAGACGTCATTCTGTACTCTTTCGGTGCTCCCGTTCGCTTCGCTCCCCTCCACAGAAAACGCAAGCTGTCTCTGTCTTCTTTTCTAATCTTCACTTGAAGAAACATTTCTTTGACATCGGAGACCACAGCGACAGATCTTTGTCTGAAGCGAAGAAGTACTCCAAACAGTGATTGAAGTAAGTCCGGCCCCGGTAAGAGCGCGTCATTAAGGCTCTTGCCTTTACACTTGGCCGCTGCATCGAATACCAACCGTTTCTTTTGTTTTGTTGGATGCGTGACGGCGAAGTGAGGTAGGTACCACTTCCTTGTAGACGCCGACTCATGGGCCACTTCCTCGGCATAACCACTGCTGAAGAGGTTCTCTACTTGTCGTTGATACTCTAGCTTCAGCTCTACATCTTTGTCAAGTTTCCGCTCTATGTTTCGAAGTCTACTGAGTGCAGACTCATAGTTGTCTGGCATCGTTTCTTCATCGCTCTTCCAGAGTAAGCCGGTCTCATAGTGCCCATTTTCCAACTTCTTTGTTGTTTTCTCTAGTATCCGTAGAGCGCGTTCCTCTGAGTCCGTGCTCGGTCGACGCGGTTGTACTCCCAATGCTTCCATCGCGAAGTGTTGTCTGATCAGCTCATCAGACTCTCTATCATGCGCCGAGACGTGCGCGCAAGTAAGGTGGCCCGTCCGCTGAGCCGCTCCCCCGTCCATCCCATGAAGTACCCATCCGAGGTATGTCAATGAGGCAGCCGGTTGGTTCCGTTTTCCCTTGCGCGTCGCTCTTGAAACTATAAGTTCCCAATTGTCCTGCCCGATGAGCAGTCTCGGCGACTCTTCCCCGTAGTGTAGTCGGTCTACCAGTTTCTGTAGATGCGTACACTCTTCCAATCTTGACTTGTCGATCCGTTGAGGCGTAAGCCGCAGCCCATCTATTGTGCGCGCCCCGTTGATCTTCCGTCGTTGACTCTGGTGGAGGCCTCTTAACTTCACGTTCACCCGCATAGAGTCATCCTTCTTGATGACTCGTCCGCCCACTGTCTCTAGTGAGAGAGCTTCTTTGGGTCCTCGAAGTCCAATCTCTTCTGCCACCGCCGAGTCGAGTAGAGTTACTGTTGAACCCTCATCTAAAAGAGCCATCACTTTGGCCTTCCCTTTAGGCCCGTAAACTTCGACAGGCACCATCTTTAAGTACGCTCTTGCGCCTTTCATCGCGTTTACCCGGCTTAGGTAAACGTTATTGGCCACTTCCTTGGCCCCTTCGTTGCAAGTATCTGAATCACTCTGATCTCTCGGTCCATGGTCTCTCTGCCTACCCTCTTCGTGTAGTAGGCCATGATGCCACCTCCGGCATAACTTACACGGTGGTCTCTTGCAGTTCTCTTTCCTATGCCTGCTTCTCAGGCATTTAAAGCATAGACCCACTTTCTTCACTATGGACCATCTGTCGGTCACGTTAGCTTGTCGAAACTTCTTACACTCTTCCAATGAGTGATCGTTTTCGCAGTGCGGACATCTAGGCAGCTGTGTCTCTCGCTCCGTTGTCGTATGCGTGCTCTGACGCTGTGGGTGCATTACCCTCTTCGACACGACTTCCTGTGATGCGTAAGGTCCGCAGCGCTCAGCTTCTCTGTTCAGGAACTGAGCTATCAACGACAAGTCTGGGTCTTCATGTTGAGCTGCAAAGTCGTACCACCTGTACTTCAGCACCATGGGTAACTTCTCTATTATCACTTTGATCATCTCTGGTGATTTCAAATAGTGCGGTTTCTTCAGCCCATTGATCGTCGCGACGGTGTTGTTGATTGTGCTAGCAAACACACACACATCCCGTGCGTTCTCAGTTGTTCTTGGCAGGCTCTTCACCTTTTCTAGTTCTGCCAGAACCAGGGCATCCGGCCTTCCAAATCTGCGGCGAAGCGATTCTAGTACCTCTCCAGGTGTGCACTCAGAATACAAAAGGCTTCTCACCGCCTCTCTGGCCGTTCCTCTGATCGCCTTCCTCAGCCGTGCCATATTCTGCACGGAACTGAACAGCGACGCGGTGTCTTCGTACACCGTTCTGAAGGCCAACCATTCCCCACAGCTGCCGTCAAAGACGGGGAGTTCATACATGTACGCCGACTGTTGCGTAGTTCCCGGTCTCGGAGCAGACGTGATGGCCTTCATGATAGCTTCGGCTAGCGCTCCGGCGCCACTAGCCTCCATGCCTGTAGGTGATGTGTCTTCTGGCTTCACGACGGTGGCAGTTGGATCTTGAGGTTTTATGATGCACTCCTTCCCGAGCACTTCACCTGGTCGCCCCTCCGCGGACGTCCCCTCTTCACCTTGATGTCTTCCACCAGACATCCTGCTCACTGTGGTCTCCACCCACTTCTTGACACCTTCCGTTCGACCTTCAGGTTCTTCTTCAGCAGAGTCCGATTCTGCCGCGTCCTCCTCGTTCAACTTCAGCAGTTCCATTTCTGCTCTTGCTAGGTCAGCAGCGGCCTGTGCTTCCTTCAACGCTTGACGGTTGATTTCAACGCGAAGCTCCACCTCGCGCCTTCTTCTTGCCTTCTCTGCTGCCAGCGATGCACTTCTTGAGGTAGGACGGGCATCGGACTTACCTGCTTCCCTTGTGGTTGTTCTCTCCTTACTACTGCCTGGCTGCGCCTCCAACGTAGTGCTATCAGTGGTACCTGTAGCAGTGGTCATTGTACCTTTTGTTCCTGAGGAACTAGCAGTGTCGGCGGTCCCCGATGACTCTCCTTCGACAGGCGATTGACGTGCCGTCAACACCTCTGCCGGCAGCCGACGAGACTCTCCTCCCTTCTGGCTTCTTGTCATCGGCATCTTGAGACGAAGTGAGAAAAAAGTTGAAAAAACTTACAGTACCGCCGATCCAATAACACTGTAATCCAATAACACTGAAATCCAATTCACTGAAATCCAATAGGCGTAAGCCCAGTAACCTCAACGGTCGCGGCCTGCTACCGGAGGTTACCGGTTGGAAGGGGAATCCGTTCCCCTTCGGCGTAGTTCCAGCAATCTCAACGGTCGCGGCTTGCTACCGGAGACTGCTGGCAGTGGAGGGAATCCGTTCCCCCCTCGACGTGGGTAGCCACAGCAGCTTCCTGCTCCAGCTCTGGTTTCCAGCAGCGCCGATCCGGCTCGAAGGACCAGCTGTTGCGGGGCGGCGGGGTGTCGCCGAGCGGTAGCGCGGTACGGTGCTGGTCCTCAAGGTACCGCGGTCGCTCGAGGCGTAGATGTTGTTGCGCCCGCCTGGTTTCAGGTTCTGCACCGCCGTCCGGAGCTGGATGTGGAAGACGCGAGGTAGATGACCTCAAGGGGATTTGTAAGATCCCGAGCCGTGGGCAACAGCCTATCCACGCATGTGAAGGGGTAGTGGGGGGTCCCTCGACAGAGAAACAACGATTCCTTTTGGATGGTGCGGTGCGAGGCTGCCTAACCATAAATTGCGACCTCGTAGACGATCGTGAGAGTGAGGGAGACCTCCTCGTTAGAGCGAGATGCCCTATACAGCGCCACCTCAAACTACTTCTTTCTTGCTGACTTCTTCTCTCTTCTTTCCTCTTGTAGGATGGCTTGTTTCTTCGTCTCATTCGCACGTACACACACATATCGTTTTCTCACAAACCCTGGCTCCCTAAGGTACTTCCGAGCATTACCGTCGGGAGACCGGGTTAAAATTGATCGATCCAGGTCACAGTTTTCTTTATGGATAAGCAGCCTTTCACCTAATAACTTTATTCAGAATAAATCTAGGTACATACAACTTTGCGTTTTACTTAGCCCTTATGTGTAGCTACCTAGCTTTACCTATGTCCTGCCTATCAAATAGGTATCCTGGCTCGTAGCCTTAATTTACCAAACTGAATCCTTACTATTATGAAACTAGTACATAGAAATTGTCTTGCATCTTTACTGGCCGGAGACTACTCTTAATCCTCTGGTCCAGCGAAGATGCAGACACCTTCTCCCTACGTGTTAGAATAGGCGGCAATATAATCCTGCCTCTCGTTTCGCTACGGCAGACACTTTCCTAAAGCGAGTGTGTCGCAGTGTCGCCCCGTCGGCCGAGTTTATAAATATTAGCAGCGCGCACGCAGCTGCACAGCCATTCTGCGCGCGACGCTCACACCGACCACACGTATTGAGAGGCCTGTTCACGCTAGACCAGCCAACTGTCCCAGCTGGTTGGGCGAGCGTACCCAGGCTCCGTGATGAGCCCTTACCGATTACCTTTAATTACCATGGTACTCCATACCTAGTACCAGACCATTACCAGTGAGTACCTACCTATATACCTACCTAACCTTTGTTTTAGGGTTTTTTACGATTCTACTAAGGTGGGGATAAATAAATACAACCCTGCCTAGTATCCCTACCGTTTTGTTTCATACATTATTTAATCCCTAAGTTCAAGTAACTAAGCACTATGGGTATTTTAACCCATTAGTTACCTAAAGTACCGTTCTTTATTCCTACGTTATTTCTAACTACATTTTACGATTCTAAACAATAACAAATTCCCTACTTAGGCGCTACGAGTCGCGTACAGGAATAAGAAAGTCTTGATGTAACGTATTTTATACTATAAACTTTTTTCAAAGTCTGTATGAATTTTCTAGCATCAAATAAATGTTATATCATCGAGTGATTAAATGACCGACCAAGTGCGTGTCGGGTGGGTTATGGTGGTGGGTTTTTTATATTTCAAAATTGCGCAGTAGCGAAGCAAGTTTCTTCAGCTAGTTTTTAAATAAATACCTATAATTTTAAAAGCACCTATATAACATACTAGTTGCGCCCCGCGGTTTCACCCGCGTGAATAATGTTGAAAATTGATGCTGATGATGATGATGAAAAGTAGCCTATGTGTTAATCCAGGGCGTAAAGTATCTCCATTCCAAATTTCACTTAAATCCATTTAGTAGTTTTTACGTGAAAGAGTAACAACATCCATACTCACAAACTTTCGCGTTTATAATATTAGTAGCATACACCTGTATATACCTATACCTATATAGTTGTTCATATATGGCGGGGTCAAATGGAAGATGTTAGTAATTCTAGATAACTCAAGTTTTATCAAGTTAAAAGCGAGGGTTTTACCAATTATTTATCTTATCTTCAGCAACTGTACTGTGTTTACAATAACACTTTACTTTAAACAAACTGATGGACTAACTGTTTTTAAACGTGCCATTATACCTTATACTAGTTGCGCCCCGCGGTTTCATCCGCGAGAATAATGATGAAAATTGATGATGATGATGATGATGATAAAAGGTAGCCTATGTGTTAATTAATCCAGGGCGTACAGTATCTCCATTCCAAATTTCACTCAAATCCATTCAGTAGTTTTTACGTGAAAGAGTAACAAACATCCATACTCACAAACTTTCGCGTTTATAATATTAGTAGGATAATAGGATAGTTGCGCCCGCGGTTTCACCCGAGTGAATAATGATGAACATTGATGATGATGATGATGATGAAAAGTAGCCTATGTGTTAATCCAGGGCGTAAAGTATCTCCATTCCAAATTTCACTCAAATCCATTCAGTAGTTTTTACGTGAAAGAGTAACAAACATCCTCACAAACTTTCGCGTTTATAATATTAGTAGGATAGGATAGGATAGGATGATTATTATTGTGAAGAAATACTGAAAGACATATGATTAGGTATGAGAACTTTGAAGAGCTATGAGAATTATCTTCTCTTTTCTAACTTAACTTCTCAGGAATTAATTTAAGGGAAGGAGAGACAGCACATTGGCTGTTCTATCTCACGAAGTTCACTCAGCCCTAGTTCTAGTAGTAAAATGTACCTATAAAGCGTATCTGAGTGCGTCTTCCTAAGTGGAATAATTATCTATTTATATATATATAAGGTTGAACAGAGTAGCCCTATAAGGCCGAGGGCACACATTCTACACGTCATAGCGAACAACGTTTGTTCTACGACTTTGTAAATTTCAAGGTTTTTCATTCTTGAAATTCCATTTAAACTTTGCTCCAGATATGTATAAATATCACAATATGAGGCAGCCCTAATACAGCTCTTTTCTTGACCTTGAACTTGGTGTGAACTCAAGATGTCACAAATATTTTTCCTAAGAGTACTGTCATTTTTAGACATGTTTAGTATTAGGAAGCTGCCG
>CATOAK010000003.1:15000-17500 GCA_951392215.1 Epirrita christyi | reverse complement strand
ACCTAACCTAACCTACCTAACCTAACCTAACCTAACCTAACCTAACCTAACCTAACCTAACCTAACCTAACCTAACCTAACCTAACCTAACCTAACCTAACCTAACCTAACCTAACCTAACCTAACCTAACCTAACCTAACCTAACCTAACCTAACCTAACCTAACCTAACCTAACCTAACCTAACCTAACCTAACCTAACCTAACCTAACCTAACCTAACCTAACCTAACCTAACCTAACCTAACCTAACCTAACCTAACCTAACCTAACCTAACCTAACCTAACCTAACCTAACCTAACCTAACCGGAACTTCAGAACATACTTGAAGATCCGAAATGCAGACCACATTTCTTGGCCTATGCCGAAAAGGTCTTCCAACTCGCAGCTAGGAGAAACAGCACGCTTCCACCACCCCAGCGAGAGCTAACACATTCCCAAGACCCAAATACACGCAACATTGCAATCCCTCAGCTAGCACCCTCTCCGAATAGCATGGCCATCTCCCAGCTTTTGGCATGTGGAGAGAAAGGCAATGCTGGAATCAGAATTCGAGGTGTGGCTCTTTTTATGGATGACAACAACGAAAGGCTGGGCTTGAGTTTCTGCTTCTGCCCAACCGGGAAAACAAAGCGAGTAGCGATATCTCCCGGTCTGGCATCTCTGGTTAATGGGAGCACATCCAAAACGACAATGCGCTTTAAAACCTACAGCGCACTACCTGTAATAGAAGTGGGAAACCATCAATGTCGGTTGGTGCGATCAAAGAACAAAACGATCGCATTACTTGAATTGGGTGGTTTAACACCATTCGCACGGGTGAGTTCGGTGCTCACTACAATCGGAGATCGGGCGGCAGAAGGGATATCCACCATTCCCCGCATAATAAGCGTAGACGCGATGGTGATCGAGTATGAGAAAGGGGAAGTCGTAGACCGGCTGGGTTGTATAAAAGCCTCAGAACATCATGAGGTTGTTGTGTACGAGGACAGGGGTGAAAACCTTAGCTTCCTAAGAGTACACAATTGGAATACAGCCACAGACAGCTGGGGACATCCCATACCAACGTCGATCAGTGGATCCGAACGCGTCCAGCAAAATGCAGCTGCTAAGAATGAGGCGGAGAAACTTAAGCAAACCGGAAAACCTCCAAAGGATAGCACAAGGTTGGCAGAGTTTCTGGACGCTTTCAGTGCAGCAGCAAAGAGTCTGATCGGGAAACCTTCAGAAACAGCAAAAGGGAAAGCGAAAGCTAAAAAACAACTCATCCCAATATCGCTGAAGGTGACCCGTACGCGAGCGGACATGGGGCAGGTGAGTCCGCCAAGTCTCAGACCGGTATTGTGCCCGTCAGACCACGTAGCAAATGCCTTCCTCGAGTTCCTTGCTCTAACTAAGGCATCAAAAGAGGTGAACCTTCAAACCTGCAAAAAGATCTTGCAGACCTTTGAGCAAGGAAATGAAAGCCTCCTAAAGGTGAGACTCGAGGAGGCGGAGGCTGCCATATACGACAATGACAAATCCCAAGTAATAAAGGGTACAATGTCAGGTAGTTATATGGCGGCTTACAATGCAACAAGTGGTTTTGTGGCACAAAAGGAGGGTGAGACGGGGCAGACTGAAAAACCAAGTTTCGCGACTCCAGAAAGTGACCCAATAGTGGTTGTAGCCCAGTGTACCAAAATTATGCTAGATGACCGGATCCTCGAAAAGGGTAAAACCATATCGGGGGGTCAGGAGGCAGATTGGAATAACTGGGCGATACCAAATATTCGCTGGATCAACGGAGTTCCAGGATGCGGCAAAACAACCTGGGTGGTAAAGCACTTCAACGTGGACAAGGACACCATCATCACCTCAACGACAGAGGCAGCAAACGACCTCAAAGAGAAGCTAGCGCAGCGCATTGGAGACTTGGCTAAAACCAAGGTGCGCACTATGGCTTCAGTTCTAGTGAATGGTTTCAGGGAGAAATGCTTTCGTCTTACGATAGACGAGGCTCTCATGAACCATTTCGGAGCTATTGTCATGGCTTCTCGTTTGTCTAACGCTGGTGAAGTTGTCCTCATTGGAGATGTGAACCAACTGCCTTATATCGACAGGAACAACCTCTTCGAGATAAGGTACAATCGCCCAAACCTGGTAGCTAACATCAGCCAGGAGTTGTTGTGCACGCATCGGAACCCAATGGATGTCGCGTACGCCCTACGAGAAGTCTACTCTGGCATATACTCGTCCAAGCCCATAGTTAAATCCTTGAAGCTGAAAAGTTACACAGGCGCGCGAATTTCCAAGGACCCTCCCAACACACTCTTCCTTGTTCACACCCAGGAGGAGAAGGAAACCCTCATCAACCAGGGTTACGGAGAGGGTGCAGGATCGCGTACGCTTACCATACACGAAGCTCAGGGTTTATCTTATGAATCTGTTGTTGTCATCAATACTAGGCGCAAGATGAAGTTGCATGAGAGCGTTCCACACGCAGTAGTAGCTATATCGCG
>CATOAK010000003.1:5000-12500 GCA_951392215.1 Epirrita christyi | reverse complement strand
CCTAACCTAACCTAACCTAACCTAACCTAACCTAACCTAACCTAACCTAACCTAACCTAACCTAACCTAACCTAACCTAACCTAACCTAACCTAACCTAACCTAACCTAACCTAACCTAACCTAACCTAACCTAACCTAACCTAACCTAACCTAACCTAACCTAACCTAACCTAACCTAACCTAACCTAACCTAACCTAACCTAACCTAACCTAACCTAACCTAACCTAACCTAACCTAACCTAACCTAACCTAACCTAACCTAACCTAACCTAACCTAACCTAACCTAACCTAACCTAACCTAACCTAACCTAACCTAACCTAACCTAACCTAACCTAACCTAACCTAACCTAACCTAACCTAACCTAACCTAACCTAACCTAACCTAACCTAACCTAACCTAACCTAACCTAACCTAACCTAACCTAACCTAACCTAACCTAACCTAACCTAACCTAACCTAACCTAACCTAACCTAACCTAACCTAACCTAACCTAACCTAACCTAACCTAACCTAACCTAACCTAACCTAACCTAACCTAACCTAACCTAACCTAACCTAACCTAACCTAACCTAACCTAACCTAACCTAACCTAACCTAACCTAACCTAACCTAACCTAACCACTCTACGAGAAGCGCTGCCCGAGAAATCTTTTCGCCATGGTGGCATCATATCTGGAGGACAGAAAGGTCCGAGTAAACTATGCCAGGGAGTTCAGTGAAAAGGTTACAACAAAGGGCTGTGTCCAAGGTTCCATTGGTGGACCAACCTTTTGGAATCTGATCTTGGACTCCCTATTGCGTAAGATGGCTGATCTGGGGGTGTATTGTCAGGCATATGCTGACGATGTGGTCCTGGTGTTCTCGGCGCACCATGGTATAAGCTTACAACGGGAGGCAGATAACACTCTGGAGGCTGTCATGATGTGGGGTGTTGAGAATAAGCTGAGATTTGCGTCACATAAGACCAATGTGATGCTTATCACCAAAAAGCTCAAGTTTGACTCCCCCGTTATCCACATGGATGGGGTGAGGTTGAATTTGGTGGAGGAGATAAAGCTGTTGGGACTGATCATAGACAGAAAACTTACCTTCAATGCGCATGTCAACGCTACTTGCAGGAAGGCTGCAGACATTTATAAGCATCTGGCACGCGCGGCGAAGGTAACTTGTGGCCTGAATAAGGACATCGTTCGGACCATCTATGTGTCAGTCTTGGAGCCAATAGTCCTGTACGCGGCTAGTGCATGGTCCCCTGCGGCGGAAAAGTTGATGGTCAGGAAGCAGCTGGACTCGCTGCAAAGGGGCTTTGCACAAAAAGTCTGTAAGGCCTATCGCACTGTGTCCTTGACATCAGCCCTCATTTTGTCGGGACTGCTACCTCTGGATCTTCGGATTCATGAGGCGGCAAGCCTATACAAGGCTAAGAAAGGCCACTCGGAGGATTACATCCCCCCGGGACGGGAAGTGGAGACACAGGTGCGCTTTGCTGATAATCCCCACCCTTCGCGGCTGATTGTCACCGACTACGAGTGTCTGGAAGGTATGGACCAGGAAACCACCGAATCACTCCTCTTGGTTGGACCTCAGATCTACACGGATGGGAGTAAGATCGAGGGGAAGGTAGGGGCGGCCTTAACATGGTGGGATGAGGGAAGGGAAGTAAAATTTTCAACTTTTCGCCTGGAGTCTCATAACACGGTATTCCAGTCGGAGCTCTATGCTCTTTACCGTGCGGTTGGTATGGTGAGAGATAGCAGGCTGGATTGTGTCAATATCTTCAGTGACTCCAGGTCATCTCTCGATTTGTTGCGGAGCCCTGCAGTGACTCATCCCCTTGCAGCTGAGATAAAACAGAGTGTGCGCCGAATTCGTGAGGAAGGGAGACACGTCAGGCTCTTTTGGCTTAGAGCACACGTGGGCACTCCAGGAAATGAACGCGCAGATGAGCTTGCGAAAAACGCAGCTCTGAAGAAGAAAACACTCCCTGATTACAGTAAGGTGCCAGTTTCACACATTAGGGGCTGCATTCGAGAGGAGACCATCCAGAAGTGGCAAGCACGGTATGATGCATCAACTACGGGTTCAGTCACTAAGGCATTCTTACCCAATGTAAGAATAGCCAAGAAGATCCTGAATGCTGGAGGCATAACTTCAACCCACATTCAGATTTTGACTGGGCACGGGGGCTTTGCATCGTACCTACACCGTTTCAAGCTGAAGGACTCTCCCTCTTGTGTCTGCGACCCCAACTGTGAGGAAACGGTCTGGCACCTGTTGTTAGATTGTCCCAGATTTGGTAGAGAACGGATGGAGCTGGAAATCCAGATTCAGCAAAAGCTGGAACAGACGGCTCTCCAGGGAATTATGGAAAATGAAAAGGCACGGGAGCCTTTCTTGGCATTCGCATCCAGAGTGGCCCTGGTTGCTGCGGCCAGAAACAAGTGATGTTGGGGGGGATTTTATGCATTTTTAAAGCGATTGTGCTCATTTTGATTTTAGTCCGAGTTTTTGGTGTGATGTCATAATTGCTTTGTTTTAATTTATTTATTTATTTTAATGGGAATATGATTGCTTTAATTTGTTTTATTATTTTTGCATTATTTTATTTTATATTGATTTGATTTTGATTTATTGCTATTTGTTAGATTTTTGAGTGTCTTAACGCGCAAAATGTAATTTAAATTTATTGTATTTCTCCATAATGTGTATGTCTTTAATGCAATTGAATTATTTTGAGTTTAAAGTTGTGAAGGGATGTCAATTTATTTATCTAATTTTTGATTCTGATTTTATTGAGTAGTGGTAGTAGTAGTATTTATTTTTTTAATTTGAGATTAATTTAATTAGGGATTATTTTGTTGTGATTGTGGATATGTACCTATCTATTAAATTTTGTTCCACGTTATTTAATCAGTGTTGCTATGTTATTTTAATATGAGTAAATGTGTTTAAACATGCCATCCGGTAATTTGCTGATGACGCAAATTGCAAGGATCGCAATACTTACAACAATAAGCTGCAGACCATATTTAAATATGGTTGTGCAAGCGCCCACTGTAAAAGTACATTTGTAAGTTGTGATAGTCTGAGTGTTGGATTATGTAAATTGAATTGTAATGTAGATTTTGGTAAATAAGCATGTACTTGTATAAGAAAAGTCAAGCGTAAAAATTTGGATATAAGCAAGCAATTTGATTTTATAAATTTTTAAAAGAATAGTGTTTATACTACATATAATGAAATGTTCTAGTTATAAGTGTTTTTGAGTGGAACAAATTATAATAATTTTAAAGAATGTATTAGTTATAAGGATTTTTTTTTATTGGAACAATTAAATAAAAATTGAAATAACAAAGGCTCCGCAAAATATCGGAGGATAGGTAGTCTCTACATAGTGCCATTTCTAGATGGTGGTACGGGTAGGGTAAAAAAAAAAAAAAAAAAAAAAAAAAAAAAACCACTCTACGTCTAGGAAAAGCCCTGGAACCTTTACGGCCTATTACCACACGCAAATATAACACTAAAAAAGCGAAGTGGCCGGAATTCAGGGCTCTACTAAGGACCTCTTTTGCGGAGAGAGACATCACCATTGCCTCCGTAAACGAGTTGGAATCCAAAAGGAACCTCGAAGGTAAGATCACAGCTTATACTGAAGCCATCCACGAAGCCTGTGAGCAAACTATGCAAACAGTGGGTACAAAAAAAGGGGAACCAAAGCCCCCGTGGTGGTCTCAGTCGCTGGAGGATCTTAAAAGAGAGGTTCTGCGGAAAAAAAGGAGAATCAGAAATGCAGCCCCAATGCGCTTGAAGTTCGTCATAGAGGAATATCAAAAAGCCAAATTGGAGTACGCAGCAAAGGCTGAAAAAGCTCAAACGGAAAATTGGAAGGAGTTCTGCACGACGCAGGAGAAAGAAAGTATGTGGGATAAGATTTACCGAGTGATTAGGAAGACCTCAGGAAGGCAAGAAGATATGCTCCTGAGAAGCCCAGAAGGAAACACTCTATCCCCACATAAGTCAGCAGAACTCCTAGCCAAAACTTTCTATCCGGACGATTCGGAGCACACTGACCAGCAGTGCCACACCGAACTCCGGGAACTAACAAAGGAGAACCCATGGGAGGATCTTTCGGAAGATGACCCACACTTTACGTCAGCTGAATTGGAAATAGTGCTCCAAGCACAAAATCCCAAAAAAGCCCCCGGACCAGACGGGCTCACAGCTGACATCTGTGTCGCAGCAATCCGCAGTGATAGGGAGGTATTTATGGCTATAGTCAACAAATGCCTATCATTAAAATACTTCCCAGCACAGTGGAAGACGGCACATGTGGTCATTATCCGGAAACCCGGAAAGTCGGACTACACTCATCCGAAATCCTACCGTCCCATAGGGCTCCTATCAGTTCTCGGAAAAATCGTCGAGAAGCTTTTGATTGGCCGGCTCCAATGGCACATAATTCCATCCTTAAATAAAAACCAATACGGCTTTATGCCACAGCGAGGAACCGAGGACGCCCTCTATGACTTGGTAGAGCACTTAAGAAAAGGAGTAAACAATAAAAACATAGTACTCCTGATCTCTCTAGACATAGAGGGGGCCTTCGATAACGCATGGTGGCCCGCCTTAAAAAACCAACTAGCGAAAAAGAGATGTCCAAAAAATCTTTACGAGATGGTGTGCTCATATCTCAGCGACCGGAAGGTCAAGGTCAACTATGCCAGAGCAGCATACGAGAAGGAAACTACGAAAGGTTGTGTCCAGGGATCAGTCGGAGGACCAACCTTTTGGAACGTTATCCTAGACTCGTTGTTGCAAAAACTGGAAGCTGAGGGAGTACACTGTCAAGCTTTTGCGGACGATGTGGTCCTCGTATTCACAGAAATCTCTATAAACAATTTGGAACGTCTAGTTAACAACACGCTAGAAATAATAGCTGACTGGGGTACTCAGAATAAACTTAACTTTGCACCGCACAAGACCAACGCGATGCTGCTTACAAAGAAGTTAAAGTTTGAGATTCCTCAGTTAGTTATGTCTGGCACTAGACTGAACCTGGTTAAAGAGATAAAACTGTTGGGCCTTGTCATTGACAGTAAACTCACTTTTAAGTCGCACGTGTCTGCACAATGTAAAAAAGTCACAGACATTTATAAACAACTTGCGTGCGCTGCAAAAGTGACGTGGGGCCTGAACAGTGAGATTATTAGGACCATATACATCGCAGTGGTTGAGCCAATTATGACGTACGCTTCAAGCGCATGGTCTCAAGCGGCAGACCTCCAAATGAATCATAACCAGCTCAACGCTATCCAGAGAGGTTTTGCACAGAAAGTGTGCAGATCATATCGCACCGTCTCGCTGACGTCCGCACTCGTGCTGTCAGGTTTGCTGCCATTGGACCTGAGAATCCAAGAAGCAGCAAATCTTTTCAAATCTAAGAAAGGCATCTCCCAACACTATCTTCCCCCGGGTAAGAAGCTCGAACTCAGGGTGGGATATCTGGAGCAACCTCATCCATCCACATTAACATCCATAGAGTACGGGCTACTAGAAAGCGCACCTCACAGTATCACCGGACCACAAATCTACACAGATGGTAGCAAGATAGAAGGTCAAGTGGGGGCTGCGCTTACCTGGTGGGAAGAAGGCGTCGAGTCCAAGTTTGCCACCTTTAAGCTTCACCCTTCTTGCACAGTCTTCCAGTCGGAACTATATGCACTCAGCAGGGCTATTCAGATGGTGAGTTTATGCGAGGATCCCATGGTTAGCATTTTGAGTGACTCAAGATCTTCACTCGATCTTCTGCGGAATCCCAAACTGAGCCATCCCCTGGTGAGAAGTATAAGAGAAGACGTCGATAGGATTGTGAGAGAGGGAAGAGGTGTTCAGATGTTTTGGTTGCGGGCGCATGTAGGCACAGCTGGCAACGAAAGAGCCGATGAGCTCGCAAAAACGGCTGCACTCAGCAACATCACCCAAGACTACGACAGAGTTCCCCTGTCTTACGTCAGAAAGAAAATTCGGGAGGAATCGGTCCGCAAATGGCAAGATCGATACGTAACCTCCAGCACTGGCGCAGTTACTAAGAAGTTCCTTCCATCCGTCGATAGAGCATACCGGATGATGCGGACTACACAACTGTCGCCCACTCAAGTGCAAGTACTGACGGGACATGGAGGCATTGCTGAATACCTACACAGGTTCAAACTTAAAGACAGTTCTGGATGCGAGTGTGATGAAGATGTGAGTGAGTCAGTGTGGCACATATTGCTCCACTGCCCCCGTTTCTTGGCGGTACGAATAGATCTTGAAACTCGGATTGACAGAAATTTGGTTGAGTCGGAACTTCAGAACATACTTGAAGATCCGAAATGCAGACCACATTTCTTGGCCTATGCCGAAAAGGTCTTCCAACTCACAGCTAGGAGAAACAGCACGCTTCCACCACCCCAGCGAGAGCTAACACATTCCCAAGACCCAAATACACGCAACATTGCAATCCCTCAGCTAGCACCCTCTCCGAATAGCATGGCCATCTCCCAGCTTTTGGCATGTGGAGACAAAGGCAATGCTGGAATCAGAATTCGAGGTGTGGCTCTTTTTATGGATGACAACAACGAAAGGCTGGGCTTGAGTTTCTGCTTCTGCCCAACCGGGAAAACAAAGCGAGTAGCGATATCTCCCGGTCTGGCATCTCTGGTTAATGGGAGCACATCCAAAACGACAATGCGCTTTAAAACCTACAGCGCACTACCTGTGATAGAAGTGGAAAACCATCAATGTCGGTTGGTGCGATCAAAGAACAAAACGATCGCATTACTTGAATTGGGTGGTTTAACACCATTCGCACGGGTGAGTTCGGTGCTCACTACAATCGGAGATCGGGCGGCAGAAGGGATATCCCGCATAATAAGCGTAGACGCGATGGTGATCGAGTATGAGAAAGGGGAAGTCGTAGACCGGCTGGGTTGTATAAAAGCCTCAGAACATCATGAGGTTGTTGTGTACGAGGACAGGGGTGAAAACCTTAGCTTCCTAAGAGTACACAATTGGAATACAGCCACAGACAGCTGGGGACATCCCATACCAACGTCGATCAGTGGATCCGAACGCGTCCAGCAAAATGCAGCTGCTAAGAATGAGGCGGAGAAACTCAAGCAAACCGGAAAACCTCCAAAGGATAGCACAAGGTTGGCAGAGTTTCTGGACGCTTTCAGTGCAGCAGCAAAGAGTCTGATCGGGAAACCTTCAGAAACAGCAAAAGGGAAAGCGAAAGCTAAAAAACAACTCATCCCAATATCGCTGAAGGTGACCCGTACGCGAGCGGACATGGGGCAGGTGAGTCCGCCAAGTCTCAGACCGGTATTGTGCCCGTCAGACCACGTAGCAAATGCCTTCCTCGAGTTCCTTGCTCTAACTAAGGCATCAAAAGAGGTGAACCTTCAAACCTGCAAAAAGATCTTGCAGACCTTTGAGCAAGGAAATGAAAG
>OX595833.1:19343081-19348081 GCA_951392215.1 Epirrita christyi | reverse complement strand
AACCTAACCTAACCTAACCTAACCTAACCTAACCTAACCTAACCTAACCTAACCTAACCTAACCTAACCTAACCTAACCTAACCTAACCTAACCTAACCTAACCTAACCTAACCTAACCTAACCTAACCTAACCTAACCTAACCTAACCTAACCTAACCTAACCTAACCTAACCTAACCTAACCTAACCTAACCTAACCTAACCTAACCTAACCTAACCTAACCTAACCTAACCTAACCTAACCTAACCTAACCTAACCTAACCTAACCTAACCTAACCTAACCTAACCTAACCTAACCTAACCTAACCTAACCTAACCTAACCTAACCTAACCTAACCTAACCTAACCTAACCTAACCTAACCTAACCTAACCTAACCTAACCTAACCTAACCTAACCTAACCTAACCTAACCTAACCTAACCTAACCTAACCTAACCTAACCTAACCTAACCTAACCTAACCTAACCTAACCTAACCTAACCTAACCTAACCTAACC
The DNA here is from genome assembly GCA_951392215.1 of Epirrita christyi. Lineage (NCBI taxonomy): Eukaryota > Metazoa > Arthropoda > Insecta > Lepidoptera > Geometridae > Epirrita > Epirrita christyi. The sequence continues at coordinate 19,347,582 of OX595833.1, read as the reverse complement.
TAACCTAACCTAACCTAACCTAACCTAACCTAACCTAACCTAACCTAACCTAACCTAACCTAACCTAACCTAACCTAACCTAACCTAACCTAACCTAACCTAACCTAACCTAACCTAACCTAACCTAACCTAACCTAACCTAACCTAACCTAACCTAACCTAACCTAACCTAACCTAACCTAACCTAACCTAACCTAACCTAACCTAACCTAACCTAACCTAACCTAACCTAACCTAACCTAACCTAACCTAACCTAACCTAACCTAACCTAACCTAACCTAACCTAACCTAACCTAACCTAACCTAACCTAACCTAACCTAACCTAACCTAACCTAACCTAACCTAACCTAACCTAACCTAACCTAACCTAACCTAACCTAACCTAACCTAACCTAACCTAACCTAACCTAACCTAACCTAACCTAACCTAACCTAACCTAACCTAACCTAACCTAACCTAACCTAACCTAACCTAACCTAACCTAACCTAACCTAACCTAACCTAACCTAACCTAACCTAACCTAACCTAACCTAACCTAACCTAACCTAACCTAACCTAACCTAACCTAACCTAACCTAACCTAACCTAACCTAACCTAACCTAACCTAACCTAACCTAACCTAACCTAACCTAACCTAACCTAACCTAACCTAACCTAACCTAACCTAACCTAACCTAACCTAACCTAACCTAACCTAACCTAACCTAACCTAACCTAACCTAACCTAACCTAACCTAACCTAACCTAACCTAACCTAACCTAACCTAACCTAACCTAACCTAACCTAACCTAACCTAACCTAACCTAACCTAACCTAACCTAACCTAACCTAACCTAACCTAACCTAACCTAACCTAACCTAACCTAACCTAACCTAACCTAACCTAACCTAACCTAACCTAACCTAACCTAACCTAACCTAACCTAACCTAACCTAACCTAACCTAACCTAACCTAACCTAACCTAACCTAACCTAACCTAACCTAACCTAACCTAACCTAACCTAACCTAACCTAACCTAACCTAACCTAACCTAACCTAACCTAACCTAACCTAACCTAACCTAACCTAACCTAACCTAACCTAACCTAACCTAACCTAACCTAACCTAACCTAACCTAACCTAACCTAACCTAACCTAACCTAACCTAACCTAACCTAACCTAACCTAACCTAACCTAACCTAACCTAACCTAACCTAACCTAACCTAACCTAACCTAACCTAACCTAACCTAACCTAACCTAACCTAACCTAACCTAACCTAACCTAACCTAACCTAACCTAACCTAACCTAACCTAACCTAACCTAACCTAACCTAACCTAACCTAACCTAACCTAACCTAACCTAACCTAACCTAACCTAACCTAACCTAACCTAACCTAACCTAACCTAACCTAACCTAACCTAACCTAACCTAACCTAACCTAACCTAACCTAACCTAACCTAACCTAACCTAACCTAACCTAACCTAACCTAACCTAACCTAACCTAACCTAACCTAACCTAACCTAACCTAACCTAACCTAACCTAACCTAACCTAACCTAACCTAACCTAACCTAACCTAACCTAACCTAACCTAACCTAACCTAACCTAACCTAACCTAACCTAACCTAACCTAACCTAACCTAACCTAACCTAACCTAACCTAACCTAACCTAACCTAACCTAACCTAACCTAACCTAACCTAACCTAACCTAACCTAACCTAACCTAACCTAACCTAACCTAACCTAACCTAACCTAACCTAACCTAACCTAACCTAACCTAACCTAACCTAACCTAACCTAACCTAACCTAACCTAACCTAACCTAACCTAACCTAACCTAACCTAACCTAACCTAACCTAACCTAACCTAACCTAACCTAACCTAACCTAACCTAACCTAACCTAACCTAACCTAACCTAACCTAACCTAACCTAACCTAACCTAACCTAACCTAACCTAACCTAACCTAACCTAACCTAACCTAACCTAACCTAACCTAACCTAACCTAACCTAACCTAACCTAACCTAACCTAACCTAACCTAACCTAACCTAACCTAACCTAACCTAACCTAACCTAACCTAACCTAACCTAACCTAACCTAACCTAACCTAACCTAACCTAACCTAACCTAACCTAACCTAACCTAACCTAACCTAACCTAACCTAACCTAACCTAACCTAACCTAACCTAACCTAACCTAACCTAACCTAACCTAACCTAACCTAACCTAACCTAACCTAACCTAACCTAACCTAACCTAACCTAACCTAACCTAACCTAACCTAACCTAACCTAACCTAACCTAACCTAACCTAACCTAACCTAACCTAACCTAACCTAACCTAACCTAACCTAACCTAACCTAACCTAACCTAACCTAACCTAACCTAACCTAACCTAACCTAACCTAACCTAACCTAACCTAACCTAACCTAACCTAACCTAACCTAACCTAACCTAACCTAACCTAACCTAACCTAACCTAACCTAACCTAACCTAACCTAACCTAACCTAACCTAACCTAACCTAACCTAACCTAACCTAACCTAACCTAACCTAACCTAACCTAACCTAACCTAACCTAACCTAACCTAACCTAACCTAACCTAACCTAACCTAACCTAACCTAACCTAACCTAACCTAACCTAACCTAACCTAACCTAACCTAACCTAACCTAACCTAACCTAACCTAACCTAACCTAACCTAACCTAACCTAACCTAACCTAACCTAACCTAACCTAACCTAACCTAACCTAACCTAACCTAACCTAACCTAACCTAACCTAACCTAACCTAACCTAACCTAACCTAACCTAACCTAACCTAACCTAACCTAACCTAACCTAACCTAACCTAACCTAACCTAACCTAACCTAACCTAACCTAACCTAACCTAACCTAACCTAACCTAACCTAACCTAACCTAACCTAACCTAACCTAACCTAACCTAACCTAACCTAACCTAACCTAACCTAACCTAACCTAACCTAACCTAACCTAACCTAACCTAACCTAACCTAACCTAACCTAACCTAACCTAACCTAACCTAACCTAACCTAACCTAACCTAACCTAACCTAACCTAACCTAACCTAACCTAACCTAACCTAACCTAACCTAACCTAACCTAACCTAACCTAACCTAACCTAACCTAACCTAACCTAACCTAACCTAACCTAACCTAACCTAACCTAACCTAACCTAACCTAACCTAACCTAACCTAACCTAACCTAACCTAACCTAACCTAACCTAACCTAACCTAACCTAACCTAACCTAACCTAACCTAACCTAACCTAACCTAACCTAACCTAACCTAACCTAACCTAACCTAACCTAACCTAACCTAACCTAACCTAACCTAACCTAACCTAACCTAACCTAACCTAACCTAACCTAACCTAACCTAACCTAACCTAACCTAACCTAACCTAACCTAACCTAACCTAACCTAACCTAACCTAACCTAACCTAACCTAACCTAACCTAACCTAACCTAACCTAACCTAACCTAACCTAACCTAACCTAACCTAACCTAACCTAACCTAACCTAACCTAACCTAACCTAACCTAACCTAACCTAACCTAACCTAACCTAACCTAACCTAACCTAACCTAACCTAACCTAACCTAACCTAACCTAACCTAACCTAACCTAACCTAACCTAACCTAACCTAACCTAACCTAACCTAACCTAACCTAACCTAACCTAACCTAACCTAACCTAACCTAACCTAACCTAACCTAACCTAACCTAACCTAACCTAACCTAACCTAACCTAACCTAACCTAACCTAACCTAACCTAACCTAACCTAACCTAACCTAACCTAACCTAACCTAACCTAACCTAACCTAACCTAACCTAACCTAACCTAACCTAACCTAACCTAACCTAACCTAACCTAACCTAACCTAACCTAACCTAACCTAACCTAACCTAACCTAACCTAACCTAACCTAACCTAACCTAACCTAACCTAACCTAACCTAACCTAACCTAACCTAACCTAACCAACCAAGCCAACACTCACAGGAGATGGTCGTGTCTGCGCAAATAAATTAAATTTAAATAGAAAAACTTACCCTAAAGTGTCGGAAGTGGTCTCAAAACGCTCAGTGGGTGCCTGCGGATCTGCGTAACAAGAAATCCCGTCGATCCAGACTTCAGGAAGGAGTCCAGGGCGGAGCCTTCCGAAAAAACCGGAAAGCGCGGGTACCTGTGAAAATAAAAAAGTGAGTTTTAACTTCTAAAATGGATAAAACCTTTGAAATGGATAAATCCAAGCCTCAGCGGGCCAAGGGCAAAGGTGGTCCGATCAGAAAAGAGGCTCTAATCCGGAGCGCCGAGGGGGCGGGTAGTGTGCCGTCGAGCAAACCATCATCTGCTTCTTCGAGGGAACATTCGCCTGCTCAATCATCGGGCTCCGCAGTTTCCGAAGCGTCTGATATTTCCGCTGACATCGCGAGGGGTATAGTCTCTATTA
>OX595833.1:19333081-19338081 GCA_951392215.1 Epirrita christyi | reverse complement strand
CTAACCTAACCTAACCTAACCTAACCTAACCTAACCTAACCTAACCTAACCTAACCTAACCTAACCTAACCTAACCTAACCTAACCTAACCTAACCTAACCTAACCTAACCTAACCTAACCTAACCTAACCTAACCTAACCTAACCTAACCTAACCTAACCTAACCTAACCTAACCTAACCTAACCTAACCTAACCTAACCTAACCTAACCTAACCTAACCTAACCTAACCTAACCTAACCTAACCTAACCTAACCTAACCTAACCTAACCTAACCTAACCTAACCTAACCTAACCTAACCTAACCTAACCTAACCTAACCTAACCTAACCTAACCTAACCTAACCTAACCTAACCTAACCTAACCTAACCTAACCTAACCTAACCTAACCTAACCTAACCTAACCTAACCTAACCTAACCTAACCTAACCTAACCTAACCTAACCTAACCTAACCTAACCTAACCTAACCTAACCTAACCTAACCTAACCTAACCTAACCTAACCTAACCTAACCTAACCTAACCTAACCTAACCTAACCTAACCTAACCTAACCTAACCTAACCTAACCCAATCTTAAGTTTTGCAAATCTCTGTGTTTTCTTTCGACACAAAGTCAAACCAGGTGCGCTTTGCTACATACGCCTTCAGTCTAACTTCCCTGTATTGTTCCCAACGTTTTGACGCATTTTTGGACCTTTTCCATACATTTAAAACTTAAATTCAGTAAAAAATAGTTTAAATTAAGGTTTTTCACTTTTTGGACCTAACTTTTCGTAGTTGGAGCGAGATTTCTCATCTGTTGCAGCTTGAACACCGTCCCTCGGCGTCCCCTCGTCGATCTGTAACAGAAAGAGAAAGTTAGCACGCGAAAATACGAAAATTTGCAAATTCAGTGGACAAAAAGTTGATATACCCAAGGAATTTTTCCTTTGAAATCAATCTTAAGTTTTGCAAATCTCTGTGTTTTCTTTCGACACAAAGTCAAACCAGGTGCGCTTTGCTACATACGCCTTCAGTCTAACTTCCCTGTATTGTTCCCAACGTTTTGACGCATTTTTGGACCTTTTCCATACATTTAAAACTTAAATTCAGTAAAAAATAGTTTAAATTAAGGTTTTTCACTTTTTGGACCTAACTTTTCGTAGTTGGAGCGAGATTTCTCATCTGTTGCAGCTTGAACACCGTCCCTCGGCGTCCCCTCGTCGATCTGTAACAGAAAGAGAAAGTTAGCACGCGAAAATACGAAAATTTGCAAATTCAGTGGACAAAAAGTTGAGCGAAAAAATTTTTTCGAATTTAGAAATTTAAATACCCCCCCCCCCCCCTTTTTTGACGATTTATATTAGAAGACGAAACACACTTTTGCGATGGGTTTTGGTATAAGAACACCAGTAAAGAAAGGGGACGCAGAATGTCAAAAAGCCCCCGTCCAGACAGAGAAGGCAGGACCATCTCGGACACTTGAGGTTGCCAAAAACCCAAACGTTAGGCGCAGCATTGGAGAGAGGGAAGCTGGGAAGGCAGACATGCTGCCCAAAACTCCAAACTCACCAAAGAAAGCTGCGGTGGCAGAGACCCTGAAGCCAAAGCCGGCAATATTGCACGAGAGAGTGGGAGGACAAGGGTTGTTGGTAGAGGCTGCAGGAAGTTCGCCAAGGCAAAAATACACGGACAGACTGGCGGAGGCAAAAGCGTGTGTAGTTAAAGCAAAACTTCACCTAGGACAGTCCAGAAACACAAAAAATGAGATAAAAACGGAAGTCTTGCGTGCTGTTGACAGGCTTTACCAATTGGTGAAAGAAGTAGACAGCATAAAAGGCCAAGGAAAAAGTCAATCAAAAACAGAACCAGCGAAGGAAATAGAAACACCAAGAGAGAGTGAGCTGCAGAAAGGAATGGAAGAGAAAGAACTTATAGAGAGAATGAAAGAGCATGCTAAGCAGATAGAGGAGAATAACAAAAACATGGAGAAGCTAACGGAAGCGATAGCCAAGCATCAAGAAGGACAGGAAAAATTAACAACTGCCAACCATACTTCATTAACAAAGTTAATGAAGGTACACCAAGAAATGTGTGAGGGAAAGGGCTCTTATGCAAGTGTCACAGCCGGGTCACCAAGGAGACAATCTTCAGAGGCTTCGGCTTTGCATTCCGTTGTCATCACCTCCAAAGACGACCAAGATACAGGAGACCAGGTGTTTCAGAAGATAAGGAAGTTTGTGAATGCTACAGAAGAAGGTCTTAAGATTGACAAGATTAGGAAAGCGAAGGATAGAAAGATAATTTTAGGATGCAGAGACAAGGAGGAAATGAGGAAGGTGAAAAACAAGATTGAGGAGAATGAAGGACAACTTAGCGTGGAGGAAATTAAAAACAAGGACCCTCTTATAGTGCTTTTTGGTGTTCTCCAAAGCCACACTGATGGGGAAATTGTGAAAGCAATAAAAATGCAAAACAAGCATCTGCTGAGCGATGTGTGTGGTGATGATGACCGCATGGAAATTCGCTTTAGACGTAAAGCGAGAAATCCCCTCACCGCACATATTGTTGCCAGAGTATCACCGTTGATCTGGCAGCGCCTTACTGATGCGGGGATTGTACATGTTGACGTGCAGAGGGTCAGAGTCGCGGACCAGTCCCCTCTTATACAGTGCTCGCGCTGTTTAGGGTACGGACATGGGAAGCGGTTTTGTCGTGATGCTGTTGATGTGTGCAGCCACTGTGGAGGCGCGCACCTGAAAACCGAGTGCGCTGATTGGCTTGCGGAAGAAACCCCTAGATGCGTAAATTGCCATAAAGCAAAAATGGACAGGGTGGACCACAACGCGTTTGCAAATGAATGCCCGGTGAGGCGCAAGTGGGAAGCACTTGCGAGATCCACCGTGGCATACTGCTAAGGGCGCCCTGTACAAGATAGTGCAAGCAAACCTCCAAAGGAAGAAGCTAGCAACTGATGAGATCCTGGTTGAGTCGGAGAGGCGCGGGTTCGCCGTAGCGCTTCTCCAGGAGCCCTATGTGGGAGGCGCAAAAAGTATGCGATACCATCGGGGTGTAAGGGTATTCCAGAACACTGAACTAGGAGCAGGAACTGTTAAGGCGGCAGTAGTGGTCTTCGACCGAAGCCTTGATATTACACAGTATCCGCAACTCACCACAAATAACATCGTTGTGGTGGGAGTCCGAACCAGTGCCTGGAATATCGCACTGGTATCTTATTACTTTGAGCCGGACCAGCCCATAGGCCCTTACCTCGAACACCTGACCAGGATCACGGAAGAACTAGGATCAACGAGGTTGATAATTGGAGGCGACGCAAATTCAAAGAGCACTTGGTGGGGGAGCAAGATCATAGACCAAAGAGGTGAGGACATGGCGGGGACTCTCGATGAGTTGGGCTTTGAGATCCTTAATACAGGGAATATTCCGACCTTTGATACCATTAGAGGCGGACAACGATACCACAGCTATGTGGACGTCACAGCCTGCTCTACAGATATGTTGGACCTAGTGGAGGACTGGACAGTAGAAGAGAACCTCACGAGTTCAGATCATAATAGTATCACTTTTAACATTAAATTGCAAAAATCTACAGGCATGCACATAAATAGGACAACAAGACTTTTTAATACAAAAAAGGCAAATTGGGATATGTTTCATAAGAAATTTACTCAATTAACTAAAGATTATAATTTAACTTCAACGGGAATAAACCAGATTAATACCATAGATAATATAGAAATAGCAATAGGAAATTATACGAAAGCAATTTTAGAATCATGCATAAAAACAATACCAAAAAAGAAAAATAAGGAAAAACTTACCGTGCCTTGGTGGTCCGAGAAGCTTGCTGAGATGAAAAAAGAAGTCACCACCTGGAAACGCAGGATCCGATGTGCCGCGATGGTCCGGAGAGCGAATGTCGTCGAGGAATACCTGAAACATAAAGAAAAATATGAGTTGGAGGCAAAGAAGGCCCAAGTCGAGAGTTGGAAGGAATTCTGTGGTAAACAAGATAGGGAAGGGTTCTGGGAAGGAATCTACAGAGTAATTGGTAGGACGAAAAATAGGGAAGAAGATCTGCCCTTGGAGTCTGAAGGATCAGTGTTAGACGCGAAGGGTTCAGTCAAGCTATTAGCGGAATCCTTTTACCCGGTAGACCTCATAGAAGATGATAACGATGAACATCACTGTACTAGGGAGGAAGCGGAACGCGTGAACGGTCGAGAGCAAGATGGTTCTTGCGATCCACCCTTCACGCTCATCGAACTCCAAACAGCGATTGAAAGTTTCAACCCCAAAAAGGCCCCTGGCGCTGATGGTTTTACTGCCGATATATGTAGCCATGCTGTAGAAAGTGACCCCGGCCTATTTTTGGAACTTCTGAATAAATGCCTGGCACATCAATATTTCCCGATTCCATGGAAAGAGGCTACAGTAGTTGTTATCAGGAAACCTGGAAAAGACAAGTACACCTCGCCCAAATCATACAGGCCAATTGGTCTCTTACCTGTCCTGGGAAAGGTGTACGAGAAGATGTTGATGACCCGAATCAAGCACCACCTTCTACCAAGGATGAGTACTCGCCAGTATGGTTTCATGCCCCAGAAGTGCACCGAAGACTCCCTCTATACACTTATACAGCATATTCGGACTGAACTGGATCATAAAAAGATCGTAACGCTTGTGTCCTTGGATATAGAGGGAGCCTTCGATAGTGCATGGTGGCCTGCCATAAGAGTTCAACTGGCGGTGGAAAAGTGTCCGGTGAACTTGAGGAGGGTCATCGACAGCTACTTGAGTCACAGGAGGGTCAGGGTTAGGTATGCTGGAGAGGAGTGTGTCAGAGATACGAGTAAAGGGTGCGTTCAGGGCTCTATCGGCGGACCAATGCTGTGGAATTTGCTCCTTGACTCTCTTTTAAAAGGGTTGCAGAGACGGGGTGATTATTGTCAGGCTTTTGCTGACGATGTCATCCTGGTTTTCGAGGGGAAAACGGC
>OX595833.1:19093081-19328081 GCA_951392215.1 Epirrita christyi | reverse complement strand
CGGCGCTCTTCAGCCCAGGCAGGGCAAAATTCGAGCGTATGTTGAGCCGTGTCCTCAGAGCATCCATCACAGTGGTGGCATCTTGAAAATTGTTCCCTTCCAATTCTGCACAGGTACTTTCCGAAACAGCCGTGTCCCGAAAGCACCTGTGCCATCCGGAAGGTAACAGTACCATGCTCTCTGCCTATCCACTGCTGTAGCACTGGACGGACTGCCTCAATTGTTCGTACACCAGCGCTTGGCAGTGCCAGTCTTTCCTGCCACTCCCTTAACATAATTTCTTGGAGCTCATTTCTATGGCTCTCCACCTCTCTTGGTGCCGGTCGTTCACCCCGGACCAGTGCATCCTCACGCCAGAAATGGACTGCTGCAAGGAGATCTGCGTCCAGGTCCCAGGGTGGTGATCCCGCTAGCACACACGCTGCCTCAAAAGATATGGTGCGATATCCACGAATCAACCTGATTGTCATCACTCTTTGCGGCTTTCGCAACAGAGCAACGTTCTGTCTGTTCAGGGCTTCGGCCCACACCGGTGCTCCATACAGTGCCATGGAACGTACAACCCCCATATACAGACGCCGACAGCCCGCGTTTGCGCCTCGGAGGTTCGGTATTAGTCCTCCGAGAGCGGCCGCTACACCCATCAATTTTGGCGCCAAACGTTGGAAGTGGGAGTTGAATTTCCATCGGCTGTCAAGGACGAGTCCCAGGTACTTCATCGTCGACTCAACGCTTATTTGGGTTCCACCCACAATAATATGGGATCCTGCTGGTGGTGCTTTCCTTGGCCCATGGAAGCACAGGGCCTCGGTCTTATTCAAGGCTACCTCGAGCCCGAGCTGCCTAATTCTAGAAACCACCTGAGCCACACCGGCTGTGGCAAGAATTCCCGCGTCTCTAAAGTTCCTACCACTAGCCGTGACCAGGGTGTCATCGGCGTAGCAGGTCATCCTGATGCCGGGGAGGGTGTCACCTCTCAGCACCCAGTCGTATCCGATGTTCCACAAAAGTGGCCCAAGGACTGAGCCTTGTGGAACACCGCACGACATCTTACGCTGACACCATCTGTTCTGGCCCTGATAGACCACAAATCTATCCACGAAATAGTCGGAGACTATTTTGCAAAGGTAATGAGGCATTTGATGGTACCTGAGTGCCTCCATTATGCAGCTCCAGGGCAAGGTGTTGAAAGCGTTGGAAATATCAAGTGACACCGCCAAAACTACATCACCTCGGGAGACTGCCTCCTCCGCGAGGGCTTTAACTCGCAAGATTGCGCCAACCGTCGATCTCCCCCTTCGAAAGCCAAATTGGTTGTCGTTTAGATTAGGACCAACTGAGCTCAGGTGTCCAAGAAGGCGACCAGCGATGATACGCTCAAACAGTTTTCCCACCTCGTCCAGTAACACAATGGGCCGATAAGCAGACGGGGAGTCTGCGGGTCGACCTTCCTTGCGCAGCAAGACTAAGCGGCCTGTTTTCCACGGTCCTGGGAACCGACCCTGTTGCAAGCACGCCTCAAACAACTCACACAGTCTCTGACCCAAACCAGACCTCAGGGCTAAAACCCAAGCACGTCCGGGGATCCCGTCTGGTCCCGGCGCTGTTTTCTTGGATTGCAACCGTAGCACAGCCATCCTCATCTCGACATCGGTTACTTCTGGCACGTCAGTATCCGCATCTCTTACATCCGAAGCAGGTGGCGCCATCGTCGGCGGTGTGTGCTCCTCCCTGGTGGGAAACAGAGCTGGAATGACTTCCTCAAGAAGCCGAGGCTCAAGGCTCTGCGTCAGTGGAGGGGCCCACGGGCGTAGTTTCCCACGTACTGACCTGTATGGCCGTCCCCATGGGTCACGGTTCAGGGTTTCCAGGAGTTCATCCCTAGCCTGGGTTTTGGCCCTGGCAATGGCCAGCTGCAGTGTCTCTTTAGCCTCCCTATATGCGGCGTATAGCCGCACTTCCGAATCCTCGTCGCGGAAACGCCTTCTCCGTTGCCTGGTATATTGGCGCCTGGTCACCACGCATGCCCTGCGCAATTGCGCAATCTCCGCCGACCACCAATACACCTGACGTTTGGGAGTATACTGTCTAACCCGGGGCATTGATGCATCACAAATGTGCGTCATTGCCCCCCGAAACCACTCCGCCTCTTGATTGACATTGATATCATCAGGCCCACTTACTACAGAAATCCAGGCCTGCACCAAAGAAGCCTCTTCCAATGCGTCCCTGTCCAAGTGTCTTAACGCCCATCGCACATTGCCCATTTGGGTAGTGGCACTCCTGGTTGGACTGTTTGGTACAGTTGGTAGAGTAGAAATATCGAATCGGATATACCGGTGGTCCGATAATGTTTCCACGTCCGCCATTACTTTCCAGCCCTGAACCCGACGCACCAATTCTGGACTGGCGAAGGACAAATCCACCATGGACTCACCTTGCTGTCGCACACAAGTGTTGACCGATCCCCGGTTAAGGATGGAGAGACCAGACAACACGGCCCACTCCTCCAGCACCTCTCCCCGCACATCCGTAGCTGGTGATCCCCATGCTGTGGACTTGGCATTGAAGTCTCCAAGCACAAGCATGGAGTTGGGATGACTTCTCCCGACAAGAGCCCCCATTTCGACGAGAAACGTCTCAAATTCAGCAAGGACTCTGTTGGGCGAGAAATAAGCACCAACGACAACTATGCCACCCAGCAGACCTGCGACATATCCCCGACCCTTAACGATATTAGTAAATGGTGGGAAGCCGACAGCACTCCGGGAGACAATGGCCACCAGCTCATCCTCGTCTGCTATCCAGTCTAAACTTGGAGACACAAAATAGGGCTCCGAAATCACAGCTATGCTAATCAACCACTCCGCCATGCTTTGGATCAAGAGATCTTGAGCCCTGGCGGAGTGGTTAATGTTCGCCTGTAGAAATTTCAGGGCCATACTATTGTGTGTCCATTTGAACCTCCTCTTCCCTGAATTTAGCCAGAGGATAGGTACGCTGCGAGGGGACTTTAGCCCCAGCCACCGCTATCTCCTTCTTTTTGCTACTAGACTTTGAAGCTAAACACATCTTGCTGCCTACTCTATGCCCTGCAGGTTTCTCTGACGCCGCGCATAGTGAGCAATGAGCAGCAGCGGCAGTGCACTCCCTCACCTTGTGTCCTGGCTGGCCACAGCGATAGCACTCCGTGCTTCGATCGACCACCGATGTACACTGGGCATACACGTGTCCACTCTCCAGGCATCTGTAGCACCGCAGGGCCCTGGGCTCCAGGACCTTGACTTGCGCCGCAACCCATCCTATCAGAATTCTATTACTTTCAGACATCTTTTTGGCCGCTGTTACTGGACAACGCACCCAAACAGTACCAAGCCCCGAAGAATCACGGCGAATTTCGCCACACTTCACTGCCTCTGCGGGGCTCCCGCCAACTCGTACTACTGCACATATGACCTCTTCGGTGGAGATCGAGTCATCTAATCCTGAAATACGCACTTCTGTGCACTTAGAGGGCCTATAGACTCTTATGTCATCCACATTAAGGGACTCCTTTAACTTTTTGGCAAGTGAATCCGCTTTGTCCGCACTCATCGTACCTGGCACCTCCAGTATACGCGCTCCGGTAGCCGCTTTACGGAAGCGGAGAGCCGAGATCCCAAGGCCTGAAAGATCAATTTTACTTTTTGCCTCTGCAAGCACCTTTCCATATGTCACGCCTCTCTCCTGGGCTCCAGGTTGAAGTGTGACCACTACAGCCGCTGAACTAGGTAGTCGAAGCTTTGGCGGTTGTTTAGCCGGATGTTTTGTCAGTCGGCTAGTCGTTTGCTTAGCTTGTTGTGGTCCTTCCTGAGTACTGCTCTGAACTGTGCGAGCTTTCTTTTTGGAGTTCCTCTTTATAACCTTGGTCCAATCCTCGTCCGTGGGCTCATGTACTAATGGGCTTCGTATAACCTGGGGCTCCCTCTGGGAAGGAGCTACTTGGCCCTTCTTTTTCTTTTTCCCCTTTTGGTGCTGAAGGGAGGATTGGCCTCCCTCTTTGTTTTGCGTTGCTTGTACTACTGCTGCCTCAGCAGGAGTAGCCTGGTTTTTATTCTTGTCCATGGCTAGCGGTGGGCGTACGCGCTTTTCGGGGAGCAGACGCTCCTCTAGCGCCTCCAACCGTGCATTCATCATGCCGCCAACCTGCAGCATGATAGAGCGTGTCAATTCATCCACCAGCCCACTTCCTTGCGAGAACAAAAGCTCCCGTGGTTCCTCGATCGTCTCGGGCAACTGCCGATGTGGAGCAACTGACCCTTTCCGGGTGGCACTCTTAAGTGGGACTTTCGATTTAGGGCGCTCTGGCATCGCAGGAGGCAATTCTTCCCTATGCTCGTAGGCCTGCGTGAAACTAGCCTTGAGATCTGCCACCTCTTTGCGGAGCGCCTCCAGCTCGGCCTGCAAACGAGCGTTGTCTGCCTGCAGTGCTGCAGTCTCTTCCGTAGAGGATCTACAGTGTAGAACCTCAACAGCGGATTTGATAGATGCTGCTGCTTCTTTGAGGGCACGTACGTACGTACCTTTTAGGTTTCCGGACCTTGTCGCTACCTTCATTATGATGTCGGTATCATCTTGTACTCTCTGGTTTAAGGCGTTGGCTGTTCGGGCATCCCTTTGTTCAGTAACTTCAAGCCCAAGTGTGGCTCGGCTCATTTTGGCTTTGCACAAGAGCTCTTCCAACCTTTCCTCAGCCCCCAAGCGGGTTTCCTCTCTTCTCGACTTGAGGAATTCATTCCTTCGGTGACTTAACGAAGCAGGGGTTTTTTGCGCTTCTGCTTCGAGTGCCAAATTTTCATTTTCGCTAGAAGACACTGAGCCGTCCAGACGCCGTCTCTTGGAATTTGACCTCCACAATGGGCTAGCGGTCTTGGAAGCCCGTGCTGACTTCTCCGATCGTATGCTTGCGTCAGTTCCGTCTGAATCCGATGCAAGTCTTTCCCTTTCTTCTCTTTGCTGTGAGCTGAGGCTCTTAACGCAATTGTTGCCTCCATCAATCTGCATTCTGTTGTCCGACTCGGACTGGTCCATCTGCATGTCCATCTCCTGCGCGGTCCTAACCGTCTCTGCTCTTGCGTTCGAAACAGATACATTCCCAGGTACAACCACCTCCAACGTCGAAGAAGATCCCGAAGGATTATCGCGTTGGCTTGGCGTCGCGCAGCGTGTCAACACCACGCGAGCCCTACTCAACAATGCCATCTCCTCACTCAATGCAACCTCCTTATCCAACACCTCCAAAGACATTGGCTGCATGCATGTATCCACACTAGATCCAAGCATGCAGTCAATATCAGCCACTGCCGCAGCAGCCACCTTCTGTGTTTGTGTCAGAACGACAGAAGGCCCCCTAACATCATGGCGATCCTTGTCCCCCCCAGAGTACGTGGGACAGAGTGCTGGAACACTGTGGGATTCCCCGGCTAAGCCGGGACCCACCTGGGTAGTCTTTTTAGAATCGGCCATTTTCATTTTTTTGTTGTCCTGATTTTTGAAAAGGGTTGTGGTCCCCTTTGTTTTGGCGCCCTAACGGCCGGGTTCCCCCCGACCATACACTGCGTATGAATCCGGACATGGACCGCACTACTCCACTCACGGCCATGGGCCGTGTGTGGAGCCAAGCAGAACAGGTCCAGATTCACACGCACTATACTCCCATCGCCGGGCGCTAGAAACTTAGGATTTGGTCTCCAACCTGGTCCGAAAACGGACCCCTCACAATGGCAGCTCCATGAGCATACCAACCTCCTACCAAGCGGAGAAGAGACTCCTTGCCTCCGCCATAACCTAAACCAACACGGCCCAAAAGGACCGTGAAGGCGCCTGGTGGTTCTTGTTACGTCTATTTCAGAAGGAAATAGACCAATAACAGGCAGCAACCACGTGAAGGATAACCACCAGACTTGCCTTGAGGATCAACGACTGTTGCGCTCCTCTCAAGACCATTCGCCTCCTCACCCACTCCCTGAGCGGGCAAGGAAGGCCCGTATTTATCCAAAACCGGAGCTAGGCCAAAACCAACTATTAATGGATAAACACAGACCCGCCCAACCTAACCTAACCTAACCTAACCTTTTTTTGCTGTCGAGGGGGAAATCTTCAACAAGATACCCTATCACCTTTGAGGGTGTGATAGGGTTATGTGAGGTTGCTGGGACTCCGACCGACTCACTAAAACCCCCCCGGTGGCCATCCTCTGCGCATGTCGATGGGCTCCGGGATCTCCATAGGAACGCACCGGTGCCCATCTCGCGCGGTGCCCTTTCGGGCCCGTCCCGTGGTTGGCCCAAAATGACCAACCACAAACACTCCCTCCAAATTGTGGCAGCACAGGGTCCACACCGTGCTGCCACCGTCCACGGGCTCGTAGGAGGGTGGCCGGGGCCCTCACCCCAACCACCACGCGAGCCCAGCGACATCCATCTCTTTCACCACAAAGTCGCGAGAAAAACTCACGACTTTGTGGAGAAAGAGAGAGATGGCACCTCCTTCCTGACCGTCTTCTACCTTCCAAGCATAGTTCAGTCTTTGTACATAACTGGCTACGCCCGGAAGGTAGAGAAGGCAAAACACCTCTTCGCCGTTTATTCCCACATTTGCTTCTGATTCCAGACAGAAACAAACATGGGAACAAACAGCCCTTCCCTGCCATCTCATCATCCAGGCATAGCAGGGAGCCGCTCTGCCTGGGTGATGAGAGGGCAGCGCCTCTCCGTTGCGAATGGTGCCAGACTCGAAATTCGAGTGTGCCACCAGTCGCAAACAGAGGCACTCCACCACGCCCATCGGGCACCTCACACTGGCCCTCCACTGTGCCCTCTGCTTATAAGAGGGACACGCAGAGAGCCCCTTCCCTCCCCTAAATGGGGGGAACACCTCAATAGTTGGTGTCAAGGTGATGGTCGGCTCGCTCTTCATCGACCATCCGATGAAGAGCCAACCGACCACCATCCCAACACCAACCTTCCATCCCGTTGGCGGTCTTTTTCCGTGTCACTGCACTCACAATACAGTGACCTGGAGAGAGACCGCCCGCCAAACCTCCGTCGTATCCTCCAGATGTATGGTATACTACACCTAGAGGATACGAAGGAAACGCCTCCCCGTTTGCAAGTGGAAACACACTCGAGTTGAAGCCCGAGTGCATCACCAGTCGCAAACAGGGGTCCCTACACCTGCCAAAAACCTCCGTCGCATCCTCCAGATGTATTCCGTTAGGTAAAATACACCTAGAGGATGCGAAGGAAACGCCTCCCCGTTTGCAACTGGACACTCGAGTGAGAGGGACCCGAGTTTACTGCCAGTCGCAAACAGGGGTCTACACCTACGCCCGCAAGCGGGCCCGTCCCTACCGCACCCCAAACCGCCATTGAAGTGCCACCCCACCCAGATTCCCGCAAGAAGACTGACCCATACAGCCGGCCCGCGGGAACCGAGCAGGACGACACCGCGCCAACAGTCCAGGGCACGGACCCTACAACCCACACGGCCCAAATGGACCGTGGAGGCGCCTGATGGTTTTCGTTACGTCTATTTCAGAAGGAAATAGACCAATAACAGGCAGCAACCACGTGAAGGATGACCACCAGACTTGCCTTGAGGATCAACGACTGTTGCGCTCCTCTCAAGACCATTCGCCTCCTCACCCGCTCCCGGAGCGGGCAAGGAAGGCCCGTATTTATCCAAAACCGGAGCTAGGCCAAACCAACTATTAATGGATAAACACAGACCCGCCCAACCTAACCTAACCTAACCTAACCTAACCTAACCTAACCTAACCTAACCTAACCGGTTGTGATTGACCGCATCGTAGAGGCCTTAGACACAAGAACGAGTGGCGCTAGGATTGATAAGGTTCGGAAAGCCAAGAACAGTAAAGTGGTCCTCAGCTGTAGCTCAAAAGAAGACCTTCTACTAGTCCAAAACCGAGTCAGGATGGACAAAGGTCTCAAGGCAGAGGTGGCTAAGGCAGGGAATCCCCTACTTATTGTGAGGGATGTGCTCTCTCACCACAAGGATTCTTATCTTGTGGAGACATTGTTGGCACAAAACAATCGTCTCCTGCAGGATGTGGATCTGAAGGAGTGTACCATAAAGGTTAGGTACAGAAAGAGAGCACGAAATACCCACGAGTGTCATCTGGTGCTAGAAGTCTCCCCTCCCATACATAAACGCTTCATAGAGGCAGAGAAAGTTCACATAGGTATCCAGCGGAGACCTGTGTTTGATCATTCTCCTCTGGTGCAGTGCACCAAATGCCTTGGTTTCGGCCATACAAAAGCAGTATGCCAGGAAAAGGACAATCTCTGCAGCCACTGCGGAAGGTCCCACACCTGGGAGATATGCAAGGGGAGGTTAGAGGGTAATCCCCCAAAATGTAGGAACTGCGCTGCCAAGCATGGAACAGGCACAAACCTGGAACACAACGCTTTCAGCGATGAATGTCCAGAGAGGCAAAAATGGGATGCCATAGCGCGGTCCCGTGTTTCCTACTGCTAAGGGCACCTCACAGCATCAAAGCTCGTTCCCCCCAATGTCAGGCGGAACAGGTTTGCGGTTCATCCAAGCAAACCTGCAACGCTCAAAATTGGCTACTACGGAACTACTTCAGGTTGCAAGGGATAAGGGTATCGCCATCGCCCTAGTACAAGAACCCTATGTTGGAAAAAATGGCGTCCTGAAACAACATCCAGGGACGCAGGTGATCCAATGTACACTTAACAGGCAAACACCGGTCAAGGCAGCCATAATAGTTTTTGGAAACCAGCTGGAGGTCATTCATGATCCGCAGCTGGTGACAGAAACTGAGGCGGCAGTGATGGTGATCGGAGGAGGCCTAAAGTTAGGAGTAGTTTCCGTTTACTTTGATGGGGAACAAGATATAGCACCTTACCTTGAGAGAACGAAGAGATCCTGCGAAAAGCTCTCAACGCAAAACCTCATAGTGGCAGGAGATGTAAACGCCTGGAGCCACTGGTGGGGTAGCAGTCTGGAGAATGATAGAGGAGCAGCCTACAATGCGTTCTTGAATGAGATGGGTTTTCAGATTCTCAATTTCGGGGATTCACCAACATTTGAGGTCTTTAGAGACGGAAGAGCCTGTACAAGCATAGTGGACGTGTCCGCTTGCAGTGTATCTTTACTTGGCAGGATAGAAAGGTGGAAAGTAGACAGTAGTCTCTTAACTTCAGACCACAATGCTATCACTTTCACTCTACGTCTAGGAAAAGCCCTGGAACCTTTACGGCCTATTACCACACGCAAATATAACACTAAAAAAGCGAAGTGGCCGAAATTCAGGGCTCTACTAAGGACCTCTTTTGCGGAGAGAGACATCACCATTGCCTCCGTAAACGAGTTGGAATCCAAAAGGAACCTCGAAGGCAAGATCACAGCTTATACTGAAGCCATCCACGAAGCCTGTGAGCAAACTATGCAAACAGTGGGCACAAAAAAAGGGGAACCAAAGCCCCCGTGGTGGTCTCAGTCGCTGGAGGATCTTAAGAGAGAGGTTCTGCGGAAAAAAAGGAGAATCAGAAATGCAGCCCCAATGCGCTTGAAGTTCGTCATAGAGGAATATCAAAAAGCCAAATTGGAGTACGCAGCAAAGGCTGAAAAAGCTCAAACGGAAAATTGGAAGGAGTTCTGCACGACGCAGGAGAAAGAAAGTATGTGGGATAAGATTTACCGAGTGATTAGGAAGACCTCAGGAAGGCAAGAAGATATGCTCCTGAGAAGCCCAGAAGGAAACACTCTATCCCCACATAAGTCAGCAGAACTCCTAGCCAAAACTTTCTATCCGGACGATTCGGAGCACACTGACCAGCAGTGCCACACCGAACTCCGGGAACTAACAAAGGAGAACCCATGGGAGGATCTTTTGGAAGATGACCCACACTTTACGTCAGCTGAATTGGAAATAGTGCTCCAAGCACAAAATCCCAAAAAAGCCCCCGGACCAGACGGGCTCACAGCTGACATCTGTGTCGCAGCAATCCGCAGTGATAGGGAGGTATTTATGGCTATAGTCAACAAATGCCTATCATTAAAATACTTCCCAGCACAGTGGAAGACGGCACATGTGGTCATTATCCGGAAACCCGGAAAGTCGGACTACACTCATCCGAAATCCTACCGTCCCATAGGGCTCCTATCAGTTCTCGGAAAAATCGTCGAGAAGCTTTTGATTGGCCGGCTCCAATGGCACATAATTCCATCCTTAAATAAAAACCAATACGGCTTTATGCCACAGCGAGGAACCGAGGACGCCCTCTATGACTTGGTAGAGCACTTAAGAAAAGGAGTAAACAATAAAAACATAGTACTCCTGATCTCTCTAGACATAGAGGGGGCCTTCGATAACGCATGGTGGCCCGCCTTGAAAAACCAACTAGCGAAAAAGAGATGTCCAAAAAATCTTTACGAGATGGTGTGCTCATATCTCAGCAACCGGAAGGTCAAGGTCAACTATGCCAGAGCAGCATACGAGAAGGAAACTACGAAAGGTTGTGTCCAGGGATCAGTCGGAGGACCAACCTTTTGGAACGTTATCCTAGACTCGTTGTTGCAAAAACTGGAAGCTGAGGGAGTACACTGTCAAGCTTTTGCGGACGATGTGGTCCTCGTATTCACAGAAATCTCTATAAACAATTTGGAACGTCTAGTTAACAACACGCTAGAAACAATAGCTGACTGGGGTACTCAGAATAAACTTAACTTTGCACCGCACAAGACCAACGCGATGCTGCTTACAAAGAAGTTAAAGTTTGAGATTCCTCAGTTAGTTATGTCTGGCACTAGACTGAACCTGGTTAAAGAGATAAAACTGTTGGGCCTTGTCATTGACAGTAAACTCACTTTTAAGTCGCACGTGTCTGCACAATGTAAAAAAGTCACAGACATTTATAAACAACTTGCGTGCGCTGCAAAAGTGACGTGGGGCCTGAACAGTGAGATTATTAGGACCATATACATCGCAGTGGTTGAGCCAATTATGACGTACGCTTCAAGCGCATGGTCTCAAGCGGCAGACCTCCAAATGAATCATAACCAGCTCAACGCTATCCAGAGAGGTTTTGCACAGAAAGTGTGCAGATCATATCGCACCGTCTCGCTGACGTCCGCACTCGTGCTGTCAGGTTTGCTGCCATTGGACCTGAGAATCCAAGAAGCGGCAAATCTTTTCAAATCTAAGAAAGGCATCTCCCAACACTATCTTCCCCCGGGTAAGAAGCTCGAACTCAGGGTGGGATATCTGGAGCAACCTCATCCATCCACATTAACATCCATAGAGTACGGACTACTAGAAAGCGCACCTCACAGTATCACCGGACCACAAATCTACACAGATGGTAGCAAGATAGAAGGTCAAGTGGGGGCTGCGCTTACCTGGTGGGAAGAAGGCGTCGAGTCCAAGTTTGCCACCTTTAAGCTTCACCCTTCTTGCACAGTCTTCCAGTCGGAACTATATGCACTCAGCAGGGCTATTCAGATGGTGAGTTCATGCAAGGATCCCGTGGTTAGCATTTTGAGTGACTCAAGATCTTCACTCGATCTTTTGCGGAATCCCAAACTGAGCCATCCCCTGGTGAGAAGTATAAGAGAAGACGTCGATAGGATTGTGAGAGAGGGAAGAGGTGTTCAGATGTTTTGGTTGCGGGCGCATGTAGGCACAGCTGGCAACGAAAGAGCCGATGAGCTCGCAAAAACGGCTGCACTCAGCAACATCACCCAAGACTACGACAGAGTTCCCCTGTCTTACGTCAGAAAGAAAATTCGGGAGGAATCGGTCCGCAAATGGCAAGATCGATACGTAACCTCCAGCACCGGCGCAGTTACTAAGAAGTTCCTTCCATCCGTCGATAGAGCATACCGGATGATGCGGACTACACAACTGTCGCCCACTCAAGTGCAAGTACTGACGGGACATGGAGGCATTGCTGAATACCTACACAGGTTCAAACTTAAAGACAGTTCTGGATGCGAGTGTGATGAAGATGTGAGTGAGTCAGTGTGGCATATACTACTCCACTGCCCCCGTTTCTTGGCGGTACGAATAGATCTTGAAACTCGGATTGACAGAAATTTGGTTGAGTCGGAACTTCAGAACATACTTGAAGATCCGAAATGCAGACCACATTTCTTGGCCTATGCCGAAAAGGTCTTCCAACTCGCAGCTAGGAGAAACAGCACGCTTCCACCACCCCAGCGAGAGCTAACACATTCCCAAGACCCAAATACACGCAACATTGCAATCCCTCAGCTAGCACCCTCTCCGAATAGCATGGCCATCTCCCAGCTTTTGGCATGTGGAGAGAAAGGCAATGCTGGAATCAGAATTCGAGGTGTGGCTCTTTTTATGGATGACAACAACGAAAGGCTGGGCTTGAGTTTCTGCTTCTGCCCAACCGGGAAAACAAAGCGAGTAGCGATATCTCCCGGTCTGGCATCTCTGGTTAATGGGAGCACATCCAAAACGACAATGCGCTTTAAAACCTACAGCGCACTACCTGTGATAGAAGTGGAAAACCATCAATGTCGGTTGGTGCGATCAAAGAACAAAACGATCGCATTACTTGAATTGGGTGGTTTAACACCATTCGCACGGGTGAGTTCGGTGCTCACTACAATCGGAGATCGGGCGGCAGAAGGGATATCCACCACCCCCCGCATAATAAGCGTAGACGCGATGGTGATCGAGTATGAGAAAGGGGAAGTCGTAGACCGGCTGGGTTGTATAAAAGCCTCAGAACATCATGAGGTTGTTGTGTACGAGGACAGGGGTGAAAACCTTAGCTTCCTAAGAGTACACAATTGGAATACAGCCACAGACAGCTGGGGACATCCCATACCAACGTCGATCAGTGGATCCGAACGCGTCCAGCAAAATGCAGCTGCTAAGAATGAGGCGGAGAAACTTAAGCAAACCGGAAAACCTCCTAAGGATAGCACAAGGTTGGCAGAGTTTCTGGACGCTTTCAGTGCAGCAGCAAAGAGTCTGATCGGGAAACCTTCAGAAACAGCAAAAGGGAAAGCGAAAGCTAAAAAACAACTCATCCCAATATCGCTGAAGGTGACCCGTACGCGAGCGGACATGGGGCAGGTGAGTCCGCCAAGTCTCAGACCAGTATTGTGCCCGTCAGACCACGTGGCAAATGCCTTCCTCGAGTTCCTTGCTCTAACTAAGGCATCAAAAGAGGTGAACCTTCAAACCTGCAAAAAGATCTTGCAGACCTTTGAGCAAGGAAATGAAAGCCTCCTAAAGGTGAGACTCGAGGAGGCGGAGGCTGCCATATACGACAATGACAAATCCCAAGTAATAAAGGGTACAATGTCAGGTAGTTATATGGCGGCTTACAATGCAACAAGTGGTTTTGTGGCACAAAAGGAGGGTGAGACGGGGCAGACTGAAAAACCAAGTTTCGCGACTCCAGAAAGTGACCCAATAGTGGTTGTAGCCCAGTGTACCAAAATTATGCTAGATGACCGGATCCTCGAAAAGGGTAAAACCATATCGGGGGGTCAGGAGGCAGATTGGAATAACTGGGCTATACCAAATATTCGCTGGATCAACGGAGTTCCAGGATGCGGCAAAACAACCTGGGTGGTAAAGCACTTCAACGTGGACAAGGACACCATCATCACCTCGACGACAGAGGCAGCAAACGACCTCAAAGAGAAGCTAGCGCAGCGCATTGGAGACTTGGCTAAAACCAAGGTGCGCACTATGGCTTCAGTTCTAGTGAATGGTTTCAGGGAGAAATGCTTTCGTCTTACGATAGACGAGGCTCTCATGAACCATTTCGGAGCTATTGTCATGGCTTCTCGTTTGTCTAACGCTGGTGAAGTTGTCCTCATTGGAGATGTGAACCAACTGCCTTATATCGACAGGAACAACCTCTTCGAGATAAGGTACAATCGCCCAAACCTGGTAGCTAACATCAGCCAGGAGTTGTTGTGCACGCATCGGAACCCAATGGATGTCGCGTACGCCCTACGAGAAGTCTACTCTGGCATATACTCGTCCAAGCCCATAGTTAAATCCTTGAAGCTGAAAAGTTACACAGGCGCGCGAATTTCCAAGGACCCTCCCAACACACTCTTCCTTGTTCACACCCAGGAGGAGAAGGAAACCCTCATCAACCAGGGTTACGGAGAGGGTGCAGGATCGCGTACGCTTACCATACACGAAGCTCAGGGTTTATCTTATGAATCTGTTGTTGTCATCAATACTAGGCGCAAGATGAAGTTGCATGAGAGCGTTCCACACGCAGTAGTAGCTATATCGCGGCACACAAACAGCTGCACCTACTACGCCGACGACACCAAGGACGCTATAGGATACTTCGCCGAGCGAGCAATGGCAGCGCCAGCTAAGACCATCGTTGAGTACAATCTGAAAATGGCAATAAAAGATCGCAACGCTGTGGTGTGGGAGGCTCTGGCTGGAATGCCAGAGGAAGGGGGTGGGAGTCAGTAACATATGTTATTTTTGTATTAAAAGTCATTGTTGAAATTAAGGTTTAAATGTTTGAAACCTAGTCTTTAAATTCAACTACTGTAAGAATGTAACCCATAGTTTAAGCAATAAAGATCCTTAGTACTATATAGCTCATAAGCAACTATGTAAAATATCAAATAATTGTAAAACCCAATGTAACCTTATCCCTAAGTTTCCTTAGTTTATTGAGTAAGTTGAAATGGAAAGAAATAATATGTACAAGAAAAAGAGTTAATAAATAAAAACCTAGTTAAATAAGAGCACGGACAAGAAGGTCTGTGGTGAACGCATAGTGACGTTTCGAGACGTCAAAAAAAAAAAAAAAAAAAAAAAAAAACCTAACCTAACCTAACCTAACCTAACCTAACCTTTTTTTTTTTTTTTTTTTTTTTTGCGATGGGAAAATGCTTTATGCATGTCCCTTAACTCGGGGAGAGCTAAGGGGGTCTGTCGGGCTCGCCGATGGTGCAATGGCATACCGACTAAAAACCCATCGATAATCCCTCACTCACCGCAGTGCTAATGCGTCGTCAAACCACTCGTCATCAGACGATTCGTTCGACGGCGCACCAGCACTTGACAGAGTCACGGGGTCCCGGTTGGATTCAACCGCGGCCCTGTCGGTGATGGCCCGCCATTGGCGGACCCCTCGTTCCCCCCCCTGGGGGGGAGAGGAATGTCCGGGATTAAAAAGGACATTCCCCGTCGTAGAAGGCCTGTGCAATGCCATGCTGGGGCTCCCCGCTCCCGCGCCTGGCTGGCCTCCATCGAGCAGAAGATGGCGGTGAAATTGCCGCCGCCTTCTTCCGGTCCTCCGCCGGCGGAGCGGGTCAGCTTGAGGATCTTCCTCCCTAACCCGCTCTGCGGCCTCCTTCTGCGACATGACGTCTTCGCAGAAGGAGATCATAGCCTCCCAGGATCTGTCACTGTCAAGCATGGATTTAACCACGCTCGGCAGTGAGAGATCCTGCCCTACTTCTGCTTGCAGCAACTGCCGCTGCGACGCCCACGCCCTGCACACTTCGAGCGTGTGCTGCGCCGTATCCTCAGCATCACTACAGTGCTGACAGATTGGGCTAGTTTCTCTCCGGGCAATTTTGTGCAGATACCGTCCAAAGCATCCATGCCCAGACAGCATCTGCACAAGTCTGTAAGTCAGAACGCCGTGCTTCCGGTGCACCCACTCATCCAGCACTGGAAGCACAGCGTCGATAGTCCACCGGCCATACTGGGCAGACTGCATATCCTCGGCCCAGCGCTGTATGGCAGCCTCGAAAGCCTGATGTCTTATAAGGCGCACCTCTTGTGGCGCCAAGCGATCTCCTTGCGCTCGCCAGTCGCGCCTGAGCTGGTACAATTGCGACAGCACTTCAGCTTCTCTGTCCCACGGGGGGGACCCTGCAATAGCACACGCGGCTCCATGAGATACGGTGCGGTAACCTCTTATTGCCCTTACTGCCATAATCTTCTGTGGCCTCCGCAGGAGGGACTTGTTTTTGTTAGTCAGAGCATCAGCCCACACAGGTGAACCGTATAGGGCCATTGATCGTATGATCCCTGCATACAGGTGGCGACAGGATGCACCAGGTCCACCCAGGTTGGGCAGAAGACGCGCGAGTGACCCAGCTGCCCCCTGTACCTTGGGGCCCAAACGCAGGAAGTGCTCGGAAAAGTTCCAGGCACTATCAAGCGTGAGCCCCAGGTATTTAATGCAGGTTCCAACTTCAACTCGCACGCCATCCACCCGAACATAGGCACCAGCCGGCAGCCTGCCACCTCTGCCATGGAACGAGATGGCCTCAGTTTTGTTTAGAGCCACTTTCAACCCTAGCAACCGGATACGGCCTACCAGAAGGGTAGATCCCACCGTTGTCAAGTGAGCAACTTCTTCATAGCTGCTTCCCCGCGCGATAAACAGTGTATCATCTGCATAGCAGATGATGTGCGTACGGGGAAGCAGTGCACCTCGTAGCACCCAGTTGTAACCGATGTTCCACAGCAAAGGACCCATCACTGACCCCTGTGGAACACCGGTTGTCATGCGCCTAGCACAAACTCTGCCACTGTCGTCCAGGTATAGCACGTCCCGCTCTCTGAGATAGTTCTCAACCAGCCTTCGGAGATAAAGGGGCACTCCATGATATCGAAGCGCCTCCTCGATGCATTCATATGGAAGGCTATTAAATGCGTTGGCGATATCTAAAGATACCGCCAGTACGCGTTCCCCTTGCGCAACGGCCTCTTGTGATATGTGCTTAAGGCGCAGCAACGCATCGATTGTAGATCGTCCGAACCTAAAACCGTACTGTTCCTCCGCCAGATTGGGACCCTCAGATGTTAGATGTTCGTTAATGCGGCTCACAACTATCCGTTCGAGCATCTTTCCTACCTCATCTAGCAGAATTATTGGCCTGTAACCAGAAGGAGAGTCATGTGGGCGCCCTTCTTTGCGGAGGAGGCAGAGGCGTCCATCTTTCCACACTTTGGGGAACAAACCTGACACCAAGCATGAGTCAAACAACTCCAGAAGTCGGTTCCCCATGTGTTTTAATGAAAGTGCTAAGACACGTCCAGGCACACCATCCGGCCCCGGGGCTGTTTTTTTAGCTCGCAGGTGGAGGATTGCGCAACCAAGCTCCGCCTCAGTGATCGGAGGCACCTCCTCAACAGGGCGCTCTAAAGGGGGATCAGGAGGATTCATACGAGGTGGGTCGTGTGGTGGGCAGGCAGGAAACAGCCCTGCAACAATGGATGTAAGCAGTTGGGGCTGAAACGACTCGGTGGAGGGTGCTTGATTGCACAGTTTCTTCCGTACAGTGCGGTAGGGACGTCCCCATGGGTCTCTATCAAGGTCGTCTATGAACTCCTGCCAAGCGTCAGACTTAGCCTTGAAGATAGCTACTTGCAGTGCTTTTTTGGCTTGACAGTAGTTTTCATAAAGGTGGGTCTCCTCATCAGCGGTATGAATTCGCCTTCTACGACACCGCGTATAAGCGCGACGGGTGCATATGCAGGCGGACCGGAGTGATCTGATTTCATCCGACCACCAGTATACTTGTTTTCTCTCCGGCAGCTTCCTGGCGCGGGGCATAGCAGCATCACATATTGCCTTCAGGGCCTCACGGAACTGATCCGCCCTCGCATCCACCCCATGGTGTGTCTCTGGAGCAGGGCACCAGCTTTGCACTATAGCAGCTTCCTCTACCTGTTCTCTATCTAGGCGCCCTAACACCCAGCGCGGAAAGGCTGACGATTGGCTAGGTGCTAACTGTGACCTTCCATAACCAGAAGAAGATGACACCTCAAACCTTATATAGAGGTGGTCCGACAGGGTCTCTTCGGTCTCTAGAACCCTCCAGTTTTGCGTAGCCGCAGCGAGAGAAGGGGAAGCGAACGAGACATCAACTATAGACTCCCCCTGCTGTCTCACGCATGTGCTAGCAGAGCCTTGATTTAAGAGGACTAGGCCAGCTGCTGCCGCCCAGTCCAAAACTGCTTCACCGCGTCCGTTAGTTGTGGGGCAACCCCAAGCCACAGCTTTGGCATTGAGATCACCCATTGCGACGACCTGCGAAGGGTACATTCTCCTAACTACGCCACCAAGAACTCGAAGGTAGTCTTCCAACTCCGATAGAGGTCTATTGGGAGAAAAATAAACCCCAATAAAAGTTATCCTACCCCATGTCGCTGCAACATAACCCCGTCCTCTCTCTCTGATCGAGAGAGGAGGAGAACGAGTAGTGTTGGCGGAAATGATAGCAACCAACCCATCCGTGTCGCCAGCCCAGTTGGGACCATCAAGGACACTGTACGGCTCGGCAACAACAGCAACATCGATACTCCACTCTACCAACGCCTGCGTGAGCAAGCTTTGGGCGCAGGCAGAGTGATTCAGGTTCGTCTGTAGTAGGTTGTGATGTCGTGATCTATACATAACTAATCAGACATCAAAACCTCTCTCTCCGCGTCACTGCGGATCGTTTTAGGGGAAGATTGACGTATAGGAGCCAATTTACCCTTAACGGCAGGAGGCTTGCACTTTCTGCCCCCCATCATATGACCAGCTGGGCGTCGCGCATCCATGCATATCGCGCACCGTGGTTCAGCCGTACAGGTCGCAGATTTATGCCCCTCTCGACCGCAACGGAAGCAGAGCTCGCCGCGGTCTCTATCTGAAGGGCATAGCTGTCGAGTATGGCCGACACCCATGCATCGATAGCACCGCAATGGTCGTGTGTCCAGTGGAAAGACCCGAGCAGAACTCCAGCCAACCAAAAGTCTGCCCTTCTTTAGCACAACTTTAGCCGCTTGAACGGGACATTGCACAATTGCAACACCCGAGCCTCCAGGTCCCGCTCTGATTTCCCCAACCTTTATGTTATCGCGGGAGCAATCTGCTATAGCGGCAATTGCCGCACTTATGTCATCACTGCAGATCGAGTCATCTAGTCCACTGATGCGCAAGTCCACTCTCTTCACCGGGCGATCAACTCGGACATCGTCCCCGAGAGCAGACCGCAGCTTCTCAGCGAGGAGGTCTGCTTTCGGACCGCTGGTGGTTCCGGGAATCTCCAGTGCTCTGGCTCCGGTCGCGGTTAACCTCGATCGAACTCCCTCAATTTCTAATTCGGCAAGGTTTATGGATGCCTTTGCCTTAGTCAGGGCGTCTGTGTACGTCATACCTCTTTTCAGAGCCTCTGGTTGAAGGGTGATTATTACCGCTGCTGACCGAGGAAGGCCAGGGCTATTCTTTTTTCTAGCGGGCTTAGGCTTCGTGACCGCTGCCGGCTTTTTTGGCTTGACCACGGAAGAAGCGGCATTGGAGGCAGGGGCATTCCTCTTATCTTTGCGGTTCCTCCTCTTGGTAACGGTGGCCCACTCATCTCCATTTTCGTTGATGGTGGAGGGGGCTGGAGCCTGCTTGGTGGACGTCTGCGCATTGCCATTAGAGGGACCTGTTTTGCAACTAGCCTGATTACGAACCCCAGTCGCAGGGGTTGTCGTGAGGGCTGGTGGGGTCAACACAGGGATGACTCTTCTCTTATCAACTGCTAGTGGTGGACGTAGCTTCTTTGCAGGCAGAAGCCGGTCTTCTATACCAGCTATTCGGGCATTGACCATTTCTCCCACAGAAGTGGTCACCCTACGTACGACATCTTCAATATCAACCCCTTGGGAAAGCACTGGGGGGGTAGTAGTGGGTGAGGCAGCGACGTTTGCCCGCATGTTCCTCTCCTCGTAGTCCCGCCGAAAAGCCGCTAATTCCGCCTTCAAACTGGCCAGCTCCCGGCTGAGCCTTTCGTTGTCCGCCCGGAGGCGTTTCGTCTCGTCATCGACGTTCCGCGTCTTAAGACAGTCAAAAATGTCACGTATTGTGATCAAGGACTGATTTATAGTACCTTTGATCGTTCCTTTCAGGTTCTTAGATTTGCGGGACTGCTCCTGGATCACCTCGACTTCCTCCAGAGCGCGTTTCCACAGTTCGTCCGCACAAAGTGACTCCCCACTTAAATGGGAGTAAACTTTCCTCGGGCATTTTTTTTTCTCTGAGGGCAACTCAACCTCACTGTCTCGGTTAAGCCGGTACGTTTCCGCACTGGGCTTTTTTAGGTCCTCTTTTGCACGGGCTAGTCCAATATGCGTGTCCGGCACTGGATTCCTACCACGGCGTCCTCGATGAGCGGTGGAAATCTTCGATAATGACCTAGTTCCACTGTCAGAGTGCTCCTCATCGCTGTAAAAAGCGCGTTCACCAACTGATCCCCGACAAGTAAAACTAGTCGCTGAAGCTGATCTTACCGGATACGCACCATCGTCCGACAAGACAATCATGTCCACTTCTTCTTCTCTTCTTTCCCTACTTCTCTCTCCTGACTCACTACTTTCACGGCGAGAGCCTAAGCTCTCGAGGCAAAAGTTGGCCCCCCCAGAATACGATGGGCCGCGTGCCGTAGCACGGAGGGATTCCCCACCAGCTGAGCTGGTGGTACCCCCCTGGGGTAATGTTTTTCCACTATTTGCCATTTCATTTTTTTTTTTTCTCCTTTTTGGAGGGGTGAGGTCCCCTTGACGCCCTAACGGCCGGGTTCCCCCCGACCATACACTGCGTGTGAACCCAGACATGGACTGCACCACTACACTCACGGCCATAGCCGTGTGTGGAGCCATGCAGAACAGGTCCAGATTCACACGCACTATACTCCCATCGCCGGGCGCTAAAAACTTAGGATTTGGTCTCCAACCTGGTCCGAAAACGGACCCCTCACAATGGCAGCTCCATTAGCATGCCAACCTCCTACCAAGCGGAGAAGAGACTCCTTGCCTCCGCCCTAACCTAAACCAACACGGCCCAAAAGGGCCGTGAAGGCGCCTGGTGGTTCTTGTTACGTCTATTTCAGAAGGAAATAGACCAATAACAGGCAGCAACCACGTGAAGGATAACCACCAGACTTGCCTTGAGGATCAACGACTGTTGCGCTCCTCTCAAGACCATTCGCCTCCTCACCCACTCCCTGAGCGGGCAAGGAAGGCCCGCATTTATCCAAGGCCGCAGCAACTATAAATGGATAAACACAGACCCGCCCAACCTAACCTAACCTAACCTAACCTAACCTTTTTTTTTTTTTTTTTTGCTGTCGAGGGGGAAATCTTCAACAAGATACCCTATCACCTTTGAGGGTGTGATAGGGTTATGTGAGGTTGCCGGGACTCCGACCGACTCACTAAAACCCCCCCGGTGGCCATCCTCTGCGCATGTCGATGGGCTCCGGGATCTCCATAGGAACGCACCGGTGCCCATCTCGCGCGGTGCCCTTTCGGGCCCGTCCCGTGGTTGGCCCAAAATGACCAACCACAAACACTCCCTCCAAATTGTGGCAGCACAGGGTCCACACCGTGCTGCCACCGTCCACGGGCTCGTAGGAGGGTGGCCGGGGCCCTCACCCCAACCACCACGCGAGCCCAGCGACATCCATCTCTTTCACCACAAAGTCGCGAGAAAAACTCACGACTTTGTGGAGAAAGAGAGAGATGTCACTTCCTTCCTGGCCGTCATCTACCTTCCAAGCATAGTTCAGTCATTGCACATAACTGGCTACACCCGGAAGGTAGAGAAGGCAAAAACCACCACTTCGCCGTTTATTCCCACATTTGCTTCCAGCTCCAGGCAGAAACAAACGCGGGAACAAACAGCCCTTCCCTGCCGTCTCATCATCCAGGCATAGCAGGGAGCCGCTCTGCCTGGGTGATGAGAGGGCAGCGCCTCTCCGTTGCGAATGGTGCCAGACTCGAAATTCGAGTGTGCCACCAGTCGCAAACAGAGGCACTCCACCACGCCGATCGGGCACCTCACACTGGCCCTCCACTGTGCCCTCTGCTTATCAGAGGGACACGCGGAGAGCCCCTTCCCTCCCCTAAATGGGGGGAACACCTCAATAGTTGGTGTCAAGGTGATGGTCGGCTCGCTCTTCATCGACCATCCGATGAAGAGCCAACCGACCACCATCCCAACACCAACCTTCCATCCCGTTGGCGGTCTTTTTCCGTGTCACTGCACTCACAATACAGTGACCTGAAGAGAGACCGCCCGCCAAACCTCCGTCGTATCCTCCAGATGTATAGTATACTACACCTAGAGGATACGAAGGAAACGCCTCCCCGTTTGCAAGTGGAAACACACTCGAGTTGAGGCCCGAGTGCATCACCAGTCGCAAACAGGGGTCCCTACACCTGCCAAACACCTCCGTCGCATCCTCCAGATGTATTCCGTTAGGTAAAATACACCTAGAGGATGCGAAGGAAACGCCTCCCCGTTTGCAACTGGACACTCGAGTGAGAGGGACCCGAGTTTACTGCCAGTCGCAAACAGGGGTCTACACCTACGCCCGCAAGCGGGCCCGTCCCTACCGCACCCCAAACCGCCATTGAAGCGCCACCCCACCCAGATTCCCGCAAGAAGACTGACCCATACAGCCGGCCCGCGGGAACCAAGCAGGACGACACCGCGCCAACAGTCCAGGGCACGGACCCTACAACCCACACGGCCCAAATGGACCGTGGAGGCGCCTGATGGTTTTCGTTACGTCTATTTCAGAAGGAAATAGACCAATAACAGGCAGCAACCACGTGAAGGATGACCACCAGACTTGCCTTGAGGATCAACGACTGTTGCGCTCCTCTCAAGACCATTCGCCTCCTCACCCGCTCCCGGAGCGGGCAAGGAAGGCCCGTATTTATCCAAAACCGGAGCTAGGCCAAACCAACTATTAATGGATAAACACAGACCCGCCCAACCTAACCTAACCTAACCTAACCTAACCTAACCTAACCTAACCTAACCTAACCTAACCTAACCTAACCTAACCTAACCTAACCTAACCTAACCTAACCTAACCTAACCTAACCTAACCAGTGCTTGGGCACCTGCCACTAAGAAGATAATGGTCCAGAAGCAGTTAAATGCTGTGCAAAGAGGATTCGCCCAAAAGATTTGCAAGTCGTATCGGACGGTCTCTCTTAACGCTGCTCTCGTGCTAACGGGGCTGCTGCCTCTGGATCTCAGGATCCAGGAAGCGGCCCAGTTTTACGAGGCTAGGAGGGGCAGCCGAGACGACTTGCAAATTGAGGGCCGGGTGTGCTTTGCGAGTGCTCCACATCCAGCTAGCCAGACAGAGGTGGAATTCGAGTCCCTCAGTGATACGCTGCCCGAAACCCTTGAGAAATACAAATTACCTGAAACCCATATTTACACCGACGGGAGTAAAATTCAAGGGAAAGTCGGAGCAGCGTATACCTGTTGGACCAATGGAGTGGAAGTTGGTAAAAGAAAGATGAAGCTTGAGTCGTTCTGCACGGTCTACCAGGCTGAGCTGTACGCGTTATACCAAGCCACGGAACACCTTCATAAGACGAAATACAAGGAGGTGGCCGTGCTGAGCGACTCAAGGTCTGCCTTGGAAACTGTCCGGAGCTGTGAAACATTCCATCCTCTGGCCTTCGCCGTAAGACAGAACATTGCAAGTCTAGCGGCAGAAGGCTTAAACATCAAGTGGTACTGGATTAAGGCACACGTTGGCGTACCAGGCAATGAAAGGGCTGATGAATTAGCCAAGGAGGCAGCCCTTTATAGTAAAATTGCTGCCCACTATAATAAATGCCCTGCTTCACACTTAAAAAAAAGATATACGGAGCACAACGGTTGAAATCTGGGGCCGTAGATATCTGGATGAGGAGACTGCTGGAGTCACCAAGCTCTTCCTGCCAAACGTGTCAGAGGCTTACAAGACAGTGAAAAAATTGCGGCTCACTCCTCTTTTGACGCAAGTGCTGACTGGCCATGGCGGATTTGCAGCATATTTAAACAGATTTAAATGCAAAGAGAATCCGTCATGTGACTGCGACGACGAAAAAGACGAAACCGTACAGCATTTGCTATTCGAATGCCCAAAAAATGACGCTGCCAGGTACGACCTGGAATCTGCAACAAATAAACAGCTGACTCCGGTAACATTGTCAGAAATGATGTCGGATAACGACTCCAGGCCGTACCTGAAAGCGTTCTGCACGCGAATAGCAAAGAACGCGGTTCTGAGAAACAAAACAAGATGAATAGACGAAATTGGTAAGAAAATATGCGTACCGTTGTATTGTGAATACAGCTGGGCACACATAAACATGTAGATATTAAATTAGATAGAATATATAGTATCAGTAAAAGTAATCCGGTCAACACTAAAAGTAAAGCTTATCAATTATACTATATTTAAATCCATATATATATAAAAACATAGTATATTAGTTTACATATTATATAAATATTATATTAATTATTCTATATTGACAAAAAACAGAAAAAGTACATAAGATATTATACAAAATATTAATAGTTATAAATTTAAAAAGTTATTCTATAGTAAAATAGTTTATCAGAAGTTGCTAAAATTATATTAAAATTCGGCTTTAACATTCAAAATTATTAAATTGTAAAAGTAAAATTATAAGATGTACAAAATACACCTAAAAAAGGTCTCCGACAATATCGGAGGAAAATTAGTAATAATAAAAAAAAAAAAAAAAAAAAAAAAAAAAAAAAAAAAAAACCTAACCTAACCTAACCTAACCTAACCTAACCTAACCTAACCTAACCTAACCTACCTAACCTAACCTAACCTAACCTAACCTAACCCTAACCATCCTACCTACCACCTAATCCAGAATCTTCTTGTAGAAAAACACCTAACATCAGAGAATATTGAGAAAATAGTAACAATAGATCAATTAGAATCATCAGTCCAAACTTATCTAGAATGCGTTAACACTGCCTGCTCAAACTCAATACCTAAAAAGAAAAACCCTAAAAATAAAGATTACTTACCTTGGTGGACCGATGAGCTGGAACGCCTGAAAAGAAGAGTAGTCACGTTGAGACGAAGAGTGTCCTGTGCCGCCCCCCGTAGACGCAGTCACGTAGTTGCAGAGTACCTGGAACAGAAAATAAAATATGAGGAAGCAGCATCGAAAGCACAGACTGAAAGCTGGAAGGAGCACTGTACAAAACAAGACAGAGAAAGCCTTTGGGACTCGATATACAGGGTGATCAGAGGCAAGACAAGGCGACCCGAAGATTTGTTACTGATGGACGATGGAGCCATTTTAAGTCCTGAAAAATCCGTCGAATTGCTTGCTAATACATTTTTTCCTGAGGATAATAGTTGCGAAGATAATGATATCCACAAAGCTATTAGAGCCAAAGCTGGAACACTAAGCAATTCGACCGAAGATAGCACTGATGACCCTCCGTTTACGGAGGCGGAGCTTAACAGGACTATAAGTGGCTTCAACCCTAAAAAGGCTCCCGGGCCGGACGGTTTTACGGCGGATATTTGCTGTAGAGCAATATTCGCCGGGAAACAAGTATTCCTGGGGATCCTAAACAAGTGTCTAGCCTTGTCGTGCTTCCCTTCACCTTGGAAAGAGGCTGCTGTAGTTGTGCTGCGTAAACCAGGAAAAGCTGATTATACTCTGCCAAAGTCGTACCGACCGATTGGTCTCCTGTCGATCTTCGGTAAAGTACTGGAGAAGATGTTGGTGCGGAGAATAAAATGGCACTTACTTCCCATGTCAAACCCTCGTCAGTATGGCTTCGTTCCGCAGCGTAGTACAGAAGACGCATTGTACGACCTAATGCAGCGTGTTGGAGGCAACCTTGGGAAGAAGGAGATAACATTAATGGTATCTCTGGACATCGAAGGGGCCTTTGATAGCGCATGGTGGCCAGCCATCAAGACCCAGTTGATCATCAAGAAGTGTCCGCTGAACCTGAAACAACTCACAAATAGTTACTTTCAAGATAGGAAGGTGGTAGTTGGATACGCGGGAAAGACCTATGCAAAAGGGACCGACAAAGGTTGTGTGCAGGGGTCAATAGCAGGCCCAACCTTTTGGAATCTGCTTCTGGACCCGCTGTTGGATGACCTGGTGGCGCAGGGGGTATATGTGCAAGCTTTCGCGGACGATGTCGTTCTGATATTCTCCGGACAATCAGTCTCCAAAATAGAAGAAATTGCTAACCAGACTCTGGCATATGTGCACGAGTGGGGCATCAAAAACAAACTGAAATTTTCCACACAAAAAACTCACGGGATGATAATAACAAAAAAGTTAAAATACGATGCTCCGCGCGTGCACATGGGTGGAAGAGACATCAGATTGGTAGATGAGATCAAGCTGCTTGGTCTTACGATGGACAGGAAACTGACTTTTAATAGCCATGTTTCAAATGTCTGTCGTAGGGCCACCAACATCTACAAGCAGCTGGCTAGGACAGCCAAAATTGAATGGGGACTGAACCCGGAGATTGTCAGAACGATTTACGTAGCAGTTATAGAGCCTATTATCATGTACGCCTCTAGTGCTTGGGCACCTGCCAC
Organism: Epirrita christyi; assembly: GCA_951392215.1. Taxonomy (NCBI): domain Eukaryota; kingdom Metazoa; phylum Arthropoda; class Insecta; order Lepidoptera; family Geometridae; genus Epirrita; species Epirrita christyi. Next base: position 19,301,615 of record OX595833.1, on the reverse strand, counting down.
TAAGAAGATAATGGTCCAGAAGCAGTTAAATGCTGTGCAAAGAGGATTCGCCCAAAAGATTTGCAAGTCGTATCGGACGGTCTCTCTTAACGCTGCTCTCGTGCTAACGGGGCTGCTTCCTCTGGATCTCAGGATCCAGGAAGCGGCCCAGTTTTACGAGGCTAGGAGGGGCAGCCGAGACGACTTGCAAATTGAGGGCCGGGTGTGCTTTGCGAGTGCTCCACATCCAGCTAGCCAGACAGAGGTGGAATTCGAGTCCCTCAGTGATACGCTGCCCGAAACCCTTGAGAAATACAAATTACCTGAAACCCATATTTACACCGACGGGAGTAAAATTCAAGGGAAAGTCGGAGCAGCGTATACCTGTTGGACCAATGGAGTGGAAGTTGGTAAAAGAAAGATGAAGCTTGAGTCGTTCTGCACGGTCTACCAGGCTGAGCTGTACGCGTTATACCAAGCCACGGAACACCTTCATAAGACGAAATACAAGGAGGTGGCCGTGCTGAGCGACTCAAGGTCTGCCTTGGAAACTGTCCGGAGCTGTGAAACATTCCATCCTCTGGCCTTCGCCGTAAGACAGAACATTGCAAGTCTAGCGGCAGAAGGCTTAAACATCAAGTGGTACTGGATTAAGGCACACGTTGGCGTACCAGGCAATGAAAGGGCTGATGAATTAGCCAAGGAGGCAGCCCTTTATAGTAAAATTGCTGCCCACTATAATAAATGCCCTGCTTCATACTTAAAAAAAGATATACGGAGCACAACGGTTGAAATCTGGGGCCGTAGATATCTGGATGAGGAGACTGCTGGAGTCACCAAGCTCTTCCTGCCAAACGTGTCAGAGGCTTACAAGACAGTGAAAAAATTGCGGCTCACTCCTCTTTTGACGCAAGTGCTGACTGGCCATGGCGGATTTGCAGCATATTTAAACAGATTTAAATGCAAAGAGAATCCGTCATGTGACTGCGACGACGAAAAAGACGAAACCGTACAGCATTTGCTATTCGAATGCCCAAAAAATGACGCTGCCAGGTACGACCTGGAATCTGCAACTAATAAACAGCTGACTCCGGTAACATTGTCAGAAATGATGTCGGATAACGACTCCAGGCCGTACCTGAAAGCGTTCTGCACGCGAATAGCAAAGAACGCGGTTCTGAGAAACAAAACAAGATGAATAGACGAAATTGGTAAAAAAATATGCGTACCGTTGTATTGTGAATACAGCTGGGCACATATAAACATGTAGATATTAAATTAGATAGAATATATAGTATCAGTAAAAGTAATCCGGTCAACACTAAAAGTAAAGCTTATCAATTATATTATATTTAAATCCATATATATATAAAAACATAGTATATTAGTTTACATATTATATAAATATTATATTAATTATTCTATATTGACAAAAAACAGAAAAAGTACATAAGATATTATACAAAATATTAATAGTTATAAATTTAAAAAGTTATTCTATAGTAAAATAGTTGTCAGAAGTTGCTAAAATTATATTAAAATTCGGCTTTAACATTCAAAATTATTAAATTGTAATAGTAAAATTATAAGATGTACAAAATACACCTGAAAAAGGTCTCCGACAATATCGGAGGAAAATTCGTAATAATAAAAAAAAAAAAAAAAAAAAAAAAAAAAAAAAAAAAAAAAAAAACCTAACCCTAACGAGGTTACCCACTAAAAACCCGGGATGAGCAGTCCGCCGCGTAGTCGGAGCGAGATGGGGTCGCGCTAGCATTCACCATCTCGCTCCGGCGGTTGGCTCGTCACCGGTGACGGGCCCCGGCCAAAGGAGGGATGACCCGGCTCACTAGGGCCATCCCTCAGACGTGTGGGATCGTGCAAGCCAGTGGAGAATCCCCCGACTCTCCACCAGTGATCCGCACAGCACTAGGAGAGAGAGAGGAGGCGCCCGAACCGCCTCCTCCTCCCCCCAGTTCGTCTACGCCGGAGCGGGTCAGAGAGGACGTTGTCCTCTCTTGCCCGCTCCGCGGCCTCTTTCTGCGCCATCACCGCTTCGCAGAAAGAGACCACCGCCTGCCACGATCTGTCACTCCCGAGCATGGCATTAACCACGCTCGGCAGAGACAGATCTGCGCCTATGACCGCTGTGAGGGTGTGCCGCATGGGACCCCATGCGGCGCACTCCTCAAGCGTGTGGAGCGCCGTGTCCTCCGGCGCTCCACACTCGTGGCAGGCGGGGGTCGCCTCACGTCTTGCGATGTGATGCAGGTACTTACCGAAACATCCGTGTCCGGAAAGCACCTGCACCAATCGGAAGGTCAGCGACCCAAATCGCCGCCCTACCCACCTCCGGAGGACCGGGCGAATGGCATCCACCGTCCTCTGTCCAGGGACCGGTGGAGCCAGGTCCTCCGTCCACCGCCGCAACAGGGCAGCCCGCGCCCGTCGCCGCATGCGCGTGACCTCCTCCCACGCTGTGGGCTCCCCGCAACCTAACCTAACCTAACCTAACCTAACCTAACCTAACCTAACCTAACCTAACCTTTTTTTTTTTTTTTTTTTTGTCTTCAGAGGGGAAATTCATTTACGAATAAACCGGTCCGGGGGGACCGGAATTATGTGGGACTCGCCGCCCTGAAAAGGGCAGAATACCCACTAAAACCCCTCCGGTGTCCCTCTCTCGCCATGCTTGCCAGACCACGGGAACGAAATCCTTCCGCAATCCGACTGGCGATGTTAATCCCTCTCATACTGGGCGGCTATAGCCGCCATCTCAATCAATCATTCATCATCTTCCCCTCCCCCTGGAAGGGCTGCAAGCTGCACAGACACGGCGTGGTGACCGCGGCTGCGCAGTGCGCCCTTCCCTGGGCGGCAGCGCAACTCTTGCACATTCACCGCCCCATTCCTCCACCCATCACCTATAATTCTCACTCACACCTCATGGCTTCATGGCCCTTGGCCCAATGGCCCACATCCGCCGCCGTTCAGGAACACTTGTACGACGTCGAATCCCTGGAATAGGGGAACTCTTCGAGACGTGAGGTCCGCCCCTAGGGACCTCGCGCTCGAAGATCACACAAACCATATGGCTTCATGGCCCACATTCATCAATTCACTCACTCAATTCACGCACCTCATGCATCCATCCTCTAACCGTCAAATCACACTTACGGGACTCGACGGTTTTCCCCCGACTGGCGTCCGGCACCCGTTCTGTGCCGCCGGCGCTCTCGCCTCTCAAAGCGCGCATCGGGGTCACGCTCACGCCATCTCTCTGCCTCCTCCTTGGCATTCATCACCACCTCTGCAAACATGGACACGGCATCCCACGCACTCTCACTGTCTACCATGGAGCGCACAATGGTCGGCAGCGACAGATCCGCGCCAACCACCGTGACCAGCTCTGCCCTCTCTACTGCCCAAGCCGAGCACTCTGCCAGCGTGTGGTGCGCTGTATCCTCAGGGCACTCACAGTGGTGGCACTCTGGCGTGGGCTCCACCCCCACCACCCTCCACAAATACCTCCCGAAGCAGCCGTGGCCCGAAAGGATCTGTGTAAGGTGGAAGGAGAGGACCCCGTGCCTCCTCGTCACCCAGCGCTCCAGGACCGGCCGCACCGCCTCAATGGTGTTGTGACCAGCGGAGGGCTCCTCAAGCGCCCTCATCCACCGCACCAGAAGACGCCTGCGTGCGCTCCTACGCCATCGCAACATCCCTTCCCTTGGAAGCGGCTCGCCCGTTGCCCGGTGCTCAGCAACTCGGTCATAAACCGCAGTGAGCACGCGAGCGTCCAACTCCCAAGGTAGGCAGGCAGCGAGCACACATGCCGCCTCGAAGGAGACGGTGCGGTAACCACGCACCACCCTGAGGCAAATAGCCCTCTGCGGCCGATGTAGGAGAGCCTTGTTGACCCGTCCCAGAGCATCCTCCCACACGGGTGCTCCATAAAGTGCCATCGACCGTACCACCTGCACATAAAGACGTCGACAGGCCGCATTCGGCCCGCCGACGTTCGGCAATAGGCGACTCAGGGCACCGCATGTTGCCATGAGGCGCGGGGCGAGCCGACGGAAATGCTCGCGGAATGATAGACGGGGATCAAGGATGATGCCGAGATAGCGCATAGCTTTCCCGACATCGATCCACACCCCACCCACCATCACGCGAGATCCGACCGGCGGCCCCCTCCGCGGACCATGAAAGCACAGGGCCTCGCACTTCGGTAGAGCTACCTCCAGACCAAGTCGCCGTATGCGCTCCAGCACACACTGAACGCCCTCCGTCACACGCGCAGCCGCATCATCAAAATCGATGCCACGAGCCGTGACCAGCGTGTCATCTGCGTAGCACGTTACGCTCACACCGTCCGGTAGCGTGCCCCGCAACACCCAATCGTACCCGATGTTCCACAGAGTTGGTCCGAGGGCCGAGCCCTGCGGAACACCACGCGTCATCGGTTTAGCCTCCCAGGCCACCCGCGTCGGGTACCGGACCTCCCTCTCAGAGAGGTAGGCTCCGATGATCCGGCGCAGGTACCCCGGGAAGCCATGGTACCTGAGTGCCTCCTCAATACAGCTCCATGGGAGGGTGTTAAAGGCGTTCGCTATGTCTATGGAAACTGCCAATAACACCTGCCGACTCGCAATCACCTCCACCGCCATCCCCTTCACCCTGCGGATCGCATCGATGGTGGAGCGGGCGCGCCGGAACCCAAACTGTGCATCAGAGAGGTCCGGTCCCACTCCCTCCATGTGTCGTACAAGACGGGCGACCAGGACACGCTCGAAGAGCTTGCCCGCCTCATCCAACAGCACAAGCGGCCGGTAGGCAGAAGGAGAGTCCTCCGGCCGGCCATCCTTCTTCAGCAGGACCAGTTTCCCCGCCTTCCATTGGCGAGGAAACTGACCCTGCACCAGGCACGCGTTAAGCAGTGCCCTGAACCTCTCCTCGAGAGGGTCAAGGGCGATGATCACCGCGCGCCCCGAAACTCCATCTAGACCTGGGGCTTTTGTGCGGCCACGCAGCCGAAGCAGCGCCACCCCCAACTCCACCGACGTCACCTCCGGTACCTCACCGTCATCATTCGCCTCGTCAGCTCCCATTTCATCCGGCCGCTCCATCGACGGGGGGGCTAAGGCATCCGCAGGTGGGAACAAAACTGAGACCACCCGGTCCACCATCTCTGGCTGCAAACTCCGGGTGAGCGGCGGCGCCCACGGCCGAAGCTTATCCCTCACCATCCGGTACGGGCGACCCCACGGATCCGCGTCGAGCGTGCTGAGGAACTCCTTAAAACTGGCATCCTTGGCCGCCGCTATGGCGGAAGACAAAGCCTCAATGCAGTTCCTATACGCCGCATATAGGCGGTCCTCCTCCTCCAGATCGCGATGGCTGCGGCGACGGCTGCGGGTATATGCACGCCTCGCACGAACGGCATCAACCCGCAGTGCCGCAATCTCCGCCGACCACCAATATATGTGACGCCAGGGAGCATGTGGTCCAAGGCGAGGCATCGCTGCATCGCAGGCGCGCGCTAGTGCGCCGCGGATCCACTCAGCCTCCTCCTGAACGTTCACCTCTCCGACACCATCGGCGGGCCCCAACGCCCAGGCCTCAACCTCCGCAGCCTCCAGCAGTAGCTCACGGTCCAGCTTCCTAAGGGCCCAGCGAGGTGGGTCACCCGGTAGGGGACACCATGGATCGACTGTGGCTGTGGAAAGAGCCGAGATATCGAACCGTACATACCGGTGATCCGACAGCGTTTCCACTCCTTCCAAAACCTCCCAATCAGAGATGCGGCGCGCGAGGGCTGACGTTGCAAACGTGACATCCACGATCGAACCTCCCGTCCGCCGCACGCACGTATGGACACCCCCATGGTTTAGCACGGAGAACCCACCTGCAACAACCCAGTTTTCCGCTTCCCTACCGCGCGCATTCGCCACGGGTGAACCCCACATAGCCGACTTGGCATTGAGGTCCCCGGCGATCAGCACATGGTGGGAGCGACGACCAGCTACCAACGTCTCCAGCTCACGCAGGTACTGCTCAAAGCGAGCGAGCGAAGCGTTCGGGGAGAAGTAAACGGCGACGATGAGCGTCTCGTCCACCTCCCCAGCGACCCACCCACTCCCTTTCGACACCCGCTCCAGCGGAATTGCCCCTGCAGTCGTCCGGGTGACTATGGCGACAGAGCCATCATCATCACCAACCCAGCCTCCATACAACGGTACCCGGTAGGGCTCCGCAACAATCGCCACATGAATCTGCCACTGCGCTAGGGTCTGGACCAGCAGGTCCTGGGCCCGAGCGCAGTGGTTAAGGTTCGCCTGCAGGAACCTGAACGCCATCTAAGATATGGTTTCCATGTTGACCACCTCAGTCCCCGCCCCTGCACCGGAGGGCGTCGGGTGCATGGGCTGAGTCAAGACCCTAGGGCCACCGCTCACCCCTGGCACTCCTCGTCTGGTCGGTGCAGCACACGCCTTGGTGCCAAACCGATGTTCCGCAGGCCTGCCCGCCGCCACGCAAAGGGTGCAGCGTGGCATGGCATGGCAGGCACCGGCCTTATGGCCGGGCTCACCGCAGCGATAGCATTGGTCGCTGCGGTCCTCTTCGGACGGACATAGTGCACGTGTGTGGCCAGGCTCCAGGCATTTAAAGCACCGGAGTGGCCGCGCCTCGAGCAACTCCACCCGAGCTGAGCCCCATCCGACGGCTAGACGACCCGCCACAAGGATCGCCCTAGCAGCGAGCACCGGGCATCGAACCCAGGCCGCACACGAGCCGTACCGACCAGGGCGCACTTCGCCGCAAGTGACCGCAGCCACCTCACATGCGCCCGCACGTGCCACCGCTGCAGCGACCTCTGACGCAGTGACCGAGTCATCGAACCCGGACACCCGCAGCTCCGCAGTCTTAACTGGTCTCGATACCCTCACCATGTCCGTGGCGAGCTCCTCCATCAGTCGACGAGCCAGCGCGTCTGCCTTGGTATTAGCCACGGCACCGCCACCCGCCACCTCCAGCATGCGCGCCCCGGTAGCCGAGCGCTTGAAATTCACGCGCGATATTTCCAGGGAGCCCAGGTTTACCTTTGCTCGCGCCTCAGCAATCACCTGTGCGTACGTCACACCCCTCTCCACCGCTGCGGGCTGCAAGGTGAGGACCACAGCAGCAGAGCGCGGTGGGCGCAACTTGCGCGCGGCTAGCTGGCCAGGCGGCAGCGCTGGCGGCAGACTCCGGGTCAATCGGCGTGGCCCCTCCACAGTCCACCCCTTAGCAGGCGTGGAGGACGAGGCGTGCCCCACAAGCTCTGCATCGGGCACACGGCGCCCCGCCATCGTCTTTCTCTTACCTCCACGGCGCCTACGGCGCCGAGCGGGAGTCACTTCATTCTCAGCTAGCACCGCAGTTGCTGCAGGCCGAGGTTCAAGTGCAGGGGAGGACTCGACGTCCACCACCTCAACCTCCATGTCTGAGTCTGAGGCCACCACAACCACCGGTACGGGCACCACAGCAGGCGCGGCACGCACCGGGGCCACAGCTAGCCCAGAAGCTCTGGCGGGCGCAAACACTCGCACCGGGACCGGGACACTAGAAGGGGTGCCCGCACAGGCCCGGGAGGGTCGTGCAACATGCTCCGGAGTGCCATCAGATTGCGTAGCGCGCACCGTACTGGCACGGCCAGGAGGCGCGACACACACCAAAGCGCCAGCAGAGGGCGCCACGTGAGTCAACGCGGGGCGCCCAGCCGCAGCCGCATAAGTGACGCGCCTGTCGGCAGCAAGTGACGGCCGCAATCGCGTCTCTGGCAAGAGCCTACTCTCAAGGGACTCAAGCCGGGCGTTCACCATGGTCCCCACCTGTAACATAATCGCTCGGTTGCGTCCCTCTTCGTCCACCGGCACCGCGTCAGCGGCGACAGATACGGTGCGGCGCATGTTTTTGATCTCCTCCCTGAGGATCTCCATGTCACGCCGCATCTCAACCAAATCGGCGCGGAGCCGGCCATTCTCCTCCACCAGTAGGCGGGACTCTTCCGTGACCGTGCGACTGCCAAGCTCAGCGATTGCATCCGAGATGGACGCAGTCGCCACCTTGAATTCGCCTAGCAGCTCACCCCTAATGCTTTTGGATTTGCGGCCTACATCCGCAATATATTCAACCGCCTTGCACGCCTTGCTTACAAGGTCAGCCGTTGTGGCCGAGCCAAGTACGTCCCCCATCAACGCCGGCGACGCCGCACGTCGATATGAGACCGTCTGGTTTGCCACCTCCCGCTCAGTGAGCTCCGCGCGTTTCACCTCTTTTATCTCACCTGCCGTCATGCGACCGCGACTTGCACCGCGGCGGGCCGTGATGCTGCGTGTCGTCACACGCGCCACCTTGTCAACAAATGGGCCAACGTCCAAGTCCGAGTCCCACGACCCGTCCGACCCGTCCTCTTCTTCAAGACGCCTCTTCGAAAGTGACCGCGCCTGCCACAAGCTGCCGCTCGTCGACGCAACGATGGCAGCTGGCAAACAACCGCGAGCAGCAGTCGCGGGTGCCGCTTGCGCCACACCAGCCGCAGGCCGCACCACGGGTGCTGCCGCCGTCCGCACACTTGTGCCAGCCCCAGGCGCCGCACTGGCCGCGGCCCGCGCTGCGGGCGCTGCCACCATCCGCGCACTCGCGCCAGCCCTGGGCGCCGCACCGGCCGCAGCCCGCATTGCGGGTGCCGCCATCATCCGCACACTCGCGCCTGCCTTGGGCGCCGCGCCAGCTAAGGGTCTCACCGCAGGTGCCGCCGCCGTCCTTGCACCAGCCCTGGGCACCGCGCCGATAGCGGGCCGCAATGCAGGCGCCGCTGCCGTCCGCCCACTCGCGCCAGCTCCGGGCGCCGCGCCAGCCACGGGCCGCACCGCAGGCACAGCAGCCGTCCGCGCACCCACGTCCTTTCCAGGCGCCGCAACGGCCGCAGCTCGCACCGCAGGCATCACTTCCGTCGCATCCAACGCGACCGCACCAGCGTCGGTCCACTCAGACTCGGACTCAGACGGCGCCCTTGTCTCAGCCGTATCCATAACGACACGCAAACACACACTTTGTATACGAGTTTGAGGTTGTAACCTCAAACTCGTACACAAAGACAAAAGTAAAAAAACAACAAAAGAAAAAGGCTGGGATCACTCACCCAGACACTCCCCTAGCCCTAAAAAGGGCCCTTTGTCCGCAATTCAGCACACACAAACACTTTTCCGCCAAGCAAACAAGCAAAAATTGAAAACACAACCGCTCGCTACGCAACCAACCTAACCTAACCTAACCTAACCTAACCTAACCTAACCTTTTTTTTTTTTTTTTTTTGCTGTCGAGGGGGAAATCTTCAACAAGATACCCTATCACCTTTGAGGGTGTGATAGGGTTATGTGAGGTTGCCGGGACTCCGACCGACTCACTAAAACCCCCCCGGTGGCCATCCTCTGCGCATGTCGATGGGCTCCGGGATCTCCATAGGAACGCACCGGTGCCCATCTCGCGCGGTGCCCTTTCGGGCCCGTCCCGTGGTTGGCCCAAAATGACCAACCACAAACACTCCCTCCAAATTGTGGCAGCACAGGGTCCACACCGTGCTGCCACCGTCCACGGGCTCGTAGGAGGGTGGCCGGGGCCCTCACCCCAACCACCACGCGAGCCCAGCGACATCCATCTCTTTCACCACAAAGTCGCGAGAAAAACTCACGACTTTGTGGAGGAAGAGAGAGATCTCACTTCCTTCCTGGCCGTCATCTACCTTCCAAGCATAGTTCAGTCATTGCACATAACTGGCTACACCCGGAAGGTAGAGAAGGCAAAAACCACCACTTCGCCGTTTATTCCCACATTTGCTTCCAGCTCCAGGCAGAAACAAACGCGGGAACAAACAGCCCTTCCCTGCCGTCTCATCATCCAGGCATAGCAGGGAGCCGCTCTGCCTGGGTGATGAGAGGGCAGCGCCTCTCCGTTGCGAATGGTGCCAGACTCGAAATTCGAGTGTGCCACCAGTCGCAAACAGAGGCACTCCACCACGCCCATCGGGCACCTCACACTGGCCCTCCACTGTGCCCTCTGCTTATCAGAGGGACACGCGGAGAGCCCCTTCCCTCCCCTAAATGGGGGGAACACCTCAATAGTTGGTGTCAAGGTGATGGTCGGCTCGCTCTTCATCGACCATCCGATGAAGAGCCAACCGACCACCATCCCAACACCAACCTTCCATCCCGTTGGCGGTCTTTTTCCGTGTCACTGCACTCACAATACAGTGACCTGAAGAGAGACCGCCCGCCAAACCTCCGTCGTATCCTCCAGATGTATAGTATACTACACCTAGAGGATACGAAGGAAACGCCTCCCCGTTTGCAAGTGGAAACACACTCGAGTTGAGGCCCGAGTGCATCACCAGTCCCAAACAGGGGTCCCTACACCTGCCAAAAACCTCCGTCGCATCCTCCAGATGTATTCCGTTAGGTAAAATACACCTAGAGGATGCGAAGGAAACGCCTCCCCGTTTGCAACTGGACACTCGAGTGAGAGGGACCCGAGTTTACTGCCAGTCGCAAACAGGGGTCTACACCTACGCCCGCAAGCGGGCCCGTCCCTACCGCACCCCAAACCGCCATTGAAGCGCCACCCCAACCAGATTCCCGCAAGAAGACTGACCCATACAGCCGGCCCGCGGGAACCGAGCAGGACGACACCGCGCCAACAGTCCAGGGCACGGACCCTACAACCCACACGGCCCAAATGGACCGTGGAGGCGCCTGATGGTTTTCGTTACGTCTATTTCAGAAGGAAATAGACCAATAACAGGCAGCAACCACGTGAAGGATGACCACCAGACTTGCCTTGAGGATCAACGACTGTTGCGCTCCTCTCAAGACCATTCGCCTCCTCACCCGCTCCCGGAGCGGGCAAGGAAGGCCCGTATTTATCCAAAACCGGAGCTAGGCCAAACCAACTATTAATGGATAAACACAGACCCGCCCAACCTAACCTTTTTTTTTTTTTTTGCTGTCGAGGGGGAAATCTTCAACAAGATACCCTATCACCTTTGAGGGTGTGATAGGGTTATGTGAGGTTGCCGGGACTCCGACCGACTCACTAAAACCCCCACGGTGGCCATCCTCTGCGCATGTCGATGGGCTCTGGGATCTCCATAGGAACGCACCGGTGCCCATCTCGCGCGGTGCCCTTTCGGGCCCGTCCCGTGGTTGGCCCAAAATGACCAACCACAAACACTCCCTCCAAATTGTGGCAGCACAGGGTCCACACCGTGCTGCCACCGTCCACGGGCTCGTAGGAGGGTGGCCGGGGCCCTCACCCCAACCACCACGCGAGCCCAGCGACATCCATCTCTTTCACCACAAAGTCGCGAGAAAAACTCACGACTTTGTGGAGAAAGAGAGAGATGTCACTTCCTTCCTGGCCGTCATCTACCTTCCAAGCATAGTTCAGTCATTGCACATAACTGGCTACACCCGGAAGGTAGAGAAGGCAAAAACCACCACTTCGCCGTTTATTCCCACATTTGCTTCCAGCTCCAGGCAGAAACAAACGCGGGAACAAACAGCCCTTCCCTGCCGTCCCATCATCCAGGCATAGCAGGGAGCCGCTCTGCCTGGGTGATGAGGAGGCAGCGCCTCTCCGTTGCGAGTGGCGTCACACTCGAAATTCGAGTGTGCCGCCAGTCGCAAACAGAGGCACTCCACCACGCCCATCGGGCACCTCACACTGGCCCTCCACTGTGCCCTCTGCTTATCAGAGGGACACGCGGAGAGCCCCTTCCCTCCCCAAAATGGGGGAAACGCCTCACTAGTTGGTGTTAGGATGTCGGTCGGCCCGCTCTTCACCGACCATCCGATGAAGAGCCAACCGACCAACATCCCAACACCAACCTTCCATCCCGTTGGCGGTCTTTTTCCGTGTCACTGCACACACAGATACAGTGACTCGGAGAGAGACCGCCCGCCAAACCTCCGTCGTATCCTCCAGATGTATGGGATCCTACACCTAGAGGATACGAAGGAAACGCCTCCCCGTTTGCAAATGGAAACACACTCGCGTCGAGGCCCGAGTGCATCACCAGTCGCAAACAGGGGTTCCTACACCTACGCCCGCGCATCCTCCAGATGTATCAGTTAAATACACCTAGAGGATACGAAGGAAACGCCTCCCCGTTTGCAAGTGGAAGCACACTCGAGTGAGAGGGACCCGAGTGGACTGCCAGTCGCAAACAGGGGTCAACACCTACGCCCGCAAGCGGGCCCATCCCTACCGCACCCCAAACCGCCACCGAAGCACCGCCCCACCCAGATTCCCGCAAGAAGACTGACCCATACAGCCGGCCCGCGGGAACCGAGCAGAACGGCACCGCGCCAACAGTCTGGAGCACGAACCCTACAACCCACATGGCCCAAATGGACCATGAAGGCGCCTGGTGGTTTTTGTTACGTCTATTTCAGAAGGAAATAGACCAATAACAGGCAGCAACCACGTGAAGGATGACCACCAGACTTGCCTTGAGGATCAACGACTGTTGCGCTCCTCTCAAGACCATTCGCCTCCTCACCCGCTCCCGGAGCGGGCAAGGAAGGCCCGTATTTATCCAAAACCGGAGCTAGGCCAAACCAACTATTAATGGATAAACACAGACCCGCCCGCCCAACCTAACCTAACCTAACCTAACCTAACCTAACCTAACCTAACCTAACCTAACCTAACCTAACCTAACCGTATGAAGTCTGACTGCGCTGACTGGCTCGCCGGAGCTGCCCCCTCGTGTTGTAACTGCACAAGCGCTAAATTGTACATGGTCGACCACAATGCCTTCTCCCAGGAGTGCCCAGTGAGAAGGAAGTGGGATGCGTTGGCCCGAGCCACGACAGCGTATTGTTAAGGGCAAGCCTAGCAACAGAATGGCATCAACCAGAAGCACCCCAGCGACCGAAACATCATACCTAGTATTCCAAGCCAACCTACAGAGGAAAGATTTAGCAACCAACGAGTTGATGATCGAAGCCAGCAAAACCAAGGTGGCCTTTGCGCTGCTCCAGGAGCCATATGTAGGCGGGGCAAAGAGAATGAAGGACTACAGAGGATCGAGGGTCTTCCAGAGCACTAGTCAAGGAGAAGGGACCGTAAAAGCAGCTGTAGTTGTTTTTGACCAGGACATGGACATCATACAGTGCCCAGAATTCACCACAAACAACATCGTCGTGGTGAAGATTCAGACTAGTGCATGGGAGATCATCGTAGTTTCCTTTTACTTCGAGCCGGACCAGCCTATACAGCCATACCTGGAGCAGCTAAAGAAAATAGAGGAAAAATTTGGACCTAGGAGAATCGTCATGGGAGGCGACTCAAACGCCAAGAGCACCTGGTGGGCCAGCCTAAAAGTAGACCATAGAGGGGAAGAAATGGCAGGAGCTCTCGAGGAAATGAATTTGCAGGTACTCAACAACGGAAATACCCCTACGTTTGACACAATCAGGGGAGGGAAAGCATACACCAGCTATGTTGATATAACGACCTGCTCTGTGGACATGCTGGACCTAGTGGAGGACTGGGAGGTCAGAGACGATATTACAAGTTCGGACCATAACGGTATAATTTTTAAAATTAGATTGCAGAAAGCAAAAGGTACAAACATTAAAAGAACAACAAGACTTTTCAACACAAAAAAGGCAAATTGGAGCCAGTTTCATGAGAAACTGGCCAAATTAAAAATAGAAAACAACATTAACATAACAGAAATAGAGAAAATTGAAAGCAAAATTGAGTTAGAGCAGATAACAGAAAAATACATTAGTACAATAACACAGACATGCATGGACACTTTACCAAAAAAGAAAAATAATGAAACACTTACCTCGCCGTGGTGGTCCGGAGAACTCGCGGAGCTGAAGAGAGAAGTCGTCACTAGGAAGCGGAGAATCAGATGCGCAGCGCCGGTCCGAAGATCAAAAGTCGTTGATGAGTACCTGCAATCAAAAGAGAGATATGAGAATGAGGTTCAAAAAGCGATGACTGAAAGCTGGAAAGGATTTTGTGAAAAGCAGGACAAAGAAGGAATGTGGGAGGGTATTTATAGGGTGATTGGTAGGACGATCAAAAGACAAGAAGACCTGCCATTGGTCAAAGAGGGAAGGGTTTTAAGCCCAAAGGAATCTGCGGAGATGCTTGCGGAAACTTTTTACCCGGAAGACAAAGAGGAGGAAGATAATGTCGATCACCAACGTGTCAGGAGAAAAGCCGACCAAGTAAATTGTTGGGAGCATGCTGGAAGTCATGACCCACCATTTACCCCTGAAGAGGTTAAAACCGCGGTGAACAGCCTTAACCCAAAGAAAGCCCCAGGATCGGACGGTTTAACTGCGGACATTTGTAAGCAAGCAATCATGTGGGACCCAGGATTGTACCTATCACTGGCCAACAAATGCCTGGAGCAAGGCCACTTTCCAATTATTTGGAAAAAGGCTACTGTGGTAGTACTTCGAAAACCAGGAAAGGAAAAATACACAGAAGCTAAATCATACAGGCCGATCGGGTTGTTGCCAGTGATGGGTAAAATCCTCGAGAAACTGGTGGTTAATAGGTTAAAATATTATGTCCTCCCTAAATTGAGTACCTGCCAATACGGTTTCATGCCACAAAGAAGCACAGAAGACGCCCTCTATGACCTGTTACAACATGTACGTGATAAACTGGATCGGAAGAAAATTGTGACAATCGTATCCCTGGACATAGAGGGTGCTTTTGATAGCGCATGGTGGCCTGCTATTAGGGTTCGTTTGGCAGAGGAAAAGTGTCCTCTTAACATCAGAAGGCTCGTAGATAGTTATCTGAGTGACAGAAAGGTGAAGGTTAGGTACGCGGGTGAAGAGGCTTTAAGACATACCACCAAAGGCTGCGTCCAAGGTTCCATTGGAGGTCCAATCCTATGGAACCTGCTGCTGGATCCATTACTAAAGGGACTAAAACTAAGAGGTGATTACTGCCAGGCCTTTGCCGACGACGTCGTCCTCGTGTTTGAGGGAGATACGGCATTGGAAGTGGAGCATCAAGCAAATGGCGCCCTCGCGCATGTTCAGGAGTGGGGTGTCATAAATAAGCTGAAGTTCGCACCTCATAAAACTAATGCGATGGTTATCACAAGGAAGCTAAAGTATGACACACCACGCCTGAGCATGGGCGGGGTCGACATTGCTATGATGAAGGAGTTTAAGATCCTGGGGCTCACACTAGACCATAAGCTCACGTTCAATAGCCATGCAGCAAATGCTTGCAAGAAGGCATTGAACGTGTACAAACAGCTATCCAGAGCCGCCAGGGTCAGCTGGGGCCTAAATTCAGAGGTAATACGTAGTATATACACTGCTGCTGTCGAACCGATTATCTTGTACGCTGCCAGTGTTTGGGCTCCTGCAACTCAAAAACTGGGTATGCAAAGGCACCTAAACGCAGTCCAGCGAGGTTTCGCACAGAAGCTATGTAAAGCTTACCGAACCGTTTCCCTTAACTCGGCACTAGTGCTTGCTGGAATTCTGCCACTCGACCTCAGGATACAGGAGGCAGCCGCCCTGTATGAGGCAAAGAGAGGAGTCCCCCAGCAGGCACTAGGAGATAGGGAAGTGGAAAAAATGGCTATGTTCTGTGAATCACCTCATCCGGCCGAACATTTGAACCTGGAATTCGTATGCCTGGAAGACCAAGAGCAGGTGGACATTCACAGCGGTCACGCAGTCAGAATGTTCACGGACGGCAGCAGGATTGAGGGTAAGGTCGGAGCAGCTTTATCCATATGGAATGCGCTAGTTGAGACCAAAGCCCAAAAATTCAAGCTGTCGTCCTACTGCACCGTCTACCAGGCAGAATTACTGGCAATATGCAAGGCCACGAGAGAGATTCTAAAGAGCAAGGAGACTAGCTATGGAGTCTACAGTGACTCAAGGTCATCTTTGGAAGCTATCATCAACAAAGCTTCCTTACACCCTCTGGCCCTCGAAGTGAGAACTAACCTGCGAGCTATTAAAGACCAGAATAAAAGTGTATTTTTATATTGGATTAAAGCTCATGCGGGTCTTGAAGGTAATGAGAGAGCAGACAAACTGGCAAAAGACGCAGCCCTTAAAGCGAAAACTAAACCCGACTATGAGTCATGTCCAATCTCGTACATAAAACGGCAAATTCGGCTAGGAACCCTCAGAACATGGAATGACAGATATAAAAGCAGTGATACAGCAGCAACTACAAAAATGTTTTTCCCTGATGCCTTGAATGCGTTTAAAATAGTTAGGCAGGTCGAGCCAACGGGAGTACTCACGCAAATTATGACAGGGCACGGTGGGTTTTCAGAATACTTGACTCGTTTCAAGTGTAAGGAAAACCCATCGTGCATCTGTGAGCCCGAAAAGGAGGAGACCGTTGCGCATATTCTTTTTGAATGTCCGGTTTATGGTAAGAGAAGATACGAAGTGGAACAAAAATTCGGAATAGCTCTTAAAGCGGAAACTGCAAATCAGCTCATTAAAGATAAAAACATAAGAAATAATTTTATAACATACTGTGTATCGATAGCAAATAAAGTAATAGATAGGAATAAAACATGATATATAAATTTGTTGGAAATATATATTGTTATATATACTAAACCAGCAAAGATGTTAAATAGTAAAAATAAGTTAGAACCAAGGATATACCAATGTTAAAATTAAGAAATTGTTGTAAGTTAAGGAAAAGTAGTACCTAAATAAGAAATAAAAAATTACTCCAACCTTTTCATTCCCAAAACCCATAAGAAGGAAAATGTAAATAAGAGAAAGATATATGAATACATAATGCTTTTTAAATTTATTGTTAATATATATTGTTATATATATAAAATCAGTATATATAAGAAAAGATATAATAAGATACGATAAAAGAAGTAAGAAATTTGTAAAACTAAGGATAATACTGCGAACAAAATTAAGATAAAATAAAGAAAATGTTGTTAATTAAGAAAAATAGTAAATAAGAAATAAAGATACTTCTAGATTCAACCCTTCCAAAACCCATCCAAACCAATAGAAAGTAGAGAAATAGAAATAAAAGTAGGAATAAGGCTAGAAAACATAGGCTCTGATTATGTCAGAGGGACGCCGTAGTGCCGTTTCTAGACGGCAAAAAAAAAAAAAAAAAAAAAAAAAAAAAAAAAAAAACCTAACCTAACCTAACCTAACCTAACCTAACCGCCTCCGAGGTTCGGAAGGAGGCGGCCTAAAGAGGCTGCCGTCCTTACGAGCCTCGGGGCCAACTCCTCCAGGTGGGGGCCGAATCTCCATCTGCTGTGCAGTACAACGCCGAGATACTTCAGCGTCGACCGGACAGCGATGGAGACACCCCCCACCATTATGCTGCAGCCCGCAGGTGGCGCCCTCCGAGGACCATGGAAGCAAATGGCCTCGGATTTGCGGAGCGCCACCTCCAGACCCAGCCGCCGAATCCTGGCCACCACTGAGGCAACACCAGCGGTGGCCAGTAGGGACGCCTCTCTGTAGGTCGTCCCCCGGGCGGTAACCAAGGTGTCGTCAGCGTAGCACACTACGCTGACGCCATCAAGGTTAGCGGCCCGCAGCACCCAGTCGTACCCGATGTTCCAAAGCAGGGGGCCCATTACGGACCCCTGTGGAACACCACGTGCAACCGGGCTTTGGCCCTCTCCGTTCATCGTCGGGTAGACTACCTCCCTATCAGAGAGATAGTCCCCGACGAGGCGTTGCAGGTACTGGGGCATCCTATGGTACTCCAGTGCCGCCAGGATCGTGGTCCACGGCAGGGTGTTGAATGCGTTGGCGATGTCGAGTGACACCGCCAGCAACACCCCGCCCCTGGAGCACGCATCCTCGGAGAGGTCTCGGACGTAGGCAATGGCATCTACCGTCGATCGACCTCTCCTCAACCCGAACTGAGCATCAGCCAGGTCGGGTCCAACCACCTCCAGGTGTTTGACAAGGCGGGCAGCTACAACTCTTTCGAGGAGCTTGCCCGCCTCGTCAAGCAGCACAATTGGGCGATAGCCCCCGGGCTCATCGGCCGGCCGTCCCTCCTTCCGGAGCAGGACGAGCCGGCCGGCCTTCCACCGCATTGGGAACCTCCCCTCCCGCATACAGCGATCAAAGAGGTCCCGAATGCGGGGCGCCAGATGTTCTTGGGCGAGGACCCACGCGCGACCGGGAATTCCATCTGGTCCCGGCGCCGTGTTCTTGGCCCTCATCCTGAGGACCGCCGCGTCCAACTCCCCCTCTGAGGTCGGCTGCATCTCCTCTTCTACCACCACCTCGGCCGCCTCCTGAGGCGCCGCCATGGTGAGAGGGACGAAGTCGGTTCCCGGGCTACCCGGGAACAGTCCCTCAACCACCCGCTGGAGAACCGGAGGCTGCAGAGTGCTGGTGATGGGGGGGGCCCAGGGGCGAAGCTTCTGCCTCGCTAGCCTGTAGGGCCTGCCCCATGGGTCCCGCTCCAAGGACTCCAGCAGCTGCAGCCAGGCCTCCGCCTTCGCCTCAGAGATGGCTAGGCGGAGGGCCTTGGACGCCTCTCTATACAGGGCATAGAGGGCGTCCGCTTCGGCTTCGACTTGGCGTCTCCTCCTCCTGTACCTCTGGTACATCCTGCGATGGTCCACACATCTCAGCCGCAACTCGGCTATCCTCTCTGACCACCAGTAGACCTGGCGGCGGAGATGCGGTGTCCCCGCACGGGGTATGGCGGCGTCACAGACGTGCGCCATGGCCCTGCACAGGGCGTCAGTCTCCGCGTCCAGGTCCACTGGCTCCGAAGGAGGGGCGTTCCATGACTGGACTAGGGCCGCCTCCTTCAGCACGTCCCGCTCGAGCCGGCCGAGCACCCACCGCGGACCGACCGCCGAAGGCGGGGGGTCCGTGCTACCGTCGAGGACGGGGAGACGCTAAACTGAGCATATCTATGGTCAGATAGCGTCTCCTCGTCCGTTAAAACCTCCCAGTCGCGAATACGTGTTGCGATCTCGGGGGTGGCGAATGCGATGTCAATCACCGATCCGCCATCCCGACGCACACACGTATTCGCGGTACCCCTATTTAAAATACAGAGGCTCGTCCCCACCAGCCACTCCTCCACGGCTTCGCCTCTCGCGTCCGTCGTCGAAGATCCCCACGCCAGTGATTTGGCGTTGAGATCTCCGACGACGAGCACTGGCCGTGGTCTACTCTGTCCGACCAGGGTCCCCACCTCGTCGAGAAACGTCTCGAATTCGGCGAGGGCCCGGTTCGGAGAGAAGTAAACACCCACGACCACCATCTCTCCCACCTGCGCAGCGATCAGTCCCCTGCCCCTAACCACTCCCCCGAAAGGAGGAGAATGGGCAGGAGACTGAGTGGTGATGGCCACCAGGCCGTCCAGCCCCCCGATTCCCTATCTTTTTTGTCTTTAGTGACTCACTGATGATAGTTGTTCACTCGCCCTGGTGGGTAACCGAAGATTGTTATTAATCGCGATTACGTATCGGAAAGCTGCATTGCTGCACCAAGCTCTAGCTCGGTGACTTTCGATGTTTATCGATATTATTTTAACAGCTCTAGTTACTTTACTTCATGGAAGTAATAAGTACGTAGTACTTATTACTTCCCTGCTTTACTTACTTTCAAAATGGAACTATATGTGTGGTCTATGGGCAAAGAATGAAAACGTCTTCGCGCCCAATAGCGAGCGGCGGCTATTTATAAAAACTGTTGGCGCCAACTTGAACAAATTTTAAATTACATTTTTGAGAAAAGTTGCTTGTTTTCTTGTGAAGTGACATTTTTCAAATAAAAGCAAGTAAGTACCTATTTAAATGATATCGAGTGTAATGATGTTTAAAGATGAAAAGATAGAAAAATGGAACACGTAAAGGGAGACCTAATAATTGATTGTCCACCACCTATTTCAGAGAGCTTAGAACAATAATGGATGATTTATATTTGCCTAGAGTACGATTAGTGTGGGTTAGACCCTCTATTGCCCGTGGTCCACCTGCCTGGTTCACCTAGGTGGACTACGGGAATTTGTTTTTTCCCGCCGTCCACCAGAAAGTCCATAATATATGTTTATATCGTAGTATTACGAAAGAAAATAAATTATTTGTTTTTGTTTAATTTTTGTTTCTGGAGTAAATAATAAAATAAAATAAAATAAATTATGTATTTTTATTTTAAAAAGTATGAAACAAAATAAAACTTTGCATTTTTGGTAAACTTAAATAGGTAACACCATAAGTACACTTAAAATAATCTATAACTGTATGCTTTTTCCTTTATAATATTATAATAAGAACAGTAAGGTCATTATATAAATGGGCATATTTTTTCGAGACAATGTCCCGTCGTTATGGAATGGTTTTCCAATTGAGAAACAGCTCTATTAATCCGAATATTAACTTGGATGTCATTCAGAGTTTTTCTTTTAGAATGAATTTTTTTTTGTTGAACTTGGACATAGAGACACCGTAAAATGTGGCGTCGTCATGTAATACCGATAATAGGTGTGGAAGTGTTGGATATGTACGACCAACAAATCTTTTCATTCTGGAATTCCACCCTTCTGCGTAGTTGGTAGTACGGTGCTGTTCTTGATGACAACACCATATCTTGCGATATTCTTTGTTCTTGATCCAGGTTCTGTACATGTATTTATTAAATTCAGTAACCTTAGTGTTACTCGGACTTTCACTTTGAATATATGTCCAACCTTCCTCTATGTTTTCGATAGGCAAAATTGCTAGCCCTGCACAAAGACAAACATGTCGGTTATTGACTTTCGATGTTTTTGTTTTTCGATGTGCGAAGAATATTTTTTCCTTGTACATTGCTGGTAATGTAACTTGGTTATGTACGAGTAACAAGGGAATTTATTTGTATCTCAATATACATCTTTGTGACATCAAACATAGAAATAAAATGAAATCTGAATGAAGATGAAGTTTTTGTGATATTAGCGGAGTTTTTCTAAAGCCTCTCCTACAGTAATTTCTCCGGATACAAATTGCATTTGAATACCAGTAATGTAGTCATCATTTCCGATGTCTATTTTTCGTCTTTTTGAACTTAGTTTATTTATTTCGAACAGGACATTTAATAGCCTGAGCAAAATAGTCGTGTTTTTATTAATTTTTTTATTCAGTTTTGAATGAAATCCTTCCATTACGTTATTTGTTCTATGCCTTTCCCCAAAAACTGACAAAATGTGGCTAAAATACATTTTTTTCCAGAATTTGTCTATGTATTTGAAAAATGTCTTCATATTCAATTCGCAGCCTTCCTTTTTAATATACTCATAGCCATCCAACATGGCTTCAGCTGGTAAAAGTGGAAGAGCTGCAGTGGGACCGATTATCCTCGTTTGGCCCTTTGATTTTAGTTTTAATGATTTGCGTTGATGCCA
The DNA here is from genome assembly GCA_951392215.1 of Epirrita christyi. NCBI lineage: Eukaryota > Metazoa > Arthropoda > Insecta > Lepidoptera > Geometridae > Epirrita > Epirrita christyi. Next base: position 19,280,171 of record OX595833.1, on the reverse strand, counting down.
TAAAGCTTTATGCCAGTGATAATAGCAGCCGCGTATTTCTATCTCCGGGTAAACTTCTTGGATGGCATTCATGGCTCCTCTTTCGAAATCGGAATGGTATTTTTTAGGTTTGAAATTTATTAATGCAGATTTAATTAGATTAAATAATATGTTGTACGTTGCTTGTGATTTGTTAGGTATCAATGCAAATATTAAGGGCATGACGTTTGTGGTTTCAACAGTACTACCAATATCTCCGTGAATGGAATATAGCTGATAAAAGGGTTTTGGACAGCATTTGAAGGTTCCATCTCCCATAAACTCATGAATTCCTCCGACTTTTTGTCTGGCGTACGGGGAGCAAAATACAATAATGCGTGAACCTTCGTAGTAATAGTCGGCTAGTACAAAGCTTTCGAACCTTGAAGGCACTTCCACTTCTTCCAAATTCGTAAAAGTGGTTTTGTTAACGCACAACGCCCTATTTCTTATATCGTATAGACAATGTTGGATGCTTGACATAGCTGGTACTGTCGTTACAATATCTAGTCCCTTATTTTTAATTTTGCTAACAGTCCTCTCATATAACTCGGGTATAGATCGGGTAGATTCTTTGACTTTATCTTTTAAAAGAGCAATTTCTTTTGCGACTTCATTTTTGGATAAATCAGGCGAGCAGGTGTGACCTTTAGTCTTGACAATATTTTTATCCTGAAAATATAATTATATATATCATTCGACTATTATAAAAAAATCACCTCGGTGACATGGGTCACAGAAGTATAAATCATGTCATCTACACCTGTAAAATATTACTTACTTTTACACTGAAAATTATATTTCCTCTACATTTCAACTTTTTATACGATGTGCACCTCCACATTTCAGAATCATTTTTAAATTGTTTAAGCTTATAATATTGATGTTCCGCATACAAAAGAACTGTGCCTCCTTTTCTGCATATAAAGTCAAGTGATTCCTCGGCAGACATTGCTGCAGCGTGATGTAGATGAGTTATTTACCAATTATATAATATATAAAATGGTTGTATTACGTTTACGAGTATCACTTTGGTAGTAAGACTTGACATTGCAAACAAAACACATTGACATATTCTATTTTTATCAAATAATGTACTTATACATTATGACCAGTTCTTTAGAAACCTCAAAGAGGAAGATGTCATAATTGTGATACCTATGTTGTGATGCACTATACAATTAGTATTTATTTATATTACCTCATTATCTCTAATAGCTGCTTGTTGTATAACGCATTCACTGCCGGCAACGGGGAGGTAGGTTGGAAACGGGAGACGGACATAGAATTTTTTCATCCCGTTCGCACAGGGGTGAAATGGAGGAAGAAAGTACTCAGTTCACGCAGACGAAGTCGCGGGCATAAGCTAGTACCTATTTTATAAATGATATCTATAAATAAAACGGGTAAACATAATTAATGTGTTCTAAGGGAAAAAATAATTACCCGTGATCCACCCAGGTGAGCTATAGGCAAAAATGATTTTCTATGGTACACCCAGGTGGACGGCGGGAAAAAACAAATTCCCGTAGTCCACCTAGGTGAACCAGGCAGGTGGACCACGGGCAATAGAGGGGTTAGACACCAATAACTGCTTGCAATGGGCCGCGCCAGCGGGCCGATGGCCAGCTAAACAAACAGCCAACAAAAAGCGTGGGATAGTTTGGCGGTCCAACTCAACTCCCTGGGAGATGGTTCGACCAAGACTGGGACGCAATGGCGGAGAGTATGTTTTACTCGCTTTTATATAACTTCACAATAACGCCATGACTTCCACAAGAATTACAGGCCATATTTGTAATGCATTGCTTGCTTTTTTCTTTACCATAGTACTGGATAGACTTTAAGGCCAAAACGAAAGGTAAAGAGGCTAACTCCAGACGTCAAGCAACAGGGACAGGTTGTGGGCTCAACCTATGCTCAACCGGATGATATTCATTACTGCACTGGAAGAAAGGGTGTTGGCTCTAATAGGGCCTGTGGCGATTGAGGGCTTGCCTAGGGTTCCAATACCAATAGATGTAGATAAGTATTGTGTAAGATACACACTAGCATTTTATGACGACCTCTGTGGCGCGGCGGGCGTGTAGGTAGCCGGCTGAGATGCGAGAGGTTGCGGGTTCGATTCCCGCTGCGGGACAAATGTTTGTATGATCTGCAAATATTTGTTCCGGGTCTGCTATGGTACCATTTCTAAGGGTACCATAGTACCTACTCATAGTTCCCGATACCCACGACACAGGGAATCCTAGTGTGGGATCATGACTACGTATGTGACTGTTGGGTGTTATGTTATGTTATTACCTACCAAAATTAAATTTATTTTACTGTTTACAGAAAGTCACAATCAAACGAGCAGTTGTCGTGAAAGTAGGCGTCGTAAGTACCTAGGTACCTATCTACTTAGATGGTTGACTCAATTTGTTACAATAATTTAGTAATATTTACTAACAGAGCCTTTTTTATTTTAGTACGGCATGAGCAGCGTGTGCCGAATTGGGCAATGGCTATTTTGAGGAGCGGAGAATTCAAAATGATGAAGTCCTAACTCAAAACGTTGCCATTCTTGAGCAACAGCTGAAACGCCTCTCTCTACTAAGTATCTCAATTAGGTTTTTTCATCAATCTTTACTCAGATATACATAACAAATAAACATTACCTTTGAAATGAAGAATTTTATTCATAAAAAAGTTAGATAAATTAAGTAGGGTGCATATGCCTAACTCCGGCCCCCCTCTAAAGTCTACTTACACCCTCATAACGATTTCTTCACGAGACGTAGGGAACTTTATGTGGTTGTGAAGAACTACTGCATTTAAGGCATTAGTCACTTCACGCAGGCATTTAGAAAAAGTTGGCTGAGCTATACTAAATAAATAGGATGCTCCCGCACTTCTCTGACCCGTGCATAAAGAAGGATAATGCAGCTAGTATCTGAAATAGGTACAAATAATTTAGACTTATCTAATTTAGACGCCGACGAATTGGCATTGATTTGGCAATGGCGCTTCGCTTGCTCAATAATTAATGTAATGTTTTAGGTAGGTGTATGTATAGGTAGGTAAGTTACTTTCAATTGATGGGGTACTGCCGTAGCACGCAGTTTTATTTTCAAATGTGGCGTTAATTCTTCAACGAGAGCCGCGAAGGAATTTTTCTGCAGTCTAAAATAATCTATGAATTGCTTATCCGGCAACGAGATGGGATCACTGGTGTCGCGGAGCGGATAAGCTTCCTCTCTTAGTCTGACGGCATTTCGCGCCCTTGCTTCCTCGGTTGCGGCTTATTATATTGCTCGAGCCTTTATTTATTGTTTGCTGCAGTCACGAGTTGCTAAAAATACATAAGTAGGTACCTCTAACGTAGGTCCTAAATATTCTATAATTCTAAATTTCTTCGTTATAACAATAACTATCCTTACAAGATAATCACCCCCAAACGCAATTTATAAAACTTAGCCTCGATTAGCTCCTTTCGCGAAACGTTGGTGATTTTGAATGAAAGCGATTGGAACCGTCATTTTGCTTACGGAATACCAAATAATAATAAATTCATAGATTCGCTATGGAGTCGATAAGCGCTGAAACCATCTAGTGACTTTGATGGAAAGCAACCGATGGTGACGTCATCTCAGTAACCCACTGAAGATAGAGAATACTAATTTTGTCATTTGACAATTTTTGATGATAACTTTGGGCAAGTGATAGTCATTCTACTTGTCAAACGTTGGTCACCGAGTGACTTTCAAGATAGGGAATCGGGGGGCAGGTCACCGACCCAGTCGGTTCTAGCGGGGACCCGGTTCGGCTCCGCTACTACCGCGACACTTATCAACCGCTCCGCCAGAGTCTGGAGTAAAAGATCCTGGGCCCTGGCGGAGCGGTTGATATTCGCCTGGAGGAAGGTTAGGGCCATCCTAACCTTCCTCCATGTTCTCCGCCGCTACCCTTGTGGGGCGAGTCGACTGAGACTTGGCCTTGGCCTCAGTCCCTTCCTTCCTCCTACTCGCCCCTGTCTTGGTCGGGGGCTTGGCACAGGCCTTGCCCCCGGAGAGGTGGTCAGCCGCCCTGCCCGCTGCTGCACAAAGGGTGCAGTGTGGGGCGACCGAGCAGTCTTTGGCCTTGTGGCCTTTTAGACCGCAGCGATGGCACTCGTCGCTGCGGTCGACCTCGGATTTGCACTGGGCCCTAACGTGGCCCAGTGCAAGACAACGATAGCAGCGGCGGGGCCGGACCTCTAAGATCCGCACCTGCGCCGCCACCCATCCCACCAACAGCCGGCCACCACCAGCCATGACCTTCTTGGCGGCCATTTTAGGGCACCTTACAAAGGCTGCCCCCATGCCCGCCGCACTCTTGCGGATTTCGCCGGACCTAATGTCCGACGAACCGCAGCCCCCAGCCTTTGCCAGGGCTTCTACCAACTCCGAGGGGGTGATGGAGTCGTCGAGGCCGCTGACCCGCAGATCGCAGGTCATACTCGGCCTCGACACTCGTACATCTTCCGGCGCCCCCTCGAAGACTTCCCTTAACTTACTGGCTAGGGAGTCCGCCTTCTCCTCCCTCTCCGCACCGGGGATCTCCAATATGCGGGCCCCGGTGGCCGCCGTCCTCATCTTTAGGGGTGGCACCCCTAGAGCCGCCAGATTGATGCGGCTCTTCGCCTCCGCCAGGACCTTTGAGTAGGATAGACCCTTCTCCTCCACCCCCGGCAGCAGCGTTATCACTACAGCTGCTGTGCGGGGGGGTCGGAGGCTGGCCATCCCTACCTTCGGCTTTGGCTTGGGGGCCACCTTTGTTATGGCGGGCCTTGCTGGCGGGTGCTCCCGCGCCTGCCTGGGGGCCGCCTTTGCTGCACCAGACATCACAGGTGGAGCCTCTCGCGCTCTCCTCCGCCTCGTAACTACGTTCCACCCCTCCAGCGTAGGTGGTGGTGGTGGAGCGGGTATAAACACCGGGGCGGGAGGGCCTTCTGGCGTCCTTTTGCCCTTTGCGGCTCTTTCAGGGATTGCGGGGGCTGTGGGAGGAGCCTTGACCGCTCTAGCCGCGTTGCGCCGGTCTGCAGCAAGCGGTGGCCGAAGGCGCTCCTCGGGCAGTAGCCTCGACTCCAGGCCCTCAAAACGGGCATTGATCATCGTGCCCACGTGCACCATGACCTCTCGTAATATGGCCTCCAGGGCCGGGGCCAGGGCCGAAGCTGGGCCCGGAGCCGGGGCTGGGGCCGGGGCAGGGGCCGGGGCCGGGGCAGGGGCCGGGGCAGGAGCCGGGGCCGAGGCGACGGAAAAAGTGGCCTTCATCGCCGCGACTTCTCTTCTCAGCTCCTGCAGCTCGGCTGACATCTTCTTGTTGGCGGCCTCCAGCCGCAACACCTCCTCCGACACCGACCGGGCCCTCAACTCTGCGACAGAGACCTTTATGGTCTCCGCCGCATCCTGGAGGCCCTTGACGAAGGTCCCCTTGAGGTTTTTGGATGTCTTGGCGACTTTCTGAATAGTCGCCAAGGACTCCACCACGTGCCTCTCAAGGTCCCACGCCAGGGCCTCCGCCTCTTCACTCACCGGCGCGGTGATGGGGACTTTGCGGAAGGTGTCCCGCACCGCCTCCATCTTGCGCCGGTTTTCTTCGGCCAGTTCCTCCTCCGCCTGCAGCTGTATTTCCTCCGCTTTTGCGGCGTTCAAAGCGGCTTTCGCTGCCGCTAGCCCAACGTATTCCCCGGTCGTAGCCGGGCGACCACGTCCACGTTGTCCACGCCCTCTCGGAGCCACTTTGGGAACTTCACCCTGCGTTGCGGGCGGGCGTCCTCGTCCGCGCCGAGTCGACGAGACCTTGGGTGACGGTAAGGGGTCACCCTGGTCGTCCTCACACCGTTGACGCTTACGGAGCTTCCTCGCGCCGGAGCCGCGAGAAGACACCGTGGTCCAGCTCATGGACATGGGGGAGAGACCATTTTTCTCCTCCACTACTTCTTCCACTTCGATCGGGTCCATTGTGTATTTGCGTAAGTCGTTGGGGCTGCGAAAGTTGCCCCCCCCCCAGATACGTCGGGGCAGCCTCTGCGAGGGTGGGATTTACCCACCTGGGGATTTGTTTCTTCCGCGGTGTTTTCCATTTTTTTGTTTTCCTTTTTTTTGAAAAGGGGTGAGGTCCCCTTTAGTGCCCTAGCGGCCGGGTTCCCCCCGACCATACATCCTATCAGCGGGCACCAAAACCTTCGGATTTGGAGACGCATATGCCCGACAGGGTGGCCGAGTTGACCCTCCTTGCCGCGCCGCAGGCCTTGCAGACCCGCCATCCCACGACCCGGAGGTCCACTGCAGCTGCCGTTACAGCTGCCCTAGTTTTTGCCCGACAGGGTGGCCGAGTTGACCCTCCCTGCCGCGCCACCAGCCTAAAAAGGCTGCCGCCTTTGCCCGACAAGGTGGCCGGGTTGACCCTCCTTGCCGCGCCGCTGACCTTGCAGGCCAGCCATCCTACGACCCGAAGGTCCGCTGAGCCCCTAGGACTCCTCCTCCTACGGTCCCTCCTCGGACCATACTGGACGGCTCAAAAGAGCACGTCCCACCTACCCGGCGGAGTAGGAAACTCCTTTCCTCCGCCAGGCTCCATCCGGAGTGCTCTATGCTCCTCATAGAGACACCCGGAGGAGCCTTCGTGTCGGGTTTTCGGCCACCGCTAACAAGATCCCACAAAAGTGAAAAGTTATTAGCGGTGGGAACCAGGGTGCACCGGCCTACCATGCTTCCGTTCCTCCAGGACTGATCCCAAAGGACCAGAAACACGGCTTCAAGGCTCACTAGGAGGTAACCCGACCACGTCACCCCAACCTTTTTTTTTTTTTTTTTTTTTTGCGTGAGGAAATGCATTTACGCATCCCCGCCCACCCGAGGGAAGCGGGCAGGGTATGTCGGACTCGCCTAAGAACCGCCCTACCGACTAAAACCTCACGGTGTTCCTTCTCCGCCGCTAGTGGCGGGAACACGGGAACGCTTCCGCACACCTCCGCGAACCCGCCGCGGCCGTCCGTCGCCGGACCCTCCTCAGGGGCTCCGCCCCGTTACGACACCCAGAACAACCATGGCGTGCCGTAACCACATCCTCGGGGACCCAACCAGCAAAATGAGCGCCCAGCCATCCCCGTGACCGAACGCTCGAGGTCCCCCTGCGACGGGTCTGATGAGTGGCCCCATCGCCTGCCACTTGTACCGCTCCATACTGGGCTTAGACGCAAAGCCCGTAGGAGCGGTCCACCTCCGGTTCCTCTTCGCTTCACCATGGTCCACCAAGCCACGGTTACTGAGCCCCCCCGCCACGCCAAGGCGGGAACCCTCGGGGGGGAACCTAACCTAACCTAACCTAAACTAACCTTTTTTTTTTTTTTTGCTGTCGAGGGGGAAATCTTCAACAAGATACCCTATCACCTTTGAGGGTGTGATAGGGTTATGTGAGGTTGCCGGGACTCCGACCGACTCACTAAAACCCCCCCGGTGGCCATCCTCTGCGCATGTCGATGGGCTCCGGGATCTCCATAGGAACGCACCGGTGCCCATCTCGCGCGGTGCCCTTTCGGGCCCATCCCGTGGTTGGCCAAAATGACCAACCACAAACACTCCCTCCAAGTTGTGGCAGCACAGGGTCCACACCGTGCTGCCACCGTCCACGGGCTCGTAGGAGGGTGGCCGGGGCCCTCACCCCAACCACCACGCGAGCCCAGCGACATCCATCTCTTTCACCACAAAGTCGCGAGAAAAACTCACGACTTTGTGGAGAAAGAGAGAGATGGCACCTCCTTCCTGGCCGTCTTCTACCTTCCAAGCATAGTTCAGTCTTTGTACATAACTGGCTACGCCCGGAAGGTAGAGAAGGCAAAACACCTCTTCGCCGTTTATTCCCACATTTGCTTCTGATTCCAGACAGAAACAAACATGGGAACAAACAGCCCTTCCCTGCCGTCTCATCATCCAGGCATAGCAGGGAGCCGCTCTGCCTGGGTGATGAGAGAGCAGCGCCTCCCTGTTGCGAGTGGCGCCACACTCTAAATTCGAGTGTGCCACCAGTCGCAAACAGAGGCACTCCACCACGCCCATCGGGCACCTCACACTGGCCCTCCACTGTGCCCTCTGATATTCAGAGGGACACGCGGAGAGCCCCTTCCCTCCCCAAAATGGGGGAAACGCCTCACTAGTTGGTGTCAGGATGATGGTCGGCTCGCTCTTTACCGACCATCCGATGAAGAGCCAACCGACCACCATCCCAACACCAACCTTCCATCCCGTTGGCGGTCTTTTTCCGTGTCACTGCACACACAGATACAGTGACCTGGAGAGAGACCGCCCGCCAAACCTCCGTCGTATCCTCCAGATGTATGGGATCCTACACCTAGAGGATACGAAGGAAACGCCTCCCCGTTTGCAAATGGAAACACACTCGCGTCGAGGCCCGAGTGCATCACCAGTCGCAAACAGGGGTTCCTACACCTACGCCCGCGCATCCTCCAGATGTATCTGTTAAATACACCTAGAGGATACGAAGGAAACGCCTCCCCGTTTGCAAGTGGAAGCACACTCGAGTGAGAGGGACCCGAGTGAACTGCCAGTCGCAAACAGGGGTCTACACCTACGCCCGCAAGCGGGCCCGTCCCTACCGCACCCCAAACCGCCATTGAAGCGCCACCCCGCCCAGATTCCCGCAAGAAGACCCATACAGCCGGCCCGCGGGAACCGAGCAGGACGACACCGCGCCAACAGTCCGGGGCACGGACCCTACAACCCGCACGGCCCAAATGGACCGTGAAGGCGCCTGGTGGTTTTTGTTACGTCTATTTCAGAAGGAAATAGACCAATAACAGGCAGCAACCACGTGAAGGATGACCACCAGACTTGCCTTGAGGATCAACGACTGTTGCGCTCCTCTCAAGACCATTCGCCTCCTCACCCGCTCCCGGAGCGGGCAAGGAAGGCCCGTATTTATCCAAAACCAGAGCTAGGCCAAACCAACTATTAATGGATAAACACAGACCCGCCTAACCTAACCTAACCTAACCTAAATTTACGAATAAACCGGTCCGGGGAGACCGGAATTATGTAGGACTCGCCGCCCTGAAAAGGGCAGAATACCCACTAAAACCCCTCCGGTGTCCCTCTCTCGCCATGCTTGCCAGACCACGGGAACGAAATCCTTCCGCAATCCGACTGGCGATGTTAATCCCTCTCATAATGGGCGGCTATAGCCGCCATCTCAATCAATCATTCATCATCTTCCCCTCCCCCTGGAAGGGCTGCAAGCTGCACAGACACGGCGTGGTGACCGCGGCTGCGCAGTGCGCCCTTCCCTAGGCGGCAGCGCAACTCTTGCACATTCACCGCCCCATTCCTCCACCCATCACCTTTAATTCTCACTCACACCTCATGGCTTCATGGCCCTTGGCCCCATGGCCCACATCCGCCGCCGTTCAGGAACACTTGTACGACGTCGGATCCCTGGAATAGGGGAACTCTTCGAGACGCGAGGTCCGCCCCTAGGGACCTCGCACTCGAAGATCACACAAACCATATGGCTTCATGGCCCACATTCATCAATTCACTCACTCAATTCACGCACCTCATGCATCCATCCTCTAACCGTCAAATCACACTTACGGGACTCGACGGTTTTCCCCCGACTGGCGTCCAGCACCCGTCCTGTGCCGCCGGCGCTCTCGCCTCTCAAAGCGCGCATCGGGGTCACGCTCACGCCATCTCTCTGCCTCCTCCTTGGCATTCATCACCACCTCTGCAAACATGGACACGGCATCCCACGCACTCTCACTGTCTACCATGGAGCGCACAATGGTCGGCAGTGACAGATCCGCGCCAACCACCGTGACCAGCTCTGCCCTCTCTACTGCCCAAGCCGAGCACTCTGCCAGCGTGTGGTGCGCTGTATCCTCAGGGCACTCACAGTGGTGGCACTCTGGCGTGGGCTCCACCCCCACCACCCTCCACAAATACCTCCCGAAGCAGCCGTGGCCCGAAAGGATCTGTGTAAACCTAACCTTAACCTAACTTAACCTTAACCTAACCTTAACCTAACCTAACCAAGCAGAACAAGCAAGTTACCTTATTCTGGATAAAAGCTCACGCAGGATTGGAGGGCAACGAACAGGCGGACTTGTTGGCTAAGGATGCGGCCCTGAACAGCAAGAAAAAGCCCGATTACGACTTGTGCCCGGCTTCTTTTGTCAAGCGACAAATCCGCATGGATTCGCTTGACAAATGGAACCATAGGTACAAGTCGGGTGAAACTGCAGCAGTTACAAAAATGTTTTTCCCGGATGCCATCAAAGCCCACCGAACAATAAAGCAGATGGAAACAAACAACGTTATGACGCAGGTCATGACGGGGCACGGTGGGTTTTCCCATTACTTGGCCCGTTTTAAGTGTAAGGAAAACCCATCGTGTATCTGTGAGCCTGAAAAAGATGAAACTATAGCACACATCTTGTTTGAATGTCTGGTATTTGGTCGCGAGAGATATGAAGCTGAAATCCTAATAGACTATAACCTTAGAGCTGAAAATACCAGTAAAATTATGGCAAATAAACAGATAAGAAGTAAATTCATAAACTACTGTACTAAATTAGCAAATATAGTTATAAAAAGGAACAAATAGATAAAAAACATTTATGATTAATATATATGTATTATTAAATATATATTATATGCATACAACAAACCCACAGAACATAAGATATTTAGATTATGTACAATAACTTTATAGAAATAATAATTATGTATAAATATAGTTAAAACCCTATAAAATGTATAAATATAAAAATGTTAATAAATAAAGACTAGCTATAAGAACCATTAACAAAGTATGTTAGAAATAAGATTAAAAAATGTACTAGATATAAGAAATTATGTAACCCCACCCGGGACAGAAATAAAAATTGAAACCCTGTCTTTCAATAAAATAGGAAAATAAAGTCTCTGAGGAAATTCAGAGGGACTACGTATAAAAAAAAAAAAAAAAAAAAAACCTAACCTAACCTTAACCTAACCTAACCTTAACTTAACCTAACCTTAACCTAACCTAACCTTAACTTAACCTAACCTTAACCTAACCCAGGATAAAGGGCAAGGTCAAGGTCAAATGTCACTCAAGGTCACCCCCACGGTCAAAGGTCAATCTCAATGTCACTCAAGGTCAAAGGTCACTGTCAAGGTCACCGGTTCCGCGTGGTTCCCCCCACCCTAATACTCCCACATCCCCCCGGTCCCGAATGTATGTTTTGGCATTTTTTTTTTTGTTTTTTTTTTTTGCCTACCGTTATCGACACCGCGACCCTCAATTTTGGAGTTCCAGACGCTGAAGATGACCTAGGTATCTATATTGAACTAACATAAACTCCCAGACATTGCTTGCATGGCACCTCAATCTATGGTTAGATTGGACAATCCTATGCATTGACTTGTAAAAGTATTACTAGCGTAAAGATGTTTATACTTTCACATGATTTCACACATCTAAAATCAACCTGTGAATAATATAATAATGTCAACTTATCATCATACCTACTCATAGGCTTTGAATGCTATGATATTCATCATCCATTATTATTAGGTATATTATATTATTATCCAGTCTGTCTGTATGTGTGTGTTCAGTATTACTGATGTGATGAGCCATGTTGTAGGTTCCTATGTGTTTATCAAGCTGTAATTTGTATTAATCTGTCTGCTTTAGGATGGAATACTAGAGATGCCGGTGGATCCAAGAGCAGAAGTCATGGACCTTTTTAGAGAAAGGGTGATCGAAGACCATCAAGGATGTTACTGACTAGATTCTAGTTGGAAGAATTAATGCAGAACAAGTGTAATTCCTGAATTTAAGGTACCTACCTACCTACTTATTTCATTGTGCGGTGGTGTGGCCATCCCTTGGAGCAAGGAACAAAATGGAGCGGCAGTAACATTTATTTTGTATGAAAATTGCCTTGGAGCAAGGAACAAAATGGAGCGGCAGTAACATTTATTTTGTATGAAAATTGCCCACCATTAGCTTGCCATTCAACCATTCATTTAATATTCTGTGACCTCTGTGGCATTCATTCAAAGTTTTGTTTACTTTTTATGTTTTCGTAAATTTTCACTATTTTATTAGCAAATACCTATATTTTTTACTACACAAGTTGGATTTCACAATGCCTGAGTGTAATATAGTGCATTGTGGTACGGGGCAAAGCCAGTATCGGCCTGGGCTGACTTTACACAAGTGCTTCAACAGTTTTCATTGAAATTGTAGTTTTGCTTCATTATTTTGTTCTAAATGTATGTTTCGTTAGTGAGCTTTAGAGTAAACATAAGGACATTAGTGCCATTGTTGTGTAAAATATCATTATTTCATAGTAATTAATTTATTGCTTACAAGATTGTTTACAACTAGGGCTTGGTCGGGCAAATAGCCGACCCAGTCCGACCCAAAAATCGAGCACGCCTTATTTATCAGAACAACCGCCCTGTGCTTTATTCTCTGTGTTTTTCTTCGGTGACACATGACAGTTCATCTCTCTGTATCTGTACTCTCTTGTCCATCTAACTTTGCTGATACAAGATGTCTGTAGACAAAAATGGCTTCGGGATTCTGCGTTCGGAAGTGATAGCGATTAAACCGTTCGGAGTGATTTTTGCTCTAATTTTGTTTATTTTGGCTATCTTTCTAAACTGTTATTTGATTAATCTAAGTGTTATGGTGTTGGTAAGGTAGTAGGTTTTTTTTTTATCTACTATCTTTTTAAGGGTTCGAATCCGTTAGTCTCAAGCATGGATATGGACCCGCCGCCGGTTCCCCCGGTCCCCCCGGACCCTGGCCCTTCTCCGGGATCTAAGCGTCGACTAGATTCGGAGAATATTACATCTGCCCCTCCAAAGAAGACCTCCTCTTCTCTCGAGCAGGCATCTATTCAATCTATGTACACTCATCCATTAATTGTTGTAGGAGCTATTCATGCTTATACAAGTTTGGATAAGGGACCTTATGTGGTTCACGTTTCTCGTTCGGAACCGGATTTAGCTGCTGGAACATCCATTAGACCCATTAAGTTTGGTCAGTTTTTGTCCGTCCACAAGTTCCGGAACATAGTAACTGAAGGAGTAAAACGCGTTGGTCGCAACAAAATTTCGGTCGAATTTTTCACTGCGGAAGATGCAAACAAATTCATTGATTCCCCCATTCTTCCCATGTGTAAGTATGTGGCATCGGTCCCCACTTTCAACGTGACTAGAATGGGTCTAGTGCGGGATGTTCCCACAGATTTATCTATGGACGAATTTGCCGAAGCTGTTACAGTTCCTCCATCCTGTGGTTATATTCTGAAAGCTCGTCGTCTTAGTAGGAAATCCGTAGAAGAAGGTAAGGTCACATGGATTCCAACCCAGACCGTTGTTGTCACCTTCCAAGGACAATCACTTCCATCTAAAGTGTTCTTGTTTTACACATCCCTCCGAGTGGAACTTTATCAATATCCCTCCATTCAGTGCCATACCTGTTGTAGGTATGGGCATACTAAAGCCCAATGCCGGTCCAAGCCAAGATGTTTCCGCTGTTGCAAAGAGCACTCTGGAGATGAGTGTGACGTCTCTGAATCCAATGCATCATGCTTACATTGCTCAGGCAAGCACTTTGCTACCAGCAAATGCTGTCCAGAACTTGAGAGACAGAAGTCTATTAAATCAGTCATGGCCCAAAACAACATCTCATATGAAGAAGCTGCTTGTCAGTTTCCTAAGGTATCCCGCTCATACTCAGAGGTTGCTAAAGAGATGTTTTCCAATCCTGTCCCCTTCCAAGATCCACAAAATTGTTACCCTCCAGGTTCATCTCAGTCCCAACCCACTCGCTCGTATGTAAAAAATGTGTATGCATCTCCGCGCCCAAAAGCTCCAATATCTAAGTCGTACGATAAGGCTGTCCATAGAGAGATAATTGCTAACCCATCATATTCCATGCCTAATGGTTGTTCTCTAGGCCAATCCCTAGAAACAGCCCCACAAAACGAAAACATGCTTGAAACATTATTAACGTTAATTATTAATATTATTTTAATGAATCCTCATCCCCTACCGTCCAACGTTGCCTCTAAACTTACCCAATTAGTCTCTCTCTCTGGTCACAATGGATCCAGTAGTCGTTCTGCAGTGGAACTGCCAGAGCGTCAGAGCCAAAAAACATGAACTTCTTCATTTGATTTCTAAATTCCGCCCGTCAGTCCTGGCCCTCTCGGAGACATGGTTGAGACCTGGAATCCATTTTCGGATCTCAGGTTTCTCCTGTATCCGGGAGGACAGGACTGACGGGCATGCTGGGAGCGCCTTATTAATAAGGCGCTCCCTTAGCTTTACCCAAATCTCTCTTCCTTCCCTTCCTCCTGGCATCAACGCTGTTGGTTCTAATATTTCCTTCATTTCTGTTTACATTCCTCATCCTGATTCCTCTCTGATTCCTGATTTGCTTCTTCTTTTTTCATCCATTCCATCCCCAATAGTAATTATGGGCGATTTTAACGCTCACCATACAGTTTGGGGGCATCAGTCCTGAAATTATTTTGGCTATTCCCTCTTGGAAGTATTTGACGAATTAAATCTCTGCCTACTCAATGATGGATCTCCTACCCGTAGAGTTTACCCTTCCCAAAATTCTAAGAGTGCCGTAGACCTTTCTGTTTGCTCTCCTTCTTTGTCATCTCGTATATCATGGCAAATTCTTCCTCTTTCATATGGCAGTGATCACTTCCCCATTCTAATTTCTATATCTAACTGTTCTTCTCCTTTCTGCAATCCTTGCCCTTCTCTAAAGTATAGACTCTCTGGTGCTGATTGGGCATCATACTCTTCTACTCTTGATTTGAAACTTGAATCTGCCTCTATTTCTCCTTTAGATATAATTATTTCTCCTTTTCAAACTTATAACACTTTCGTGGAAAGTATAATTGACAGTGCTGATTCTCACATTCCCCTCAAGAAACTCACCAAACACTTTAAAACATCAACCCCATGGTGGGACTCAGAATGTACTTCGGCGGTATCTAAACGCAAAGAAGCTGAGAAAAATTATTATTTTAATATGTCTCAATGTAATTTTTTGTTATACCAGGAAGCTTCAGCCAAACTCAAAAAAATGGTCTCTCAAAAAAAGAAGCTGGGATGGATTGGCTTCTGTGAGGATCTCTCTCCAAAAACTCCATCATCCCTGGTTTGGAAACAGATTAAGAGATTTAGAGGCTCATATAATTCACAAGATATATCATCCAATGACCATTCTTCCTGGATAGAGGCCTTTTCAGATAAACTTGCTCCTCCGACAGTTCCTCCTTTGGATTGCTTTCCTTCTCCATCATTGTACCTCACTTCCCATGACTGTTTCGACCAACCATTTTCTTTTAGTGAATTTTGTCTTGCCCTTGATGGCCTGAAAGATTCCTCCCCTGGCATTGATGGTATTCCATACTCGTTCATAATTAAATCTTCAGATAGAGCAAGACAAATTTATTTAGATTTTGTGAATTATTTTTTTGAATACGGCATTGTTCCTAAACAATGGAAAACCCAGATTATAATTCCCATTTTAAAGCCTGGTAAGGATCCCTCTGATCCTAATAGTCGGAGACCTATAGCTCTGTCTTCCGTTTTGCTAAAGATCATGGAACACTTAATTAAACATCGCCTTGAGTGGTTCGTCCACAATAAATCTATCCTGGCCAGATCTCAATTTGGTTTTAGACGTGGAATGAGTACCATGGACAGCCTTAGTCTTTTGATCACTGATATCTATACTGCCTTTAAAGAAAAGCAATCCCTGGTAGGAGTCTTTCTTGACATCACGTCAGCGTATGACAATGTTATGCTCCCGGTACTCAGGAATAAACTTATTCAGCTAAGCATTCCGGAGAAGCTATCTCGTTTCACATGCAATCTTTTGATGGAAAGATCGGTTGTGATCAAATCTCCTACTGGACTTCTTCCCCCTAAGTCAGTGTGGAAAGGTTTACCTCAGGGATCTGTACTAAGCCCTCTTCTCTACAGTATATACACTTATGACCTTGAAATGTCTGTTAACTCTTTTTGTAATGTTCTTCAGTATGCTGATGATCTGGCTCTGTATGTAAGGTTTCAGTCCATAGAAGTCGCTAAAAACCGTCTCAACTCTGCTCTTCAATATCTCGATGATTGGTTATCCAATCACGGCCTAGCTTTATCTGCAGCTAAGAGTTCTTCCGTTATCTTTACTAGAAAACGATCAATTCCTTCACTAGAGCTGATTGTCAATTCAGATGTCATCCCCCAATCAAATATCGTTAAATTTCTCGGCATAACTTTGGATTCCAGAATGAATGGTATCCCTCACCTTAACTACACTGCAGAAAAATGCGAAAAAAATATCAATGTTATCCGCATGCTTTCAGGCGTTTGGTGGGGCTCTCACCCCTATACGCAAAAGCTCGTATATAATGCTGTGATTAGAAGCCACTTTGATTATGGTTCCTTCCTTTTTAATCTTTTCAATAAAACTGGATTAGAAAAATTAAACAAAGCTCAGTCAAAGTGCTTACGCATTATTTTAGGAGCGATGAAATCTTCCCCAATCAATGCCATGCAAGTTGAGTGTAATGATCCCCCCCTTAACTTACGTAGACAATTTTTATCTGATAGATTCGTTTTTAAATTAGTTCAAAACTCCGATCATCCTCTTCTCCCAAAATTAAGCGTTCTTCTCAACCTATATGACTCGAACAATCTTGAAAAACTTCCCTGTCTTCTTCGTAGCTATATTAAATACTCTCAACTTCCGAACCCTGTTTATCAGTTCCCAACTAACCCATTATATCTCACTCCTTTTGAATCTTTAACTTTTCAGCCAAACATTATTCTTCATTTCGGTATAGAAAAAGACTCTGCAAACGCTCGAGAAATCTTTAACGAGAGTATGTCTACCAAATTTAAGGGATGGCGTGCAATTTTTACAGATGCGTCTAAGTTGTCTCCAAATAGCGACGTTGGAGCTGCGGTGTGGGTTCCCTTTACTAGGATTAACCTAAGTTTTAAGTGCCCTTCCTATTCTTCAGTATTTACTGGTGAATCTGTCGCTGTTTTAGAAGCCATACTTTTTATTAAATCCCATAACATAAATAACTCTATTATCTTTTCTGATTCCAAAAGCTGTCTTCAAGCTATTTTGTCCAACCCATTTAGTTCCTCATCCCGATTTCCAACTATTCTAAAAATTAAAGATGCTTTATTCCAATGCCACCAACTAGGTATTAATGTCGTTCTCGCCTGGATCCCTGGTCACTCTGGTATTCCTGGCAATGAAGCAGTAGATACTTGTGCTAAAAATGCTACAACTACGGGATCTCTTGAGCACTTTAAATCTTATTCCCATGATTTGTGTCTACTACCTAAAACCTACCTTCAGGAGGAATGGACCAAAATTTGGAACATCTCCAAAAAATATAAAGGCAAGCATTATGGTGACATTCAACCAGAAATACCCTCATCCCCTTGGTTTTTTAAATTTCGCAATGCCAATAAAACCATTACCTCTACTATCTGTCGCCTCCGATTGGGACACTGTTGCACACCTGTTTTCTTGGCTAAAATTCGGATTAAGGACCATTCACTGTGTGAATGTGGTCTGGACGAGGGAAACGTGAATCACATATTTTTTAGCTGTTCGAAACTTCGCCGCTCTCTTTACGACGTCATCCCTCCTGAAATTCCCCGTCCTCTATCCCTCAACTGTCTTCTATCCCTTACATTTTCTCCTATGATTAATTATATATTATGTAAGTTTATTAATATAAATAAGATTAAGCTATAAATTTATATTCCTAACTCATATACTAATTTATTTTATACACAATATTCCTACTACCTACAATAATACTAACTTATTACTGTTTAGAATTTAGATCAATCAAAAGTTAGAAAAAAAAAAAAAAAATTTTTTTTTTGCTCTATTTTCCCTCTAATAACTGACCATATTCCATCCGCACTCCTTTACTATGTTTATGACACTAGCATGAAACGGACACTGGCAGAATTGTGACAACTAGCCACAAACAAAAGCCATAAATCAAGAAGTCAAGTCAAGTCAAGTCAAGATGTCTGTAAGCTTTGATTTCCAAATCCCAATTTACTTGTATGATCTGTAATACTTGTGTACTAATTCTTCACTGTGCAATTATATAATATTGTTATACGTGAGCCAGCCTATTTCATTTTGCCGCCTCCACCAAGCACACAGAAAAATCCCCCAGCGCATGTTGAAGAACATCTCTGCTCAACAGGTTTTGGTCCCAGTTACTAATTGTGTGCGCATGAGAAGACTCCTGGGGTGCAGGCTTGGAGCAAGGAACAAAATGGAGCGGCAGTAACTTTTATTTTGTATGAAAATTGCCCACCATTAGCGTGCATTCAACCATTCATTCAATACTCTGTAATCTTTGATTGCCTTCATTCAAAGTTTTGTTTACTTTTTGTGTTTTCGTAAATTTTCACTATTTTATTAGCAAATACCTATATTTTTTACTACACAAGTTGGATTTCACAATGCCTGAGTGTAATATTGTGCATTGTGGTACGAGGCAAAGCCAGTATCGGCCTGGACTGACTTTACACAAGTGCTTCAACAGTTTTCATTGAAATTGTAGTTTTGCTTCATTATTTTGTTCTAAATGTATGTTTCGTTAGTGAGCTTTAGAGTAAACATAAGGACATTAGTGCCATTGTTGTGTAAAATATCATTATTTCATAGTAATTCATTTATTGCTTACAAGATTGTTTACAACTAGGGCTTGGTCGGGCAAATAGCCGACCCAGGTTGTTCTGATAAATAAGGCGTGCTCGATTTTTGGGTCGAACTGGGTCGGCTATTTGCCCGACCAAGCCCTAGTTGTAAACAATCTTGTAAGCAATAAATGAATTACTATGAAATAATGATATTTTACACAACAATGGCACTAATGTCCTTATGTTTACTCTAAAGCTCACTAACGAAACATACATTTAGAACAAAATAATGAAGCAAAACTACAATTTCAATGAAAACTGTTGAAGCACTTGCGTAAAGTCAGCCCAGACCGATACTGGCTTTGCCTCGTACCACAATGCACAATATTACGCTCAGGCATTGTGAAATCCAACTTGTGTAGTAAAAAATATAGGTATTTGCTAATAAAATAGTGAAAATTTACGAAAACACAAAAAGTAAACAAAACTTTGAATGAAGGCAATTAAAGGTCACAGAGTATTAAATGAATGGTTGAATGGCAAGCTAATGGTGGGCAATTTTCATACAAAATAAATGTTACTGCCGCTCCATTTTGTTCCTTGCTCCAAGGAATAAAGTCTACAATTCAAAATAAATTATATCTCTATTCAGCTCCGAACACAAGGTGTGGTGTACATACCATAGAGTAGATTTATCAATATTCTAACACAAACAACCACCCACATTTTTCTGAATGTCTATTTTTACTAAATACGAGTCCCTATATTGTACAGCATGATAATGTACAACCCGATTAAACACAGCACGATTATTCACAGCCAGTTTTCCAAACATGGCTTCCAAATATCATGCTGCGGAAAACGTGTCGTACAAAACTGGCTGTACATTATCAACACGTGATGATAATGTACGACATGCCCCCCGATTCCCTATCTTTTTTGTCTTTAGTGACTCACTGATGATAGTTGTTCACTCGCCCTGGTGGGTAACCGAAGATTGTTATTAATCGCGATTACGTATCGGAAAGCTGCATTGCTGCACCAAGCTTTAACTCGGTGACTTTCGATGTTTATCGATATTATTTTAACAGCTCTAGTTACTTTCAAAATGGAACTCTATGTGTGGTCTATGGGCAAAGAATGAAAACGATTTGTTTTCGCGCCCAATAGCGAGCGGCGGCTATTTACAAAAACTGTTGGCGCCAACTTGAACAAATTTTAAATTACATTTTTGAGAAAAGTTGCTTGTTTTCTTATGAAGTGACATTTTTCAAATAAAAGCAAGTAAGTACCTATTTAAATGATGTCGAGTGTAATGATGTTTAAAGATGAAAAGATAGAAAAATGGAACACGTAAAGGGAGACCTAATAATTGAATGTCCACCACCTATTTCAGAGAGCTTAGAGCAATAATGGATGATTTATATTTGCCTAGAGTACGATTAGTGTGGGTTAGACACCAATAACTGCTTGCAATGGGCCGCGCCAGCGGGCCGATGGCCAGCCAAGCAAACAGCTAACAAAAAGCGTGGGATAGTTTGGCGGTCCAACTCAACTCCCTGGTAGATGGTTCGACCAAGACTGGGACGCAATGGCGGAGAGTATGTTTTACTCGTGTAGAGGACAGGTGGCTATTTATGAGCTGTCAGTCAGTAGTTGTCATCTCGGCAATTTTCCGATGCTTGTGGCTTTTGGAATTAAATTGTTATTTGTTGGAAAAACGTGTTTTGCATACCAGATCGCCTACATTTTTGGTCCTTGGAGCCGGATCGATCGAAATGCAGCGTACACCGCCAACGCATATGACTAGATACCAAGCCAAGAAAATCGAGGAAGAAAAGCAAGGAAAATCGCAAGATGGCGCCGAGAAAACAGCTCACGTACGAGAAGATTGTAACGTTGAACAACCAGATGTTTCTAAAGAAGCTGTAGAAGCGAATAAAAACAGGAGCGAACTGAATGAAAACATGCCTGCAAGCTTTACAGCGCCGTTTGAGAAAAAAACTCTGAGCAAAAAGCCTTCGACATCATCTTCTACCGCAGCGCGAATAAAGCGGCTTGTATTGGAAGCCGCAGAAGCTAAAGCGCGCATAAAAATGGAGCTTATCGACAAACGATTAGCCGCAGATCTAGCTGAGTTGGAACATACGGGAAGTTGCAGTTCTCTATCGCAAAAGGACCCAGTTAGTGAATGCAACGACCGTCTAGTTGAAAACTGGCTAGAAAGTAGTCTGAAGGAGGTAAAAACTGAGCGTGACACACACCACGACACAGTGGTACTTTGTCCGGAAGTAAAACAAACTTCAGCATTGAACCGAAAAGAGGCCGTTGACCCACAGTCACCATTTATTGAAACTGCACTCGAAGCACGCTTACCACCATCAGTGATGGCTGATGATGGTACAAATGGTACCGTGCACGCACTGGCGAGTGCATTGAAGGATTTGGCTGCTGCCTCTGCTGCCGGTGTCAATGGATCTAACAACCGACTACTCAACCGACTGTGTACTCCGAAAGAATTACCTGTATACTCAGGCGATCCATTTGAATGGCTTCAATTCAAGCAAGCTTATGAAGAATCGTCGTTAGTTTGTAATTTCAGTGATAAGGAGAACCTATGGCGACTGAGGAAGAGCCTTCGTGGGCCGGCAAGGGATGCAGTGACTGCATTGCTCATTGGTGCTACTTCTTCAGACGCAGTAATGTCTACCCTAGAACTTCAATTTGGAAATCCTGACATTATTATTTCAAGAATCCTACAAGATATTAGTAAACTTCGTCCGATGGCACAAGAATACCACAAAGAAATTATTCCATTCTCAATTAAAGTAAGAAACTGTGTTACAGCTGTGTCTGCCATCGGCTGTGAAGATTATCTGAAAGGCATGAATATTGTGTCAGTAATTCTCTCCAAGTTACCAACATTACTGATCTCCAAATGGACTGACTATTGCTATCCTTTAATTAATGAGAGGACCAAGCCGAAGCTTGTGATTTTATCTGATTTTCTCAATGAAGAAGCAGTGAAAATATCGAAAACAGCTGTTAATTTATCAAGTCTGCAAAGTTTTGGTAAACAAAGTGAGAACTATAGACATCGTGTATCTGTGTTGATAAACAATGAATCCAGTGACAGCGACGGTAATGACAGCGAAAAGTGCCGGTTTTGTCGCATGTCAATTCATCTGCTGCCTGACTGTAAAAAGTTTAGAAAATCTCTACGTAGAGACCGATGGACCTTTGTGAAGCGGAACGGTTTGTGCTACAAATGTCTAAAGTCAAAACATAAACAAGATAATTGCTCTGCGCCTTCGTGCGATGTAGATAAATGTGGACTTTCGCACCATCGGTTACTGCATTATTCTGTAAGCAAAAGGTATGTGCAGTGCAATAGTGTGGACATCACTGAAGTGACCGAACCTAAGCCGCCAGTGGAAACTGTAACGCATCTTGTGAACAGCTGTAAGGTTTTGCTAAAGACAGTCCCGGTTTACTTACACGGACCAAATGGTAAAGTTCGAAGTGTTGCGTTACTTGATGATGGCTCAACTGTGACTTTAATAAGTGATGCACTCACATCTAGATTAGGGTTGCGCGGTAATAAGCAATCAATGCGCGTGTGTGGTGCATGGGACAAATCTGAACTTGTATGCGAAAGTGAGGTCGTTGACCTTGACTTGTCAAACTGTGAAGGAACATTATTTACAATTCGAGCGCGTAGTGTCAAAAATATGAATTTACCCCTGCAAAATGTGGCCGCAGTTGATCTGAGTGATTATGAACTGAATTCTGAAATTAGAAATGCTATTTGTGATGGACAATATAAACCAGAAATTCTGATAGGACAGGACAATTATGACTTGCTCTTACCTTTGCAGATAATAAAGGGAAAACCTACTAAACCCTACTTCACTCGTACTCCTCTTGGATGGTGCATGCATGGCTGCATACGCACGTCGCTGGCTGATGGAGAGATGCCGCAGCCCACCTTATTCTTAAATGGAGAACAGACCGAATCAGAACGTCTTTTGCAAGAAATCCAAGAAGAAATGCGGCATAATTTTGCCCTTGAATCTATTGCCATATCTAAGCCTAGGCAAAATAGAGACGACGTACAAGCATGCAAAATCTTAGAACGTACTGCCAAACTGATAGATGGAAGGTGGTACGTAGGGCTACCATGGAAAGATGCCAACTGTAAATTACCTGACTCCTATCCAAATGCATTGTCCAGACTTAAAGGAGTAGAAAGAAAAATGCAGGCTGATCCAGCTTATGCAGAAAGATATAAAGAAAGAGTGGATCATCTATTAAGCAATGATTATGCTTCAGAATGCAATACATCACACAACCCTGCAAAAATCTGGTACCTTCCACATTTTGGAGTTGACAACCCTAACAAACAAAAGCTTAGGTTAGTATTTGATGCCGCTGCAAGAAGTAAAGGCATGTGTTTGAATGACTACCTACTGAAAGGCCCTGATCTTCTCATCAACCTGTATGGCATAATGCTGAGATTTAGAGAGCACAGAACAGCTGTAGCTGGTGATATCAGGGACATGTTCCTCAGAACCAAAATTTTGGAGGAAGATAGGGATGCCCTTCGTTTTTTGTGGAATAATTCAACTTATTCTATGAGCTCCCTAATATTTGGAAGTAACTGTAGCCCGTTTGTTGCTCAGTTTATAAAAAACAAAAATGCTGAAAGATTCATTTCCTCAATGCCCGATGCTGTGACAGCAATAACTAAACAACATTATATGGACGATTATATTGATAGTTTAGAAAACGAAGAAGTGGCAATAAATTTAGTTAAGGATGTCACCTTCATTCACCAGCAAGGAGGACTAGAGATCCGGAATTGGACTTCAAACAATCAATCCGTGCTTAATAGTTTACCAAGCGAGAGTCTGAAAACTACTATTGTAAGATTCAAAGATGGTCAACAATATGATGGAGAACGAACACTGGGCTTGATTTGGTTTTCAAAAGACGATATGCTGGGATTGGATGTTTCGTTTAAGAAATTACCTACATCAATAGTAGATGGACAACGCAAACCTACTAAAAGGGAAATGTTAAGAGTGCTTGTGTCTATATTTGATGTGTATGGTTTCCTATCGCCTATCACTATGAAAGGAAAAATTATATTGCAAGAAACATGGAAATCTGGAATTAGTTGGGATAGTGAATTAACAGATGAAATATTTGAAAAATGGTTGAACTGGCTTAGAATAATGAAAGAAATAAATAAAATACGGCTACCTAGACACTACGAATCGGTCACAAGAAGTTCTTGCCTCTCTGAGATTGCTGTGCAAAATAAGATGCAGCAAAGTAAAGTAAAAGTACCAATTGCTGACCCTCCGCCGCAAATATGTTTATCAAAAGAAACTACAGCCGCAAATAGACGTTATACGATGGGTGCGAGAAATCTTGCCTGAGATGCGCCCCAGACAGAAATGGTATGAAGAACACAGACCCCTACAAGTGGGAGATCTTGTTCTGATAATAGACCCTAACTCTCCTAGAAATATATGGCCTAAAGGTTTAGTTCAAGCAGTATTTCCAGGAAAAGACAGCCGAACAAGAATGGTAGAAATTAAGACAAAGTCTGGAGTGCTGCGCAGGTCAGCGGCACGCGTGGCTTATATAACATCAGAGAGTGAGTGCTGTGCCAGCACTGGGGGGGGAATGTAGAGGACAGGTGGCTATTTATGAGCTGTCAGTCAGTAGTTGTCATCTCGGCAATTTTCCGATGCTTGTGGCTTTTGGAATTAAATTGTTATTTGTTGGAAAAACGTGTTTTGCATACCAGATCGCCTACAACTCGCTTTTGTATAACTTCACAATAACGCCATGACTTCCACAAGAATTACAGGCCATATTTGTAATGCATTGCATGCTTTTTTCTTTACCATAGTACTGGATAGACTTTAAGGTCAAAACGAAAGGTAAAGAGGCTAACTCCAGACGTCAAGCAACAGGGACAGGTTGTGGGCTCAACCCATGCTCAACCAGATGATATTCATTACTGTACTGGAAGAAAGGGTGTAGGCTCTAATAGGGCCTGCGGCGATTGAGGGCTTGCCTAGGGTTCCAATACCAATAGATGTAGATAAGTATTGTGTAAGATACACACTAGCATTTTATGACGACCTCTGTGGCGCGGCGGGCGTGTAGGTAGCCGGCTGAGACGCGAGAGGTTGCGGGTTCGATTCCCGCTGCGGGACAAATGTTTGTATGATCTGCAAATATTTGTTCCGGGTCTGCTATGGTACCATTTCTAAGGGTACCATAGTACCTACTCATAGTTCCCGATACCCACGACACAGGGAATCCTAGTGTGGGATCATGACTACGTATGTGACTGTTGGGTGTTATGTTATGTTATTACCTACCAAAATTAAATTTATTTTACTGTTTACAGAAAGTCACAATCAAACGAGCAGTTGTCGTGAAAGTAGGCGTCGTAAGTACCTAGGTACCTATCTACTTAGATGGTTGACTCAATTTGTTACAATAATTTAGTAATATTTACTAACAGAGCCTTTTTTATTTTAGTACGGCATGAGCAGCGTGTGCCGAATTGGGCAATGGCTATTTTGAGGAGCGGAGAATTCAAAATGATGAAGTCCTAACTCAAAACGTTGCCATTCTTGAGCAACAGCTGAAACGCCTCTCTCTACTAAGTATCTCAATTAGGTTTTTTCATCAATCTTTACTCAGATATACATAACAAATAAACATTACCTTTGAAATGAAGAATTTTATTCATTATAAAGTTAGATAAATTAAGTAGGGTGCATATGCCTAACTCCGGCCCCCCTCTAAAGTCTACTTACACCCTCATAACGATTTCTTCACGAGACGTAGGGAACTTTATGTGGTTGTGAAGAACTACTGCATTTAAGGCATTAGTCACTTCACGCAGGCATTTAGAAAAAGTTGGCTGAGCTATACTAAATAAATAGGATGCTCCCGCACTTCTCTGACCCGTGCATAAAGAAGGATAATGCAGCTAGTATCTGAAATAGGTACAAATAATTTAGACTTATCTAATTTAGACGCCGACGAATTGGCATTGATTTGGCAATGGCGCTTCGCTTGCTCAATAATTAATGTAATGTTTTAGTTAGGTGTATGTATAGGTAGGTAAGTTACTTTCAATTGATGGGGTACTGCCGTAGCACGCAGTTTTATTTTCAAATGTGGCGTTAATTCTTCAACGAGAGCCGCGAAGGAATTTTTCTGCAGTCTAAAATAATCTATGAATTGCTTATCCGGCAACGAGATGGGATCACTGGTGTCGCGGAGCGGATAAGCTTCCTCTCTAGTCTGACGGCATTTCGCGCCCTTGCTTCCTCGGTTGCGGCTTATTATATTGCTCGAGCCTTTATTTATTGTTTGCTGCAGTCACGAGTTGCTAAAAATACATAAGTAGGTACCTCTAACGTAGGTCCTAAATATTCTATAATTCTAAATTTCTTCGTTATATCAATAACTATCCTTACAAGATAATCACCCCCAAACGCAATTTATAAAACGTAGCCTCGATTAGCTCCTTTCGCGAAACGTTGGTGATTTTGAATGAAAGCGATTGGAACCGTCATTTTGCTTACGGAATACCAAATAATAATAAATTCATAGATTCGCTATGGAGTCGATAAGCGCTGAAACCATCTAGTGACTTTGATGGAAAGCAACCGATGGTGACGTCATCTCAGTAACCCACTGAAGATAGAGAATACTAATTTTGTCATTTGTCAATTTTTGATGATAACTTTGGGCAAGTGATAGTCATTCTACTTGTCAAACGTTGGTCACCGAGTGACTTTCAAGATAGGGAATCGGGGGGCAGATCATTCACGGCACGATTATGTACACCCCGATCATCCGAGACACAAGATGCCTTGTTTTCATATGAGAGTGTCTTCAAGGAGCAAGTGCTGTGTTGCCAGTCAGTAGTCAATACGGTATTTAGTAAAAAAAGACAAACTCAGAAAAAGTTATCTGTGGGTGGTTGTTTGTTTTGTTTTGGTTTGGTCAAATTATGAGATTTTATTTTATCTAGGGTACGTTACGTACGTTTACGTTTGGTTGGGTTGCTACCGGCTAGGCGGCTACGGCTGGCTAGCAAACTTTAGCAAAGAGAATAAAAAACCTTCCAATGCCTAGTCATCTTAAAATCACTCCTCAGAGTTATTGCAACAGAGGACTTTTTTATGTTATTGCACTGAGAAGAAAATCACTCTGGCTGGGTGCAGGCACCACAATCACAACCGAAGATATATATTGATATTTCATAAATGATAGTAGATTTATAGCAGGTTTAAAATCTTCACAATGGAACATCAGACACTCAAGGCGACGTCGAGAAGGCGCCTTCGCCTGCTCAGACAACGAGCTCTCCAAAGCAGTACGTATTCATTCCCGATCCCAACGAATTGAAGGAATTAGAATGAGGTTTTTTGACTGACCGCAACTGCCTTACTGCCTTAATCATGTACCTGTAGCAACCTGTACCTGTAGTGTGTTGAAGAAGAATCGGCTGCCCACGTAGTCCTGGAATGCATGGGAGTAGCAGCTCAACGTGAACAAATCCTCAACAACCCGAGGTCACTCCGCGAAGCCTGCGAAGACCCCAGGAAGCTTCTGTGCTTCTGGACGGAGTTAGGCTGGCTAACTATCTATCTAGCTAGTTTACTCGCACGTATAATGGACCATCCATAGAGATCAAATGCGGAAAAGGGAGTTATTTAACATTAACATTATTAACACTAACGTGTTAATATCTAAAAAAGAATCCCATACAGATCGAGATCGACTACTTCGTGTCACTGATTCTTTCTAAGTTTCTTTATATAAATTTTAAATAATAAAGCTTGATGAATTGCAAACGTCAGACTGGTCATAGATTTATTGAACGAGCGAAGCGAGTTCTCTGAGTCAAGTTGGAAGAAACGGCGTTTGTATGTATGTATGTACGTATGTATGTATGTTTGTCCGATGAAAACTTCCTAGTCGTTAATCCGATCTTCATGAAATTTAGTATGAGTGTAGATAGTATTGGTACAATTTGTAGGTAAGGTTATGAGCTATATCGGTCGGGGGGTTGATGAGATATTGGGGTCCAAGAGGGGTTAAAAAAAATAAAAGTGAGACAGGCAGATCAAATGGGGTGTCTAATGAAAGCGCTTTGGTTGGACATTTCAAAACAGCTTTTAGTAAGTATTTAGACTAAGTGGTTTCTGATATATTAAGGAAAATAAAAAAAGGAAAAATCAAAAATTCTAAAATTCTAAATTCCAGCAATCCCACAAAGCTGAAATTTGGTATGCTTGTAGCTTTTGTGACACAAATACAGGGAAAAGTCTGAAGTTGAATAATTAAGAAACTTGTACTCCATAAAACAATAACCAATATAACATCCATTGATGACCTTCCATTTCTAGGAATTTGAATGACGTTCTATGTTTTGCATCAAAAGGACGTTATCAATGAATTCGTCAGGTACTTGCTATTCTAACAGGTACGTACGTAGTATTACAAAAATTTAGAAAATTTCAATAAATAACATAGTAAATATGGTATGACTTAAGTAGGTACTTAAATAGTCGGGTTGATAAAGGTGTCATCGCGAGGTTTCAGTTCGGGGCGAACCACCTAGTTGTAAGATAAATGACAATGATGCGTGAGGTGAATCGCTATGCTAAGGCACAAAATAAACAAATATTTTTCAGACTGATTTATTATTGACATCAGGATGTTGGGACCCATGAGCTAGGAACCTTTTATACATTACATTACATTTGTTTACATAGCCACCTATACAAAACATGACAAATCTATATCGGCATTAAGTTAATACGAAACAAAAAAAAATGCTTCTTTGTATATTTTTTTAGTTTTGTATAATATAATTAGAATTATTTAAATTGTTCAAACTATAATTTAATGTCTATTAAGCAACATACATTTTTTTGTACATTTATATTCACTCATAAAAGAAGAGTTACATGGAGAAAACTTCTAGTTGGCATATAATCTACCCCTTAACGCAGTTTCAGGCCTTAGGATAGTTTTTCAGGATAACAGTATCCTATAGCGATAACAATAATTAGTACATTATATCCTATGTTGAGTCTCAGACAAATATAGTTTCAGTTAAGTTTCTTTCTAGGTGAGTAACAAGCATCCTAACTTCCGCATAGGTTCGCTACTTCTTGCGGCTGCCGAGTTATAGGTCTGTGACAGAATCCAGATAGACGGACAGAATTAATATTAATTGTAGATAACTAGTAGGTACATTAAATACATACCATAAATCATCACCTTTAGACTCTTAAAACGAACTCCCACCTTGGCTTGAGACCGGCACACTGACATTGTACGCGACTCGTAGCGCCTAAGTAGGGAATTTGTTATTGTTTAGAATCGTAAAATGTAGTTAGAAATAACGTAGGAATAAAGAACGGTACTTTAGGTAACTAATGGGTTAAAATACCCATAGTGCTTAGTTACTTGAACTTAGGGATTAAATAATGTATGAAACAAAACGGTAGGGATACTAGGCAGGGTTGTATTTATTTATCCCCACCTTAGTAGAATCGTAAAAAACCCTAAAACAAAGGTTAGGTAGGTATATAGGTAGGTACTCACTGGTAATGGTCTGGTACTAGGTATGGAGTACCATGGTAATTAAAGGTAATCGGTAAGGGCTCATCACGGAGCCTGGGTACGCTCGCCCAACCAGCTGGGACAGTTGGCTGGTCTAGCGTGAACAGGCCTCTCAATACGTGTGGTCGGTGTGAGCGTCGCGCGCAGAATGGCTGTGCAGCTGCGTGCGCGCTGCTAATATTTATAAACTCGGCCGACGGGGCGACACTGCGACACACTCGCTTTAGGAAAGTGTCTGCCGTAGCGAAACGAGAGGCAGGATTATATTGCCGCCTATTCTAACACGTAGGGAGAAGGTGTCTGCATCTTCGCTGGACCAGAGGATTAAGAGTAGTCTCCGGCCAGTAAAGATGCAAGACAATTTCTATGTACTAGTTTCATAATAGTAAGGATTCAGTTTGGTAAATTAAGGCTACGAGCCAGGATACCTATTTGATAGGCAGGACATAGGTAAAGCTAGGTAGCTACACATAAGGGCTAAGTAAAACGCAAAGTTGTATGTACCTAGATTTATTCTGAATAAAGTTATTAGGTGAAAGGCTGCTTATCCATAAAGAAAACTGTGACCTGGATCGATCAATTTTAGCCCGGTCTCCCGACGGTAATGCTCGGAAGTACCTTAGGGAGCCAGGGTTTGTGAGAAAACGATATGTGTGTGTACGTGCGAATGAGACGAAGAAACAAGCCATCCTACAAGAGGAAAGAAGAGAGAAGAAGTCAGCAAGAAAGAAGTAGTTTGAGGTGGCGCTGTATAGGGCATCTCGCTCTAACGAGGAGGTCTCCCTCACTCTCACGATCGTCTACGAGGTCGCAATTTATGGTTAGGCAGCCTCGCACCGCACCATCCAAAAGGAATCGTTGTTTCTCTGTCGAGGGACCCCCCACTACCCCTTCACATGCGTGGATAGGCTGTTGCCCACGGCTCGGGATCTTACAAATCCCCTTGAGGTCATCTACCTCGCGTCTTCCACATCCAGCTCCGGACGGCGGTGCAGAACCTGAAACCAGGCGGGCGCAACAACATCTACGCCTCGAGCGACCGCGGTACCTTGAGGACCAGCACCGTACCGCGCTACCGCTCGGCGACACCCCGCCGCCCCGCAACAGCTGGTCCTTCGAGCCGGATCGGCGCTGCTGGAAACCAGAGCTGGAGCAGGAAGCTGCTGTGGCTACCCACGTCGAGGGGGGAACGGATTCCCTCCACTGCCAGCAGTCTCCGGTAGCAAGCCGCGACCGTTGAGATTGCTGGAACTACGCCGAAGGGGAACGGATTCCCCTTCCAACCGGTAACCTCCGGTAGCAGGCCGCGACCGTTGAGGTTACTGGGCTTACGCCTATTGGATTTCAGTGAATTGGATTTCAGTGTTATTGGATTACAGTGTTATTGGATCGGCGGTACTGTAAGTTTTTTCAACTTTTTTCTCACTTCGTCTCAAGATGCCGATGACAAGAAGCCAGAAGGGAGGAGAGTCTCGTCGGCTGCCGGCAGAGGTGTTGACGGCACGTCAATCGCCTGTCGAAGGAGAGTCATCGGGGACCGCCGACACTGCTAGTTCCTCAGGAACAAAAGGTACAATGACCACTGCTACAGGTACCACTGATAGCACTACGTTGGAGGCGCAGCCAGGCAGTAGTAAGGAGAGAACAACCACAAGGGAAGCAGGTAAGTCCGATGCCCGTCCTACCTCAAGAAGTGCATCGCTGGCAGCAGAGAAGGCAAGAAGAAGGCGCGAGGTGGAGCTTCGCGTTGAAATCAACCGTCAAGCGTTGAAGGAAGCACAGGCCGCTGCTGACCTAGCAAGAGCAGAAATGGAACTGCTGAAGTTGAACGAGGAGGACGCGGCAGAATCGGACTCTGCTGAAGAAGAACCTGAAGGTCGAACGGAAGGTGTCAAGAAGTGGGTGGAGACCACAGTGAGCAGGATGTCTGGTGGAAGACATCAAGGTGAAGAGGGGACGTCCGCGGAGGGGCGACCAGGTGAAGTGCTCGGGAAGGAGTGCATCATAAAACCTCAAGATCCAACTGCCACCGTCGTGAAGCCAGAAGACACATCACCTACAGGCATGGAGGCTAGTGGCGCCGGAGCGCTAGCCGAAGCTATCATGAAGGCCATCACGTCTGCTCCGAGACCGGGAACTACGCAACAGTCGGCGTACATGTATGAACTCCCCGTCTTTGACGGCAGCTGTGGGGAATGGTTGGCCTTCAGAACGGTGTACGAAGACACCGCGTCGCTGTTCAGTTCCGTGCAGAATATGGCACGGCTGAGGAAGACGATCAGAGGAACGGCCAGAGAGGCGGTGAGAAGCCTTTTGTATTCTGAGTGCACACCTGGAGAGGTACTAGAATCGCTTCGCCGCAGATTTGGAAGGCCGGATGCCCTGGTTCTGGCAGAACTAGAAAAGGTGAAGAGCCTGCCAAGAACAACTGAGAACGCACGGGATGTGTGTGTGTTTGCTAGCACAATCAACAACACCGTCGCGACGATCAATGGGCTGAAGAAACCGCACTATTTGAAATCACCAGAGATGATCAAAGTGATAATAGAGAAGTTACCCATGGTGCTGAAGTACAGGTGGTACGACTTTGCAGCTCAACATGAAGACCCAGACTTGTCGTTGATAGCTCAGTTCCTGAACAGAGAAGCTGAGCGCTGCGGACCTTACGCATCACAGGAAGTCGTGTCGAAGAGGGTAATGCACCCACAGCGTCAGAGCACGCATACGACAACGGAGCGAGAGACACAGCTGCCTAGATGTCCGCACTGCGAAAACGATCACTCATTGGAAGAGTGTAAGAAGTTTCGACAAGCTAACGTGACCGACAGATGGTCCATAGTGAAGAAAGTGGGTCTATGCTTTAAATGCCTGAGAAGCAGGCATAGGAAAGAGAACTGCAAGAGACCACCGTGTAAGTTATGC
The DNA here is from genome assembly GCA_951392215.1 of Epirrita christyi. NCBI lineage: Eukaryota > Metazoa > Arthropoda > Insecta > Lepidoptera > Geometridae > Epirrita > Epirrita christyi. The sequence continues at coordinate 19,247,787 of OX595833.1, read as the reverse complement.
CGGAGGTGGCATCATGGCCTACTACACGAAGAGGGTAGGCAGAGAGACCATGGACCGAGAGATCAGAGTGATTCAGATACTTGCAACGAAGGGGCCAAGGAAGTGGCCAATAACGTTTACCTAAGCCGGGTAAACGCGATGAAAGGCGCAAGAGCGTACTTAAAGATGGTGCCTGTCGAAGTTTACGGGCCTAAAGGGAAGGCCAAAGTGATGGCTCTTTTAGATGAGGGTTCAACAGTAACTCTACTCGACTCGGCGGTGGCAGAAGAGATTGGACTTCGAGGACCCAAAGAAGCTCTCTCACTAGAGACAGTGGGCGGACGAGTCATCAAGAAGGATGACTCTATGCGGGTGAACGTGAAGTTAAGAGGCCTCCACCAGAGTCAACGACGGAAGATCAACGGGGCGCGCACAATAGATGGGCTGCGGCTTACGCCTCAACGGATCGACAAGTCAAGATTGGAAGAGTGTACGCATCTACAGAAACTGGTAGACCGACTACACTACGGGGAAGAGTCGCCGAGACTGCTCATCGGGCAGGACAATTGGGAACTTATAGTTTCAAGAGCGACGCGCAAGGGAAAACGGAACCAACCGGCTGCCTCATTGACATACCTCGGATGGGTACTTCATGGGATGGACGGGGGAGCGGCTCAGCGGACGGGCCACCTTACTTGCGCGCACGTCTCGGCGCATGATAGAGAGTCTGATGAGCTGATCAGACAACACTTCGCGATGGAAGCATTGGGAGTACAACCGCGTCGACCGAGCACGGACTCAGAGGAACGCGCTCTACGGATACTAGAGAAAACAACAAAGAAGTTGGAAAATGGGCACTATGAGACCGGCTTACTCTGGAAGAGCGATGAAGAAACGATGCCGGACAACTATGAGTCTGCACTCAGTAGACTTCGAAACATAGAGCGGAAACTTGACAAAGATGTAGAGCTGAAGCTAGAGTATCAACGACAAGTAGAGAACCTCTTCAGCAGTGGTTATGCCGAGGAAGTGGCCCATGAGTCGGCGTCTACAAGGAAGTGGTACCTACCTCACTTCGCCGTCACGCATCCAACAAAACAAAAGAAACGGTTGGTATTCGATGCAGCGGCCAAGTGTAAAGGCAAGAGCCTTAATGACGCGCTCTTACCGGGGCCGGACTTACTTCAATCACTGTTTGGAGTACTTCTTCGCTTCAGACAAAGATCTGTCGCTGTGGTCTCCGATGTCAAAGAAATATTTCTTCAAGTGAAGATTAGAAAAGAAGACAGAGACAGCTTGCGTTTTCTGTGGAGGGGAGCGAAGCGAACGGGAGCACCGAAAGAGTACAGAATGACGTCTGTCATCTTCGGCGCTGCTTGCTCTCCGAGCCTGGCGATCTATGTAAAAGATCTGAACGCCCAGAAGTTCCAGAAGAAGTATCCAGAAGCAGCACGAGCGGTGATAAAAAGCCATTATATGGATGACTATTTGCACTCTTTTGAAACAGAAGAGGAAGCGCTTCAAATTTCGCGAGAGGTGGACGCCATCCATCAAGAGGCCGGTTTCCAGCTGAGAGGATGGGCGTCAAACAAGAAAGGAGTTCTGAAAGAACTCACTACCGAAGTAACCACGCAGGTAGAGCTCGGGTCGAAGGAAGAAAAAACCCTCGGGCTGCGTTGGTTCACAGAAAAGGATGAGATGGGCTTCAGGACCCATCTAAGAAACGTGGTAGAGGTCGTCGAACAAGAAAGGACTCCAACGAAACGTCAAGTCACGAGCGCCGTTATGTCAACTTTCGATCCCCTTGGTTTAGCGTCACCTGTGCTGATCCAAGGGAAGAAGCTTCTTCAGAACATTTGGAGGAGCGGCGTCGGATGGGACGAGAAGGTGACATCGACCGATGAGTCTTCATGGCAAGCGTACCTACGCAACCTACACCTACTTGATGACTTAAGAATCCCTAGATGCGTCTCACGCTACAACACAGAGGGAGAGCTGCACGTGTTCACTGATGCCAGTGAAGAGGCATACGCGTGTGCGGTCTACTGGAGACAGAAAAACCAGGAAGATCGGTACTCTGTGACTCTACTAGCAGGGAAGGCGAGGGTCACTCCATTGAAACCAGTCTCTATACCGCGGCTAGAGCTACAAGCCGCGCTATTGGGAGCGAGAATGGCGCATTCAGTCGAGGAAGAAATGGACTTGAAAGCGACGAGTAAAACTTATTGGTCGGACTCTAGCACGGTACTCTCTTGGATCAAAGCCGATCCGAGGACCTTTAAGTCTTTTGTAGCGCATCGGCTGGCGGAGATTGAAGATACAACGAGACCTCAAGAATGGCGCTGGGTACCTACAAAGCAAAACCCGGCAGACGACTCTACCAGAGAAATTCCCAAGGACTTCAACGGGGGGCATCGCTGGTTTACAGGCCCGAAGTTCCTAGAGGGGGGAGAAGAAGAATGGCCGGCAGTACGCTCGTTCAAACGCGCGACAACAGGAGAAGAGAGGGAGCTGCAAGTCACTGCAGCAGCCCAGGTTTGTGAGTACCTTACTCCCGATCCTTTCAGATTCTCGAGGTGGACGAGACTCCTGAGAGCGACTGCCCGGATGTACCAGTTCATAGACTTGTGCCGCAGCAAGAGAGAGCTCGTGCAAGCGGCAAAAGAAAAGGACCCTACTTGGAGAAGAACCTCTAAGAAAAAGAAGGGACAAGTCTATAAGAAGCCTACAGATATGAAAACCGGTAAGAAGTTTCTATCTCTAGACGTGACTTATGTAGAGAAAGCAGAACGGTTACTACTACAGAGAAGTCAACGCGAGAGCTGCCTTGAGAACTCAGGCAAATTGAAAAAATTGGATGTCATAGAAGAAGATGGCCTCCTACGAATACGAGGAAGAATCGATGCAGCCGCGGGTCTCGATCGTGCCTACAAGCGACCTATCATCTTAGACAGCAAGAGCTACTTGGTGCGTCTTCTCATAGCTCATTTTCATGAAAAGTTCAACCATGGGAACCACGCTACAGTACTAAACGAGGTACGTCAAAGATTTTATGTAATGGGGCTTCGGTCGGCGGTACGAGCGACGAGACACGGCTGTCAGTGGTGCAGGGTTTACCGGGGGGGGTCTCAACGGCTACCAACGGGGGACCTACCAAAAGAACGGCTACAGGTGGGGGAGCCGCCCTTTACCAACGCGGCGGTGGACTACTTCGGTCCAATGACAGTGACGATTGGACGTCGTCACGAGAAGAGATGGGGGGCCCTATTTACCTGCTTAGCTACAAGGGCAGTGCACTTGGAGCTGGCTGCTTCTCTGTCCACAGATTCAATGATATTGGCCTTGCGGAGGATGGCCGCAAGGAGGGGGATGCCACGCACCATCTTCAGTGACAACGGGACCAACTTTGTCGGTGCTGACAAAGAACTGCGGGAGGCTGTCGAGAGCCTCCACTCCGACGGCGGCTTCATGGGTGAAGCCAAAACCCTGGGCTTGAGGTGGAAGTACATTCCACCAGGTGCCCCAAGCATGGGGGGGACCTGGGAGCGTCTTGTCCGCTCAGTCAAGACGGCGCTGGCGGTGACACTCAAGGAACGTCACCCCAAAGAAGAGGTACTACATACGCTGCTGCTGGAGGCCGAACATGTGGTCAACTCACGGCCACTCATCACCACCGATGACACAGAAGAGGAGGGGCTCACACCAAACCACTTCCTCATGGGGAAGTCCTGCGGCGCCCTCAGGATGGGGGCGTACACCGAAGAGGACCTCAGCGGGCGGCGGTCATGGCGAGTGGCGCAGCGACTAGCCGACCACTTCTGGGCTAGATGGGTGCGAGAGTACCTACCCACTCTCGTACCAAGAAGAACAAACAATAACAACACCACCGAACGAGATCTTCAGTGTGGGGACACTATCCTCATTGTGGACCCCACACTTCCACGCAACACCTGGCCTCGTGGCGTCGTGGTCCGCACCTATCAAGGACCCGACGGCCGGACGAGGGTCATCGACGCACGCACGTCACATGGGACGTTCAAGCGCCCCTGCTCCAAGGCGGTACTCCTGGTCCCTGGTGACAACCCTAATGTCTCGCAGGGAGCCAGTGAGCCAATCACCGGTCTTCGTGTACTCCGAGCAAGGACTTCACTTCACTCCGGGGGGCAGAGCGACGGTCATCCCACGACGACTCCACTTCACTTCGAGGGGCCCGACTCCACCACACTGCGAGTCGACGAGCCAGTGGAAGATGCCGTGCATCGTGGGGGAGGATGTACGCGACTCGTAGCGCCTAAGTAGGGAATTTGTTATTGTTTAGAATCGTAAAATGTAGTTAGAAATAACGTAGGAATAAAGAACGGTACTTTAGGTAACTAATGGGTTAAAATACCCATAGTGCTTAGTTACTTGAACTTAGGGATTAAATAATGTATGAAACAAAACGGTAGGGATACTAGGCAGGGTTGTATTTATTTATCCCCACCTTAGTAGAATCGTAAAAAACCCTAAAACAAAGGTTAGGTAGGTATATAGGTAGGTACTCACTGGTAATGGTCTGGTACTAGGTATGGAGTACCATGGTAATTAAAGGTAATCGGTAAGGGCTCATCACGGAGCCTGGGTACGCTCGCCCAACCAGCTGGGACAGTTGGCTGGTCTAGCGTGAACAGGCCTCTCAATACGTGTGGTCGGTGTGAGCGTCGCGCGCAGAATGGCTGTGCAGCTGCGTGCGCGCTGCTAATATTTATAAACTCGGCCGACGGGGCGACACTGCGACACACTCGCTTTAGGAAAGTGTCTGCCGTAGCGAAACGAGAGGCAGGATTATATTGCCGCCTATTCTAACACGTAGGGAGAAGGTGTCTGCATCTTCGCTGGACCAGAGGATTAAGAGTAGTCTCCGGCCAGTAAAGATGCAAGACAATTTCTATGTACTAGTTTCATAATAGTAAGGATTCAGTTTGGTAAATTAAGGCTACGAGCCAGGATACCTATTTGATAGGCAGGACATAGGTAAAGCTAGGTAGCTACACATAAGGGCTAAGTAAAACGCAAAGTTGTATGTACCTAGATTTATTCTGAATAAAGTTATTAGGTGAAAGGCTGCTTATCCATAAAGAAAACTGTGACCTGGATCGATCAATTTTAGCCCGGTCTCCCGACGGTAATGCTCGGAAGTACCTTAGGGAGCCAGGGTTTGTGAGAAAACGATATGTGTGTGTACGTGCGAATGAGACGAAGAAACAAGCCATCCTACAAGAGGAAAGAAGAGAGAAGAAGTCAGCAAGAAAGAAGTAGTTTGAGGTGGCGCTGTATAGGGCATCTCGCTCTAACGAGGAGGTCTCCCTCACTCTCACGATCGTCTACGAGGTCGCAATTTATGGTTAGGCAGCCTCGCACCGCACCATCCAAAAGGAATCGTTGTTTCTCTGTCGAGGGACCCCCCACTACCCCTTCACATGCGTGGATAGGCTGTTGCCCACGGCTCGGGATCTTACAAATCCCCTTGAGGTCATCTACCTCGCGTCTTCCACATCCAGCTCCGGACGGCGGTGCAGAACCTGAAACCAGGCGGGCGCAACAACATCTACGCCTCGAGCGACCGCGGTACCTTGAGGACCAGCACCGTACCGCGCTACCGCTCGGCGACACCCCGCCGCCCCGCAACAGACATCTAGATATGGGTAGTACGAAATACATCCTAAAAGATGAAAGCACTCATCTGGATTTCGCTCAATCTTCTACTAAAACATTCGGCGGAAAGAAGTTTGGTAGCTTTGGAGCAATCAACCCAATTATGTAGTTAGAGAATACTTCTAGCTGAAATTAGAAGATAATTATCCCGTCTAAAGCCAGATGAGTGCACATCTTTTAAGATGGATTACACATGATAAATTATGTTGGTGAGGTGGAGTTACCTACTCATAAACACAACAAGAAAGTTACATACAGTATGTACCTACAAACATATTCACTAACTTAGATAGAGGTACAACTAGACTGAATAAACAAGGAAAATCACCATCACATCGTTCGTATGAAAACATCAAACCATATAGCATTTAACGAAAAATGCTCCAAGGAAAACATTGCTGTATCATGGTTATGTTTCTTCTTGTTTCTATACCCATGCGCTACGGCTATACTATCAAGGAGGTTGCAAGCGACAGGTGCAAAAACTAGATGTCAAAATCAGTCAGCACAGAGCATGGATATGTACTCAGAATAATAACTAAAGCAAGATATGTACTATAAACGTGCAACGCGAAACTCGAACGAACTGTTTCGTGCGAACTCATGGCGGCGCACAGCAGAATGTATCGACTCCAGCAGTTGAGTTTCAACATCGTCTGGCGCTGCTATGTTGATTCACCGTGTGACGCCCACGCCCCGCTGCCGCCACTATCTTCGCCGTCACCACTCCGCACGTCACCGTCTTCACGTGTGATTATGATATAAGTTGTTCAATATTATTATGTATACATTTCTATGGACTTATTGATTAGATATTGGATACAATTTTTAGCAAGCCTGAAATAAATATATTATTGTAAAAACCGGTAAGTCTAAAAAAAACATGGAACTCAATTAATTTATTTACTGGCCACTCTGGATTGAAAATGTTTGCACTAAACAGTACAAACAAGGCTCGACGTATTGACCAATGGGGGGCTAGGGAATAAATTGGATTTTTTCTTCCATGGGTTGTGCAAAATACCATGTGACGATTTTGTACGGGTGATTATTTACAACACAATATTGCACACCCTGATCATTGGAAGCCACTGGCTTCCAATGATCGGGACCCGTGTACCGGGGACCGTGTTTAATCATGCTGTGCAATAACGTCTCCCCTAAATACCGAACTGACTGGCAGGCAACACAGCACTCGCTCCTTGAAGGCACTCGCACATGAAAACAAGGCATCGGGTGTCTCGGATGATCGGTTTGTACATTATCATGCCGTGAATGATCATGTCTTACATTATCATGCCGTGAATGATCATGTCGTACATTATCATCACGTGTTGATAATGTACAACCAGTTTTGTACGGCACGTTTTCCGCAGCATGATATTTGGAAAAGTGGCTGTGGAAAATCGTGCTGTGTTTAAAAGGGTCGTACATTATCATGATGTACAATATAGGGACTCTTTCTTGGACGATAATTCGTCCAAGGACTCTTTAATTCTTTGGGGACTCATCAACCATCCTCCAACTTTTGTTTGCGGACTTTGAGCTTGGACTTAGAGAAAATTCTCTAAGAGCTTGGAGGAATAAAACAAAACACTTTGAGGAGTTCTGACAGACTGACAGTTAGCCATTCCCGCCATTTTAGTCTGTTGTTGAGTTGACCGTTTGACATTTGAATTTAATTGCGTACTGACATTATAAATGGCGGTTGGTTGTTTGGTTTAAGTTTCGGAAACGAAGAAAATTTTGTGAAAATGCATATTAAACAGGTAATTCTAATAAATAGGTATAGATAATAGTGTGGTACACCATTAGGTACTTGTTTCATGTAATTTAATTTATGATTTAGATCTCGCCCTAATTTTAGAAGCTTTAAACATTGGTCGTTCTACAATTTCCCGCGTATACCTATTTCAGCTAATTATCCAGGGATTCAAGAGTTATCGCGAACATAATGTTGTGGAGCCCTTTGACAATCGCCACAATGTTGTGGTTGGGCGAAACGGTTCTGGGAAAAGTAACCTATTCTTTGGTGAGTACTTGTCAACAAACACTGATAAAGTGGAGGATGTAACCTACAGTTCTGCCGATGCATCTTGATCGGCCTGAAATTGGCCTTCACGATGCGCATAGACAAATTTGTTCGTAAATAACGATTGGGCAGCTAAACGCCTGACTTCAATCAAGCCAAGATCCATTAGCAGAACCATTTGCTGCTTTATAATTACGCAACGACTGCTTGACCTATGTTTTTACAGCCATTCAATTTGTGCTGAGCGATGAATTCTCGTACCTCCCGCCTCAGCAGAGATTGGCTCTGATACATGAAGGGACAGAACCAAGGGTCATATCTGCATTTGTCGAAATTATATTTGATAATTCTGACAATAGGATACCTGTAAGTTTTATACACGTTTTATTGCACCATGAAGTTTTTTTGTAAAGTTATCAACATGCTTACCTACTAGAACACTTTGAAGCAAACAATTTACATGCTAGGTACCTATTACATTAGAGCAGATTGTAAGTTGAGCATTTTTAATGCATATTTGATTTTTGAAATGAAAAGAAACAATTCCAGATGGACAAAGATGAGATATTCCTGCGCCGTGTCATCGGTTCCAACAAAGACCAATTCTACCTTAACAAGAAAGCGGTGCCAAAATCAGAAGTCGTCAATTTACTGGAGAGTGCTGGCCTATCCAACTCTAATCCATATTATATTGTAAAGCAGGGAAAAGTGAGTATTAAAAAATGTTTTCTTACAATGTGGCTGGTCCAAATCAAAATGTCCATCCAGAGATTTGTGATATACTTACCTCAATGCAATGTGGGATCTTAACAATGATGTTTCCAACAGGGAAGGTGGATGGAGACTATTAGTCTGCTTTTGTTTTGAAGTTTTGACCAAAAACTTAAGTATTTTTGGGGCTTATTGGTGAGTTCACATGTAACTCAATTCGCTTCTCACTTTTCACTTCTAAAGCCTGAAATTTTGGGGACTCGTTTGGTGCTTCTGTTTGCTTTTTTAACTTAGTAAAACAAGCTCACTTTGCTTTCACCCTATGATCCCCCTAAATAGAAATCTGGATACACCTTTGGGGTCAAAGTGACAACTTTGAAGTTCATTTTTTATTTTTTTGAAAGTCTCCTTTTTTAGTTCTTTTAACCTGCCTGTTTGGGCATTGGGCAAGAGTTTCGTGGTATAAGTCCAGTGGCCACCATGACTTGGAATGAATATGAAGAATGATCATGATGATTGCACAATCTGGCAGTCGATCTGTTTGCTCTGCGTTTTTCTGGCTTGGCTATTGTGCTTAATATTCCTTGTGCCCACAGATCAACCAAATGGCCATAGCTGCTGACTCTCAGAGGTTGAAGCTGCTGCGTGAGGTGGCTGGCACCAGGGTTTATGATGAGAGGAGGGAGGAATCTGTCACTATCCTCGATAAAATGGTTGGAAAGGTAATGTAATAAACAATTATTTAACATAAAATAATAAACATGCATGCTAATATTGGCATTATTTTCGAAAAAAGGTACATGCGAAGTATCTAATTTACGGACAAAGAAAATATAAATAAATAAGTGCTGGACAAATTCACACAACATTATCTAGCCCCAATCTAAGCAGAGCTTGTGTTATGGGTACTAGATAACTGATATACTTAATACAATACAATTACATAGATATATATTTTTTATTATGCATAGAAAGTACCTAGAACACCCTGAACAAATACCTGCAGAATGTGCAACCTCCTGCGTCGCAGGCGAACCATCGCCCGCCGCGCCACAGAGGTCGTCAAATCAAATCCATTACTGGAGCGTTTTTTAATTTGGAACATTACAATTCTCCAGCAATGTTGCATGAAACGGCGGCGTGCGTGCGGGTTATTAAGTACTCTTTGATTGGATCTCTTTTCTGATCATTCTTGGCATACCAAAGTACAACTTTGCTTAGTTGCGCAAATTGCGCTCACGTGGCTGTATACATAAATGAATTACCTATCAACACAGGTGATTAATAAAAAAAATTACGGCAAAGCTGAAAATTCATCTTGATTTGTTATTTACATACGAAATAAAAATAAATTTAATAATTAAAATGATTTCCAACGGTTCAGAGAGTGAAATGGAGATTGATTGTACTCCACCAGATTTAAGATCAGAAGCCAAATTGGCTATGGAAAACTTGCTTCCAGCGAAGTCAAAAGAAAAATACATGAAAGTATATGAAATTTTTATGAGTTGGATAAACGAGAAAAGAAGTGAACATTTTCCACATTATGGGCAATTTATTCCATGTTTTCTTTTGTTGCATCATTGCGATTTTACAAGCTCAAACAGTGTTGAATGCGTTAATATTTGGTAAGACTACTGTGATTGCTGACAACCTCGCCTCTCGAGTCTCGATCTAAAGGTTCGATTCCATCGAGAGCCCTGCACAGATTAATAAATAGTTATGGTTAGGTAACTTGTTCGTCACTCGATTTCTGGTGCGATATAGGAGTGCGGTGTTGGAGGGTTCCCAACGAGTAATATCTAAACGAGTAACACTACGGCCTGATGTAACTCATTGGGAATATTTCTTGAAAAAAAATCCCAACGAGTACCAGTCTTACTCGTTTGGGTGTTACTCGTTGGGGACCCTCCGCGGTGTAGGCTAGGCCTTATGCTAGCAGTAGGAACGTTTTGATAAAGGCTTATTAGATTTTATTCTGTCCCACAGGTTCAAAAGATCAATGAGTTTGTTCAGACCATTGAAGAGAGTCTAAAAACTCTTGAAAAAGAAAAAGAGGAATTGAAAGAGTATGAGAAGTTGGACCGCGCGCGGCGCGTGCTGGAGTTTATCATCTACGACACGGAGCATCGCGACAATAAGAGAAAATTGGAGGAGGTAACTCTTCCTTCATTCACTCTCATTACATCACAAACCGGGCGACGCAGTAGAGGAAGGCCCTCTACTCGATGGACTAAAGACACTATAAACGTTGCAGGAAGTCGGTGGATGGAGGCGGCTCAAGACCGTTCGTCGCGGCATTCGAAGGGGGAGGCCATGCCCAGCAGTGGACTTCTACAGGCTGATGATGATGAAATATCATGTGAATACCTTCATTAGTACAGCAACAGCTTTGTATGTGGCGCCATCTAGTTTAGCGTTGTAATAGCATAACTGTATTGTGTTATGGTGGGGCAATCTGTCTTAAACTTCAAATCTTGGATGCTTGTTATGATATGGGTTTATTTTATATGGAGCCAAGATACACGATACCAATGCTACCAGAATGAGAGTGATGCTATATCGGTGAAAGAGTAAGTTGAACGAGTACTTACCTACTTGTTTTCGCTTTGGTCTCGCGATCGTAACGCACAACGCAGCGGTATGCGACACATACATCTATTATAGAATGTTGTTCCGTCGCAGTCTGCGACAGCGGCGAAGGGCAAGCGCGGTGAAGTGGGGAGCGGGTACTCCGCATTGCGCGGCGTTGCGCTCGCTCATTCGCTGCGGTGTGCGGCACGGGCTGACAATGGATTTGGCTGAAAATAAGGAACTATAATATATATATTATATATATATATATATATATATATTATAGCTAGGTAGCTGCGGCAAAGTCAACTAACCACTTCTCCGCAGAGACCGTAGACGTTGCGTCGTGACGCTGCGTAGAGCCGCATGCCGCAGCGTTGTGCGTCACGATCGCGAGACCAAAGCTTTATACCCAAATGGTAACTTGCATTGTGTTTTTTCAGCTCGAGCGATTGAAAGCAAACAGCGGCAACGAACAACAGCGTTATGGCGACATGGTGAGGGAGACACAGGATCACGTGCGCGAATCTTCCAGGTGAACTATTAATGTACCGGACGACGCAGTGTAGGAAGGCACCTGTGCACCGGCTGCGTGCACGTCGACGTACCATGACGTTGTAATGTATGGCACTGTATGAGACATGGCACACCGCTTGCGTGTACATACGAAGGACGCGCGTGTCTACGTGTTACGTGCCGCATACGCAGCCGGTGTGCTGTGGCCTTCAAAGGTCAGGATGTCAGTGGGTGGAGGTTGCTCAGGGCCGTCAGGTCGTCATGGCATTGCTTGGAGGTCTATGGGCAGCATTGGACTTCAGCCAGTTATCCTGAGTCAAAACCTTGAAATGCCTAGTAATATGAAGCCCTAATTCTTCTAGGTTTGGTTGCGTTGGAACAGGAGTAGGTTGATTTTATAATACGATTCAAAATGATTTTTGTGATTTCAATGAATTTTTTTGACTTTGACTTTGCTTGGGGTAATTTTTTTAGGTCTTTGTTTAGTTAGAACCACTAGTTTAGAGTAACATACTATAAATAATATATCAGGTTGGGGGTTGGCCCCGAGCTGAGACCTTGCGATGACACCTTTATCAGCCCGACTACTTAAGTAGGGAAGAAAGGTTATGTATTCAACGGCTATGTAAGTATGTTTGTATGGATGATCCATCAGAAATTTAAAACTGCAGAGATTTTGTATTTAAATAATATGCAGTGCCTCTAGTTGTGGTTTTGCTACTTCATTTTTAAAGATGTACATTTTCTTGATCTGATTGTCTCACTTAATTTTTTTTAAGTTCTTTTTAATAGGTTTTTCTTGGACCCCAATATCTCATCAACCCTCTGATACCTATAATATAGCTCATAACCTTATCTACAAAGGTACCAATACTATCTACCCCCCTACTAAATTTAATGAAGATCGGATTAACGGTTGGGACGTTTTCGTTGGACAAACACACATACATACATACAAACGCCGATTCTTCCGAGTTGACTCAGAGAAAACGCTTCGCTAGACCAAAAAAACTTGTTTTGAAAAAAAAATACAACTAAAACTTATTTGTTGAATGTTTGACGACCTCCGTGGCGCGGCGGGCGAGTAGCCGGCTGAGACACAAGAGGTGCGGGTGCGATTCCCGCATGGCACAAATGTTTGCAAATATTTGTTCCGAGCCTGGGTGTTGTAGTACCATGGTACTCGTAGTTCCTGATATCCTTGACACAGGGAATCCTAGTGTGGGAGCAGGGCTATGTATGTGACTGTTGGGTTTTAAAAAAAAGTGTTAATTTCACAGAAAAGTCAAGGAAGCGCGCAAGGCGGTCCCGGCCACTCGAGAAGAGAGAGATGAACTCTCCACTGAACAACAGCAGCTATTGCGTGAAAAGACTTTATTGGAATTTGAGATCAAGGACCTGTCTGACGACGTAGACGGCGATAATAAGTCTAAGGTAAATCGGTAATAAGAAGATATTAAAGTATCAGTACTCAGTCGATTCTATGGTAGAAATTAATTGGATCAAATACCTGTCTTTGGTAATAAGTCTAAGATCAGAGATAGTTTGTTTGTTTTGTTAGTACCTAGTAGAACTTCTTGTGAAAGTGTTCGCCCGGGGAAGTACTACCACCGTACCTATTTCTGCCGCCAAGCAGTAGTGCTCGCATTGCTGTTGCTGTGTTTTGGTTTGAAGGGTACGGGTGCCGGTGAAATTACAGGCACATGAGACTTTTCATCTTTATGTCTCAGGGTCGACAGCGCGCGTGTGATACCTCTCGTGATGCAGACGTCCATAGGCTACGGTAACTACTTTCCATCTGGTGGGCTGTATGCTTGCCAAGTAGTATAAAGAAAACCTGTTTGACGCTGTAGACTGCGACAGTAACCTAAGACAAGAAATAGACGGAACTAGGGAGCAAAGATCTGTCTGACAATGACGGTAATAAGTCCTAAGGGGCCATAGGGGACGTAGGATAAACTGCCCATCCAAACGTGATACTCAAATCATTTTTAATTTGAGCATATTTTCACCATATTATGCTTTTATTCGGATTTGGGTGGTATTTAGATTACCCAAATACCTGAATATTTTGTTTTTCAAAACACAATGCCGCAAACGAAATGTAAGCGAATAGAATTTTGTATATTTTTGCGACTTATACGACATGTTTTCATCTTATTTGTTTCGTTTTAAAAACAACGTATTTTCTAGTATTGTTTGATCAGGAACATAGCATTTGTTACAAATTGTAAACGGCTAGTATACCCACCCAACGTAAATGCCAAACAGGGATAGTAATATTCGCCGGCCGGGAACACCTTAAGATACGAGAAAGACTGGTCTTGATTCTGTTGCTCAAGTTAAATGATTTGTCACAGGAAAGAGCTGAAGGCGAGCTGGAGCGTCTCCGTCAAGAGATATCGGAGAAAGAGCGCGAGTTGGAAGAAGTGAAGCCGAAGTACGAAGAGATGAAATCGCGCGAGGAGGAGTGCACGCGCTCGCTCGCCCTCAGCCAGCAGAAGCGACAGGAGCTGTACGCCAAGCAGGGCCGCGGGACCCAGTTCGCGTCCAAGCAGGACAGGGATCAGTGGCTCGAGCAACAGTTGAAGTACCTCATTCCTTTTCATTGCTTACTAGCTGCGCCTCGCGGTTTCACCCGCGTGATTTTAATGTTTTGTATTTGATTCAATGTCGGAACTAGCTTGTGGCCCATTTGATGTCAAGCGGCAACTCCAGCCAACAAACGTGGCATTACACTGCGCCTGTCACCGTAAAACAAGATGAAAATCTTACTTGCCTGTAATTTCTCCGGCAAACCTTTCAAAATGGAAATCAAAAGTACTTCAGTAGGATTCAAAGTACGTCGCCCGAGCCAAGAATATATTTTGCGCCCGAGTGATACACTCTACTTTTCATCACCCATTATGAGAAAATAAAAGGCGCCTCATATTTTATTTCAAAACAAAACCATGAATTTCTAACAATCCGTGAAAATTGTCGAAAACGCGGGCTGTAGTTCGCGCGTTTTTAATTTTTTTTATTCAGCCTGCGTTGCGACTGTGGGCCATCGTACCAGCCAGTATTTATTCAAACAATATTTTCGTTCGATTTCTTTGGCGCTGAACACTAAGATGTTCTAAATTCAAAAAGTGCGCGGAAAATATAATTGCGGCGCACTTATTTGAGTTTGATATTTTCCAAATTCAAAAAGTGCGCGGCAAAGATAATTGCGGCGCACTTATAGAAGTTTCATACAGAAAACCAACGATCTTTAGTGTATTATAAGATCGTTGCAGAAAACACCACCTTTGGGTGCACTTAAAGGCGAACCAAGTCGTCCTTTTCGAATAGATGGGATGAAAAATATTATTTTGCTCCCTTATGATACAATCCACTATTACAGGTCACTGAACAAACAGATAAAGGACAAAAAAGAGCACGAAGTGAAACTGCGCGACGACCTGCGCCACGACGCGAGCAAACTCGCAGAGCTGGAGAAGGGAATAGAGGAGACCACCAAGGAAATGGAGCGCCAGAGAGTCGCCATCGACGAACACAGAAAACAGTGCTACGAGTGCAAGAAACTGAAGCAACAGGAACAAATTGCGAGAAAGTAAGTCATTTAGACATAGATAGATAGAATAACTTTCGTGAATCATAGCATTCATTTTGTAAAACAGGAAATTTTCATGTACCACCAACATATCGGTCAGAAATTAGCAGTACAAGGGGCAGAAATTCGCTGTGGCATTCTATGGGAGAAGCATAATTTATTATGTCAAGCAGAGGACTTCTACAGGCTGATGATGATGATGAGCATAAACAGGTTTTAACAGCTAAAATAATTATATTAATATTTGTTGACAGTGAACTGTGGCGCAAAGAAACATCGTTGACGGACGATTTGTCATCCCTCAAAGAGAATGTGGTTAAGTCTGACATAGCACTACGCGCTCTGGTGGGAGAGGTATGCTAACATCAACGCTGCGATTGCGATTTAAATTTTGAACAGAAACTCATTTTCGTGCCGTTCATTCGTTCATTCATGTGCCGTATATCAAACGAATTGTGGAAAGAGGCCGAAGTTCGAGTTTAAACAGGTGACGCCGATGAGCGCCCTAGCGTACGCTTTGTGAACCTCATTTTCCATACAAAAATCCATCCAGCAGACTCTTGTGAACTATCCAAGCTACTTTAAAACTTGTTCTCAACACCTCAAGTACTATTTTCTTTCCAGCCGATTCTCAACGGACGCGACAGTGTACGCAA
This sequence comes from Epirrita christyi, assembly GCA_951392215.1. Taxonomy (NCBI): domain Eukaryota; kingdom Metazoa; phylum Arthropoda; class Insecta; order Lepidoptera; family Geometridae; genus Epirrita; species Epirrita christyi. Next base: position 19,232,030 of record OX595833.1, on the reverse strand, counting down.
AGTGCTAGAAACATTCCAAGAAAGAGGGGGAAATTGGGCTGAGATAGCCACGCAGTACTACGGACTTGTGATTGAGAACTTCACCTGTGATAAGACTGTTTACACTGCAGTTGAGGTATGTTTTCTGTGAGACCCTTCCGTCTCCTCCCGTGGCGGGTGTTACTGCGATTATAAGGAATCTTGTTTTGTTTGTAGGTGACAGCAGGAAACCGTCTCTTCCATCATATTGTGGAGTCAGACACAGTGGGCACAAAGATCTTGAAGGAAATGAACAGGCAGAGCCTCCCCGGAGAGGTCACTTTCATGCCCCTCAACAGGCTTCAAGTCAGGGATTTGGTGTACCCTAATGATGATGTACGTACTCTTTATCTTTATTTTTTTTGGTGAGAGTGCCGACTGATCGGTTATCGACTTACGAGTTTTGGCCCAAGGGAGTCAAGTTCGGGAAGTTCATTGGACGCCTGACAGGAGACACCGCACAGGCGCGCTACACGTCGCCGTCTTCACGTGTAGTTTTTTTATATAGATAAAATGATGTATAATGTCTATAAGGTATATATTTCTATGGGCTTAATGTTTAGGTATTTCCCATTTTAGGCTGAAATAATTATTATTTCAAGTCATTTTTTTTTACCTGGACCTTTATGCGGCTTTACTGGGGCCGTATTAGCCAACAGTAAGAGACCCTTTTACAATTAGGATTAAAAAAAAACAAAATTATTGTTATGGTGGATAGCAGACAGTTGATTAAACTATTGTGGAAATGGATGAATGTTGGTGCTATTGCAAGGAGAACATGCTTATTGAATGTTTATTGGGCTATTATAATATGAGAAACGGCACCTGCCAATTCTAAATTATTGAAAACGATTTAGGCAGGTGGTTCACCAAGCGCTACTCCCTTTTATGGCTTTATGCCTTTAACACTTCCGCCCTTGGAGCATAGATTTCGCTTTTGCGCTTCCACCCTCGGCCAGCCGGCTAAGGCAAGCCGAGGGTCAGGGGTCTCTGCTGACCCCAGGGAGGAATGGGGCTCCACGGTGTCGCCACTCAACGAACGCTAGTGAAAGTAAGCTATAGTGAAAGGACTGTTTTAATCAGTTTGACCATTAAGTTTGACCACGAGGAAGGAACGGTTTTATAATGTGTCTTGTTTATTTCAGAATGCAATGTCCATAGTGCAGCAACTCAATTACGATGCAAAGTACGCGAAGGCCATGAAGTACATATTCGGACAGACTCTCATCTGCGAAAACCTGGAGTGCGCCACGGAGCTTGGCAAGCAGTTCCATCTCGATTGTGTCACATTGGAGGGTGATCAGGTGAGGTTTTGTTAGTAGTAGAACATATTGTGTAATAGTTCTTCCGGGGTAGTACTACCAGACCTATTTCTGCCGCCAAGCAGCAGTGCTCACATTGCTCTGTTTCGGTTTCAAGGGCGTCGGTGAAATTACAGGCATGAGACTTAATCTTTATGTCTCAGGGTCGGCAGTGCGCGTCTGATGCCTCTGGTGTTGCAGGTCTAGCTATAGGCTACGGTAACTACTTTCCATCAGGTGGGCCGTAAGCCTCTTGCTTGCCTTGTAGTTAGATGAGAATAAGGGTATCTCACTGGCGCTATTTACCCTAGCTTCTTCGGTAGAAGCAAAGACTTCCAAGTCTCGTGATATTATCCAGATGCCTTTCTAGCTTCAGGTGGTCCATATCTGTAGCTTTGTTGGGGCAACATAACACCCAACAGCGACATACCTGGCCCCACACTAAGATTCCCTATGTCGTGAGTATCAAGGAACTACGAGTACCATACCACACACCCGGAACAAACATTTGTCCCGCAGCAGGAATTGAACCCGCACCACATGCGTTTTAGCCCGCCGCGCCAAGGAGGGCGCTAAACGATGGCGCCATTCCAACTCCGCTCGTATAAGGAGTCGTACGCCCGGTTATGGTACCGCATATAGTGAACCCGGGACATGGGAAACTGTAGTATGACGCAAAATACTCGAAGCCCTTTAGCTAAATTATTGGCAAGAAAAGAACTCAAGTTCTTAACTATCGTGTAGGGAGTTCATCGAGCGAGGCTTTAGTACCTAGCAACCATGTTAGTGCTTTTGATCTACGCGGGTGGAGCCGCTGGCATATGCAAAAGTTCCGTGGATATATGATGGGCTACATGGTACACCTGCAGTAAAAGAGTGAACATCGAATGAACTAGAGGGAGACACATATAACACCCAAAAGTCATATTTATAGTCCCACTAAAATTCCATGTCTTGGGTATTGGGAACTTCAAGTACCATGATATCACAATTCCCAACCCTGAAACCATTATTAACAGATCATGCAAACATTTTTTTCGCTGTGGTAATCGAACTTGCACCTCTCGCAACTCAGCCGGCTACTCGCCTGCCGCGTCACGGCTATCGTCTATGAAGAACTTCGGTTTGTGCTTTGTGTAGCTCTTGTTCATTCTGTTTCGTTATTTTACTGTATAACTTGCGTACGTATACGCCACCATAAACATGGGAACCGCAAAAACAAATCAATGACCAATTCACCAGGTGTCGTTCAATGGATGTCTGACTGGAGGATATTTCAACCCATTATATTCCTCTCTGAGGATGCAAAAGATCCGCTCCGAGCTCATGGAACAGATCGGTGCGCTCGAACAGGAACTCGGCGCACTGAGGCAGGAGCTCAACAAGACTGAGACCAGCATCAACACTATTGTGTCCGAGATGCAGCGCACTGAGACTAAACAGGGGAAGGCCAAGTAAGTAACGTAAATCTAAAGAGCAATACGGATATCAATTCAATTCATTATATAATATAGTAAGATATTTCTAACATATATATGTATATTACTATTCTCCTGCTGACGTTTCGTTGACCATATTGAGGTCCTTCCTCATGAGCACCGACCGCGACCACGCTCAAAGGTCGTGAGACGGGAACTAGCTTGGCTCCGCCGCTCCGCACGCTCAGCCCGGCTGGACAATGGGGCAGGCGGCGGGGGAGAATAGTTTAAAACTGATACGTGACCGTACATAATGTAAACACAACCCTTCTACTGCTACCGATCGAAGAGGTGAGACGGCTGACAATGAGTGACAGCCAGGGTCCGAAGATGAGAGTGGTAGAGGCTCAACATCCGTTGCGCCTTTCAATTCTATCATCAGACCGACTTCATTGAGGTCTTCTTTAAACATTAAATAAATGAATTAAAATTAAGTATTAAAAATTAAAACATTTATGATTTCATTTGAAACGACACCTCACTCATGTTTTTCAATTAGGGGTCCCATTTCCAACTTGAGGGCCTGAAAATATTTTAAACTCAACTGTGTACCACGTGAAACTTTTACCACGTTGAAATACACTGAAATCTAGCTAAATCGTAAAGTGTAATTTCTGGTATAGCTGAAATATGTACATGTATGTTAATTTCATTTGAGGAATCTACATGTGAAATTTCAAGTTCCTACTACCAATGGTTTCTGGAATACATAGCATTTTTGTTTTACATTAAAAGCCCTTTTTGGACCCTTTAGAGGGGGAACTTTCCAAATTCCTTTTTTGCTACACCCTACAATCTAAAAGGAATATATTCTCCCAATTTCAAGTCTCTAGGTACGGCGGCTTAGGCTAGGGGTTGTCTGTATGTTATACAGTGTCTTAGCACCCCTATTAGGGGTAGTTTGCAAAAATACATACTCTTAAACTTTTATCATTTGTATTTCATATTTTATCTACTTTAAATACCAGAAGCGATAAAAGTTTCTATTTTCATTTAGGAATCAATTTATTACTACCAAATGTGCATTTGAAATAAATTATCAATTTTTATTGTAGTTATGGATCACTATTTTGGCTATAATGGCTTACACATAAGATATAGATATATATTGTGGCGGGCTTTTTTGTAGGACTATTTAAGATAAACATTTCTATTATACATTACATCTGTGTAACTCTAGCGGTTTTGGCAGGGCACGCCAGAATAGCTCGCAGATGGTAGATTTTTTCCTACTTACTTGACACTTATCGTCATATTATAGACAATTCATACAATATCTTTATAAATTGTAGCCTATGTGTTATTCTGATGTATAAGCTATATTATTGTAAAGTTTCATTAAAATCCATTCAGTAGTTTTTACGTGAAAGAGTAACAAACATCCATCCAACCATACTTACAAACTTTCGCGTTTATAATATTAGTAGGATTAGTAGGATTCCGATTACGAATATTCCCATACTGTCCCATTTCAAAAAACACCCTGTATTCAGATGTATAGTTTAGAAGTAGAAATCCGTAGAAGAACCTTGACTGATTAACACTTCATGTTCTAGGGACATACTCGACAAAGTGAAGGCAGATATCCGTCTGATGAAAGAAGAGTTGGCCTCAATACAGAGATCCCGTGGCCCTAAAGAGCGTTCGCTCGCGCAATGCGGCTCCAGCCTCGAAGCGATGCAGGCCACTAAAGAGGGCCTTGAGTCTGAACTACATCAGGTAGGCAATATATTCAAGCTAGTTCCCCGTAGGAGTTTGCAGGCGCCACATGTTGGCGGGCACTTCTAAATACTGGAACCGCACGTGCTACCGCCTTTGAAGCTCGCTGGTGAGTGGTGACTGGCGTGACGTCGGCCGGGCAACAATGGTTGCCTAATCGTACTAATTCGGAAACACGAACGCTGACACACTCCGCACACTTCATACAGTCGCAGCGTTTTCACTGCCGAATGCTGCCGAGTTCACTGGCGCTACTCAGATGAAGTCTTCGTACACGCGCCACTATGTGTGTAAAATCTAGGGTTGCAGTCCATGACATGATTTCATTATTAGGTTACCTACGTATTTTTCCAAGATACTTTTCTAGTAATGTATCACTGTATTCCAAATCCACTTTTTTCGTGTACCTAACTGGGATTTTACCTGCATCACCTACACTCCGAATTCACTCAATTCATTCATTGCCTAATCTAATTTAACAAACTACATAAACTATTATAGTTTATAGTATTATTTTGATTTACAATAAACGCAGCGATGGCGCATACTCGACAACAAAAAATTACCTTTCGAGTCGTGTTACCTGGAAGTAACTTGGAAAGGTTACTTTTGTAACCTTTTGGCAACTCTGCCGACGGCGGCGGGGTCCGCTCACTCCGATTGGTTTCGTTTCAGGAACTAACGGAGCAGCTGTCGAGCCAAGACCAGAACAAGGTGGACGAGCTGAGCGACGCCATCCGTCGACTGACGCTGCAGATCAAGCAGGCGTTCAGCTCCAGGATGAGCTTTGAAGCCATTAAGAATAAACTCGAGAACTTACTTACTAACAATTTGATCAGGTAATATATCTCATCATTTGACGACCTCTGTGGCCTGTATGGCGGCCGAGCAGCCGGCTGAGATGCATAAGGTTGCGGGACAAATGTTTGTATGATCCGCTAATATTTGTTCCGGGTACCATCATGGTACTCGTAGTTCCTGATACCCACGACATAGGGAGTCCTAGTGTGGGATCAAGACTATGTATGTGACTGTTGGGTATGTTATTTAGCCGCTAGCCGCTAGAGCGTCGGAAAGGACGATCGTCGCTGTCGAAATGTAATTAGACTTTATTGATACTTGTTCTTTTATTTAATTTCCTGAATTTTGCCGATTTCAAGTACAATAGCGTAAGGTCAAGGGAGATACGATTGTATCAGTCAAAATGACAAACATTTTCAAAGCTAAATGCTTCTTATTTTTGCTCGCACTATCATCATCACTAAATAATAATAATAAATAAATGCTGGACACATTCCACACAACATTATCTAGCCCAGGTAGAGCCAAAGGTATGGCCCAAGGTACTCCATAAAATATTTACCAATATAACATCCATTGTTGACCTCCCATTACTAGGAATTTGAATGACGCTGGAGGTCTATGTTTTTATCAAAAGGACGTTATCGATTAATTCGTCAGGTACCTACTTGATATTATGATACTAACAGGTATGTACGGTACGGCCCGTTCTTAGTCCTATTCAAAGGTTATTACTAGGACAAAAAAAGAAGAAAATAGTTACGTGTAGGAAATTACCTCGAGGTGAAAATTTTACCTCAGTAGAAGGGTAAAGAAAATAAAATATGCAAAAAATACCTCAAGTTCTCTGGTAATTCTAAAATTTAACCATTTCTTCCCCACTTAAGTAGTCGGGCGGTGCTGATAAAGGTGCCATCGCTAGGTCTCGGTTCGGAGCGAACCACTAGTTACATTTAGTCATACGATACTCAATTATTTATTTATATTGTCACGGTTATTTATCGCGTGTTATCTTATTATTTATTATTCCCGACGTTTCGAACGCGTTACAGCAATCATAGTCGCGGGCTGACTGGAGTACATGGAGCTACCGTCGAGAAGTGGCGGCAGCTGCAGAAACTACCCTCACTTGGTCTTCAGAATTAGAAATGGTCGTATTCATAGTCCGACACACCACACTAACCGTATCTACGCACTGAGACGACACATCGCGACGCGCACACCTACCAATGATAGGAGTCCACGACGAAGAGTCTAAAACCGTCTTCACGGTTGAAATTTGGGTACTTCTTGATCTCAATAGCCTAGCGAATGATTCTCTTGTAGAAATGGCGCTCATTTGAAAGTACCTTGGGATCGTGAAGTTCAATCCAGTGATTGGGCGTTTTTCCATTAGCCGGCCCGGCACCGGCATGGCCGTGCACTCCGCCGGTGTCGATGCCGCAGTACTGACACTCCGCCTCGCGCACTCACACACGCACACGGCTACAGTTCATATACACCACATGCAGTTTTGCCGGGCCGGCACCGAGTGGGAAGCTTGCTACCCTGGCCGGGCCGGGCCGGCGCCGGCGCCGGTAAGTGAAAAAGCGAGCACCGGCACGGCAGCTAATGGAAAAACGTCCCTTGGGTCCAGAATGTACTAGGTGCTCCGCTGTCGCTGATTTGTTGACCTGACGATTCTTCACTGCCGCGATGTGTTCCTTTACCCGTTCAGCTATTGTTCGTTTAGTTTGCCCGATATAGGAACGTCCACAACTGCAATCTTCTTTATACACACCAGGTACTTGCATCTTTCGGTGTTCGCAACTGCTTCGCACCTTGGTGAGAGGAGTAAAAATCTACTTAATTGAGTACTTCTTCTAAATGTTACCGCTTTCACATAATGCAGAAAAGTAAGCTGTCTGCTGACCTCGGTTTGTTTACCTCTGCCCGTACGTTGCTGATACTCAATTAATTTATTGATGAATATTACCATTGTGCATAATTACTACTAAAAAACCCATTTTAATATGAACGTGATATCAATGCGCCGATATTCTAGCGGTAACGAGAAATCGGTGGATGAAGGCGGCTCAAGACCGTTCGTCGCGGCATTCTTTGGAGGTATAGTCTAACGGTCTGTCTCATGATAATTTTTTAAACCTATTTTAGTTAAAATATGTTTTGTTTTGTTTTGACGTTATGACATTTTACATCAAGAGAGAACAAAACAAAAGCTATTTTGACTAAAATAGGTTTAAAAAATGAACACATTCTAAGGTCACCTAAATTAAAAAATAATCAGCTTTGCGATAACATTAAAATGGTGGAGAGTTAACTTTTTTACTATCTATATTATTCCCTAGACGTAAAGACGAGTTAGTCCAAGCCCTCCAAGAGATCTCAGTGGAAGATCGCAAGCGACGGCTCGCCAACAGCCGCTTCGATCTCGCCATGACAGAGATGCGCCTCGAGCACATCAACAAGGAGATGGAGGAGGTGGAGCAGAAGGTGACAGCCGCTGTCGAAAACGAAAACACGTTAATGTCTGAGCTTGACATGTGGCAAAAAAAGGTAAGAATTGTGCACTACAGCCATCCCCGTGAGCAAAAGACGGTTTTTTTTAATAATAATAATCATATATTTATTTATTCGTATGACTTAGATCCATAAATGTAAAAAAAATTCAAAATTACAATACTATGTGGGGTTTACAAGATCGAGACAATCCTGACAATGACCTTGTCGATCGAGATCGATCGACAAGGTCGATTTTCGTCGTGCGGCTAGTCGCTTCACCGATCGCCTCACCAAGCCGCATTGCTAGCCCATTTACACAGGAGACTAAAATCGCATGCGGCTCGGTCATTTCCTTCGAAAATGTTGAGAAGAATAGGTGTTCGTGCCGGAATTGAAATAGCCAATTATTCAAGAATTGCTTGAAGAACAAAGAGTGAGTAAATCGCGCTAGTGAAACAACGTGCGCGAAACACACCTCCATGCGGCGGGCGATCGCCTGCAACTGATCGTTTAAGTGGGGTTTACACGGGTGATTAAAGCCGCGCGATTTTTGCCGCGCGGCGAAAATCGACCGTCTAAATGGCAATTCGACTAGATCGCAAGTGACTAAAGCCGCAAGCCCCAAAGTTGGGTAGCATCCGACTTTGGCTGCGCGGTGACCAGCCACATGCAGCTGGTGACCAAAATCGACCGTGTAAACGATGTTGTAGGCAATCGCCCGCCGCATGAAGGTGTGTTTCGTGCACGTTGTTTCACTACTGCGATTCTACGTACAGATCGTTCTTGAGTAATTGAATAACTAACTATTTCAATTCCGGCACGAAACCTATTCCTCTCAACATTTTCGAAGGAAGTGACCGAGCCGCATGAGATTTTAGTCACTAGTGTAAATGGGCTAGCGATGCGGCTTGGTGAGGCGATTTGTGAAGCGACGAGCCGCACGACGAAAATCGACCCGTGTAAACCCCACTTTACTTACACGGTCGATTTTAGTCATGACTGTGGTCGCCGCTGCCCAAATTTGGGGCTTGCGGCTTTAGTCACTTGCGACCTAGTCGAATTGCCATTTAGACGGTGTCGGTGCGGCTTCAGTCACCCGTGTAAACCCCACATTAGTCTATTTATCGCAGTCTATTATCAAATACAAGTTTGTAATTTTTTAATCACCGTTTGGGAACTTTACCATCTCGGAGCCAGGATAAGAACCCCTGGGTCACCAAGATACAGGCTTCGCCTAGTTTGGGACCCGATAAATGCGGCCCTTTACAACTTTGACTGCGGCCTGATTCAATTTTTAGAACAAAGTACATATAGCCGACTAGCGTCCTGCCCGCCTATTCTCTAACTGAAAGCCAACGGTGACTAACGTTTGACGAATAAAAATATGACCATCAATTGATGAAAATTATCACAGAGAATTGTCAATTGATAATCACCGAGTGACTTTCAGTTAGGGACTAGGGGGGCAGTACTACTAGATATATCTAGTTTGTTTTCTTTGTGGTTGGGTTTTGCAGCCCATTGATTCTACGGTCCTTAAGCATCTGTCCCAGCAATGCCTTTGAGTTTGACATGCATGGTGTACAGGAAAAAGAATTGCAAGACAAAATGGAAGAAGACGCAAAGGGGTTTGAAAAACTAGCGTCCAAGGAAGTCCTCTTAGAAGAAAAAATTCAACAGTCTCTGGATAGAATTGCGGCGCTCGGTGCCCTGCCCAACGCTCCCGAGCTGTACTCGCAAAACCAGGAGAAGTCTCTGAAAGAGGTTCGGTCCTCGTGACACAGGATAGTCTTCTTTCTTAGTCATTTTTTTTACTTGCCAGGCAAACTAGCGTACAGCACACCTGATGAAAAGTAGTTAGGTCCATTAGCCTATGAACGCCTGCAACACCAGAGGCATCACACGCGCACTGCCGTTCCTGAGGCCAGGGCCACATGCGGGCCTAGTGCGGGTGCGACGGCGGGCGCGAAATATCAAACATAAGAAACCGCCTTTTTTTTCAAACGTTCCTATCCGTCTCAATGCGCGGATATCAAACCAGTTTGGTCCTATCCGCGTGTAATAGCTCGCGCGTCACTGTGGCCCGCTCCCGCCGTCGCGCCCGCAAAGGCCTCCGTCCCCGCGCATTCGCTGTGGACGCGCACTGAGACATAACGATGTGACTTTTGAAGATGCAAAGTCTCATTGTGTCTGTAATTTCACCGGCCGCGGCACCGTACCTTTCAAACCGAAAGACAGCAATGCGATCGCTACTGCTTGGCGGCAGAAATAAGTACGGTGGCAGTACATCCCCGGACGAACTCTTTCACTAGAAGTTCTATTACTAACAAAAATCCATTATCTCTATGGAGATGTAACTATTCTTTATCCACTGCTGGATAGGTTGGCAGGCGGATTGATGGTTGCATTTTGGTAAAGTACTTGCCTCAGTACTCAGGCGGATGCTTTTACGCCATCCATAGGAGGAGTTGACTACCACGCCTATTGACATATAACTATTGATATTATTTCAGTTATTGAAAGAATTAGAAATGGCTAATCTACAACTCAAGAAATACAGCCACGTAAACAAGAAAGCGTCGGACCTGTTCATCAGTCTTTCAAAACAGAAGGAAAAAATGTACGAGCGGAAAGAAGAATTGGAAGCTGGGTGCGTATTCATAAGTGATTATCATACAAAAGCCTTACCAAGGGATTAGAGCAGGGGTCACTGCCAAGTAGCGGAGGCGGCTCAAGCTCGTTCGCTGTGGCATTCATGGCATGTTCAGCGGCGGACTTCTGCTGGCTGACTGCTGATCGAATAATTCAGACTTTTTTTAATATATTTTGTTTGAATGTAAGCTAAATAAGAACTTTGACTAACTGAAAAAACACACACGAAGTTTAATTAATGATTTACTTTTAATATAATCTAATCGTTTTATTCTTTTAATTCATTTTAATGTATATATGTAATTAATGAATATTATCAAAAATCCTTACCTACATACATACATAAAGTCACGCCTTTTTCCCCGAAGGGGTAGGCAGAGCATCAAAGGGCCTCTTTTCACTGTGGGTTGCACAATCGCAGGAATATAGACGTGACAAGTGGTGAGCTCATCGCCGCCATTGCTTTCCACGATCAACTCGCTGACGCTTTCTTCCAGTAATAACACACTCCTGAATAAGCGAGTAAGCAGACAGGACAAGTCTTGTACAGTTTTACCCAGAAAATAAGTCCGATCGACTGTTTCCGTTTGCGCAGAAAAACGCAATTCTTACACTGTCGGACAGAGTCGACTGATGAACAAGATGGCGCACGACCAGCCGCGATTTTACCGCGAAATCGTATAACCAATAACAGCGCAACATTTTGGACGCGATTGCTATTGGTAGAAAGAAGGTTCCCGCGCTATAGAATCAGCATGACGCTGCCGATTGGATCAAGTAGAGCTGACCGCGTTTGTGCCGTTCAGGTAATGCCAATTCACGCCCACACATGCCACGCCACGCCAACATCACATCACATTCGGCAGCGTCACGCGCCGATTGGTTTCATTTTGAAATTAAAAGACATTTGAGCTTGGCGGCCGGAGCCCAGCCTTCAAATCGCGGCAGAATCTATAATGCGCGATTTGAAGGCTGCCTTTACGTACTTTGTACTATAATGTTAATAATGAATACCACTGTCAATGTCAACGTCGGCTGGAAGGGAGTGCCTTTGCGAATGTGCTTTAGACGAAGGCAACCTAGACCATTTACTTTTCTGGCTAATATCTATAATTTTGATCTGTTGTTGTGCTGTCCCTTGTTGAATAAATAAACGTGCTTTTTTAATATACATTCTTGTTGAGTCTCCCTCTTTCAAAACCGGCCATCTTTCGTAAGATCTCCATCGTCTTACCGATGTACTTATATCTTGTCGACATCGCCATTGGCAAAATTGTGGTAACTAAAGCCACAGAAGACATAAATGTACTTACTGTTATTTTTAACCGACTTCACATAACTTTTCATTTAAAAAACCGACTTCCGCCATTGTATTCGACTAAATAATTTTGGATGAAATAAAAATGATGAAAGAACCATAGTGGTGAAAGGATTATGATACTTTCTAAATGCAAATGCTTGGTTTGTAGCTGAAAATATCAAAATCGCCATATGTATGCCTACAATATTTGAGGAGTTCCCTCAATTCCTCATGGATCCCATCATCAGAACTGGATTTTGAAAATGGGACCAATCTGAAAGTATATCTATTCAAATAAAAAAATAATTTTCCAAATCGGTTCATAAACGCCGGAGATATGAGGTAACAAACATTAAAAAAAAAATACAACCGAACTGAGAACCGCCTCCTTTTTGTGAAGTCGGTTAAAAAAGGAGGAGGTTCTCAATTCGGTGGTCAAATCTCCGTCGTTTATAAACCGATTTGGAAAATTATTTTTTTATTTGAATATACAGGGTGTAAAAAGACAGCTCCCGAATACTGAAGGTACCGGTAAAGTTGCCTAAATCATAGCTATATAAAATAGCTATCGCCTGAGAGGTGATTCATACCGGAGAAAATCTTATTTTTCGTTTCGTATCGTATTTGTCAGCCAGCAATGTACGCATTTATTCCGGCCGCGCGAGTTCAACGCTCCCTCCCGGTCAGCTGATCGACCCGTAGGGCCAATATTTCTCATGTGGTTTTTCATTGCTTTTTTGGCGTTTTTATTTATTAACGTGTATTTAATGATGGAAAATAGGTTTTTGTGTTCCTTTAACGATATTTTATGGATATTTAGAAAACACGAAAAAAGCGGACCAAAAGTAAGCATTTTTTTTCGTGCTTTTCAGCTTATTTTTTTAGAATCATGTTCTGAATGCTCTGTTTCAGTTTTCGGGAGTAGTCTTTTTAAGCCCTGTATATACTTCCAGATTGGCCCCATTTTTTTCAAAACCCAGTTCTGATGATGGAATCCATGAGGAATTGAGGGAACTCCTCAAATGTTATAGGCATACATATAGCAATTTTGGTATTTTCAGCAACAAGTTATTGTTTTGTCTCCCTTTAACAAATAAAAACATGGAGTTGATTTTTGAATGAAAAGTTACACTGTATCTTACCATAATTTTGTCTTCTGTATTGTATTGTCGTGTCAAATAAATGTTTTCACTTTGATTTGTTCAGAGGTGAAAAGATCCGCGAGCTCATTGAAATGATCGAGCGTCAGAAACTGGAGGCGATCCAGTCCACGTTCCAACAGATCTGCAAGAACTTCACCGAGGTGTTCACGAAGCTGGTGCCGCACGGCCGGGCCAGCCTCATCATGCGGATGTCGCCGGACGACGCGCCAGAGGTTGTCAACGATGTAAGTGTCGCTACCATACAGGGAGTCTATCAAATAACAATATCAGTGAACAAGTGGGCAGTTCAAAAAACTATAGCCCGACTACGTATACTTCAATGCAGTGAACCATTATATCAACAATGTTTTCAGCAAAGTTCTCCTTAATAAGTGTTTGAGTTTGCTGGAACGTTGTTTTAAATAATCAAATTCAAACAACATTTTGGGTAATCAGTCACACTCAGATATCGAATTTGGAAGCAATCGGTGCAGTAACAAAAATGTTCAAAATTAAGAGTTAATTACAATAATTTTGTGTCACTTCAAGTATGCGATACTGCACTAGAAACGCCGCCCGACTGATCCCGGCCCAAGGGCAAAAGTATCTTCCCTTAGCGGCTGTAATATTAGTAGTATACATTATGTTGCAGTTCACAAATGCGGACCAGTTCACGGGAGTGGGCATCAAGGTGTCGTTCACGGGCGGCGAGGGCGACATTCGCGAGATGAACCAACTCTCCGGCGGGCAGAAGTCGCTGGTCGCGCTCGCGCTCGTCTTCGCGATACAGAAGTGCGACCCCGCGCCCTTCTACCTCTTCGACGAGATCGATCAGGTACCATCCGACATGATGACAGATCATTTATATCGACATCTGTCGAAAAACATCGTTCGATTAATTGCCCATTTACGTGTGTTTGTAAACTTGAGGGAAGGTGAACGCGTCAGCACGCTGAAATTAAAGGGCTCGCTTAGCTCGTTAATATTACGTGTTAGTTTTAGTTTTAAGGGGCCTGCGAAGGCCGCAAGCAATTTAAATTTGAAGCGAGTGTCAAAATCAGCTATCCCTGTTTGGCACCGGGGCCTCTCCCCCTGCATGCGCGATGGGTGTACGAGCCGTTCAGAATTTGTATCAAATTAGGTCGTGTTCCGTAATACCAAAAATTATTAATAAAAACTTAATGTTTTTTCATATCTTGTTGTTATTCTGTAACTTGACAATATATTATGCTATGGTCCTAAAAACAGAATACTAGAAAGTACGATGTTTTTAATAATAAGATGAAAAATGTCGTAAAACCGTAAAAATATACATAATGGAATTCGCTTAAATTTCGTTTTAGGTAAGTATTTTGAAACAAAAACTTTCTAGGAACCTAGATAAATACTATCCGAATCCGAATAATAGCATAATATGGTGGAAAAATGCTCGAAATACAAATAATTTTGGATTACGTTTGCATGGGCAGTTCATCCTTCCCTAACCCCTTAACAAATGGTACGAAGTGGCGGCTGAAGTTACGGAGGTGACTCCACCTTCCGCCCCGTCTCTCTACCACATATACACACACAGATGGGGCCAAATAGAGAAAAGGAGCGGGCTGTGGTTTTTACTGCCCTGAAACTGGACTCTCAAGCCTCTAAACAAAACCACCACCGCTTTCCAAGCAGAAGCCCTGGGGCTTCAGCTGGCGGCAACGGACATATCATCATCAATAGAGTCCACAAGTACGAAGACTATTGAGAGCAAATAAGAATTATTTTCAAAACAGACAGTGCAGCACTAACAAATGCGCTGAGGAGACCGGACACCAGAGGCCCAATTCTCTAATTTAAAAACATTCAATTCGCAATATAATCTCGTCTCAGTCGCACTGTCACGTATAGTAACTATTACTTAATCTTCGCGTTTCTTGCTAAGAATATGTAATAGTTACTATACGAAACAGTGCGACTGACACGAGACTGGAATGTTTTCATAATAGAGAATTGAGCCTCAGGTCAAAATCGGTCGCAGAGTGTCACAATGCACTTCAAAGACTGACAGATAGAAATACTGTCACAATCAAATGGACAGATAGCCATGGCCCTGTCTAGAAAATGACAGGGCCGACTCCCTAGCTAGGGAAGGAGCTAAACTTACCCCAACTCAAGCTGACATCAGCCTATCGAAACCACCAACGCAACGGCGGAAATCAAAAACAGGCTGACACTGCATTCGGAAACGGAGCACCAAAAGCTATGGGAGCGAAGGTCGGACTGTAAGCACTCAAAATGTATGCTCCCCAGACCTGACAAGAAAGTTACTAATACACTATTCAAAATGAAACGTGAGGACCTGCGTATGGAAGTGGGCACCATAACAGGGCACTGCGACCTAAACCATCACCTGTACAAGATTGGAGCCACTGACAGCGGGCTATGTCGGGGCTGCTTGCAGGAAGAAGAGATGGTTGAGCACGTGATCCTGGATTGTGCTGCCACAAAAGAGACCAGGGCCAAGACGGGTTTGCAGGAGCTACTTCTATCCTGCTCTTTATCATCGACGCCTTCGGACACACTTCAACGGTGTTACCACCAACCCAAACTACTGCTCCGTTACTTTAAGGGGCTGGCTGGGGTAGGGTTAGCACAGGGGAACAATGCAAAGTACACCCCACAGCGGGACGTCAGTGCACACCCCCAATTCTGATTAGAAGGTGCACCGTTATCGGCTGCGCTTTGACCGGCCGCAGCTTGTCTAGCAAACTGAATGAGTCTAGCTCGCTTTGCTCGCCGTAAGGGTATCGCACTAACTAGTCTTCCTTCTATCTACCATACTCACCCCAATGTGGGACGTCAGTGCAGATCTTATCTCCCCAAGTTTGAGTTAGAATTAGCGAGCCGCAAACACGGTCAAGGGTAAATTAAAACGGGTAACGGTTGTAACTAACTATTCTGCCCTCCCAAGCCTAAAGTGCAGTAAATAGGTGTTTTGTAATTTTTAAGCTAAATACATATTCTGAAACCCCATTTCAAAACCTATCAATCAAATTAATCCTTGATCTATAAACCAATTCAGAAGTATTTTATTTTTATATTTTTCGGAAAAGGAAATTGCAAAATTTTAACAAATTTATTAAAAATTTACTGTGTTTACCAGCTAAACCGCAGTAAAATACATACTGCACTAGTTTTTGTTGGGTTTCCTAGCTAAAATGCAGTATTTTTTCAAATTTTGTGACATTTTAAATGGTAGTTTTATCAAGAATTTAAAAAAAAAACACATTAAAGTGCAGTATTATTCGACTCCATACAAGTTGATTATACTGCAATTGTTAAGAAGAAATACTTTTTATTTGTATTCCCAATTAAAGTGCAGTAATTTTTGTACTTACTGCACTCTAACTCGTGAGGGATTATACAATGCCTATCGAAAACCAAATAAAATGCAGTGTTTCTAGCTCATACTGCAGTTTAACTTGTTTGAGAGTTTATAGTTCTTTGTAAAATACTAAATAATTTACAGTGTTTTATACATTTTACTGCATATTAGTTAGTTTACTCAATCAGATTCATACCACCTAATTATGAATGAAGTCAACTAATATTCTTTAATACTGCGTTTTAGTTTGTAGCTTTACAAAAATATTAAAACCTGGCTCGCAATACTACAAAATAACATCGCCACACGGTCGCTCTTTTGCGTCGCTGACGTGGTTGGAGGCGGACAACGTGTGCTGTGTGTTTGTTATAGTAGTGCTAGAGTAAGTGTTTTCACAAATAAAATAATATAAATACTTAAATATTGATAATTTATTTTTTATTTGTCTATCCCATATTTTAACATGGTGTCGCAGTTAAGAGTAGGTACTTATATTTAGTCATAAACGAAATTGCAGCGGATAAAAACAATGATTAACATACTAACATTATCCCTGAGAACACATTTAGATAAACCATCTGCGGCTGCATCTGTATCTGCGACTATGTCTGCATCTGCGGTAGCAGAACCGGGTCATGCTTTCATGTTAACGATTCTTTCTTTCTGTGTGTAACAATCATTGCAAAAAAAGGCATGGTTTATAATTTTAGGGGTTTTTTTAACGCGGTTGAATAGTCAAAGTCGGAGAAGGTGGTATGATGGTTCAAAAGGAGAAGACGACAGTGAGAAGTAACGCACTTTCAGGGCTGACTGCCTGTGCGATGCCGAGCCGGCGCGGCGGCCCGAGACAACTGGAGTCCAAGTATAGTGGCTGCTATGTTAGAGCGTCACTCGTCATCCTCCTTTTGAAACCGTCATTGTGTAAAACTAAAAAAAGATAAGTAGTGTCGGTTAAAGATTTCTACAACTTCAAATCTTATGTCACGCAAAATGAAGGATAGTGGGGTAAACAGGGTTTATTTGGAAGATATGATTGAAATTTTGGTCCAAAAGGGAAAGCACTGCCTTTTCTATGAAAAATATTTTGACAAAATTACCTACAAACGGATGTGTTGCCTAAAATAAAAAAAAATGCCTTTTTTTACTCAAAACATAAGTTAATTTTCTTTTACTACACGTGAGGAACTTGAGTATTTTATTATAAAAAACCTATTAAATAGCAGTATTTTCACATTATTACTGCACTTTAGTTGGTAAAACTTACAAAAAAAAAACAAAAAGTAGTCAAAAAGCAGTAATAGCTAAATTTACTGCCTTATAATGAGTTTCTGAACTGATTTTATAAAAAAATAGCTTGAAGTAATAGAGGCTAAAAAAAATAAATGGCTGTATTTATTGTATTTTAAAGTAAAACTAATGCAATAACATTTAGAAATATAGTTTTTTACGTTTTCTTTCACTTCACATTCAAGGTTTTATCAAATAACCTCTTTTGGATTTTATTTTTTAGTTTCTACACTTTAAACGCGCTTTTCTCGAAATCGTGTTTTTGCTGTTACTGCACTTTAGGCTTGGGAGGGCAGTATTATCAGTCAGTCAAAGTCAAAATTCAGGTGTCGCCCGCGCTTTCACAGTTGTTCTCTAGGCTCTTATGTTTTTATATATCTGAATACCCCCAAACCAAACCAAACCCATCTCCAAACAAAATGTAACCTACCTTTCATCAAAATCCTTAATTTCATGAGGCCCAGTCGTTAACACGTGCTACAAACTAAACTATTTCTGCAGCCTGCGACTCGTCTGGTGTATTGGGTAAATTCCGGATACGTGGATATTGAACACCGGCTAGCAGTTGCCCCCCATGTCACTCCTTTAATACAATGGAAATGAAGCGATCGACTCTTCAGGCGGTAACCCCAGCCCATAACAAATGGAATACCTATTAGGTCACGTCCACCTACGACGCGCCCCAAGTTACTTTGCACTGCGCCCGTAATTTCACCGGCACCCATTCCTTCAAACCGGAACACAGCAATGCGAGCATTACCGCTTGGCGGCAGAAATGGTGATAGTTACTTCCTTTGACAAATGTTTGCCGGTCAAATAAGAAAAGCTATATCGTATTCCAGGCCTTGGACGCTCAGCATCGTAAAGCGATCGCCAACATGATCCACGAGCTGTCGGACTCTGCGCAGTTCATCACGACCACCTTCCAGCCCGAGCTGCTGGAGCACGCGCACAAGTTCTACGGAGTCGAGTTCCGCAACAAGGTGTCGCACGTGGAATGCGTGACGCAGGAGCAGGCGCGCGACTTCGTCGAGGACAGCGCCACTCACGCCTAGACCTGGGCCGATTCAAACGTTATCTAATTATAATTATTTGTCGTGTCACTGTGTTGCTATCGTGCAACATGTACACGCTCCAAGAGTAAGGGATGGCAATATTTTAAGCATTACATAAGTTTTTATATATTTTTATAAGTAATGAGACTGATAACCGTCCATGTTGGTAACAAATGGAATCTCCATACATCAGTTAGCGAGTTTGTGGTACGCTAACTGGCGTATTGTCACTTTGTCTACAGAAACTGTACACGTGTATACGTGGCTCGACAGGTGACAATATGACGAAACCCAAACTGTGATTTCTCTATAAAGAATTTAAATACGACATTAATTAGTTGTTAGACATTTATGATTATTTTTAAGGTAATTTTTGTATGATGAACATATGTGAGCTAGATTTTAATCTAGATAAATAATGATATGTTGCATTAAAAGTGACTACTGGGCGACATATTTGAGGTAAGATTTCAGAGGTTATGATTTTCTAAGAAAAAAAAACGATGATTAAAAACATACTTTTAATAAGGTGTTTCATAAATGTAACAAGACCTTTTCAAAAAGAGACTTCGTCCATTTTTATTTTATTTTCCAGTGTTTTTGAGGAATGTCGTGTAACATTGGTGGCTTATTAAAAGAGCACATGGTAATTAATTCAATATAAGTGTATACTGAGACTTGTAACGACTTTATACTGACATACCACGAAATTCATACATCAAGTTTATGAATTTTGTGGTATTTCAGTATAAATTATAATTGATATTTTGACTGTTTTTGTATTAAGTGCAAATTTAGTAATTGACACCACATTATACTTAATAACACTGAATTTGAATAAAACATTGTTTAACTGCACGCATCTTGCTTTTTTCTCCCCAGTTAATTAAAGAGCTACAACGCTGGCGTTGTACCAGGTTCAAGTAGCCTTTATCTTACTCCAAGGTATATACTATAGTTTATATCTTGGAGTACACAGATATAGCTATAATATGGTACAGCGAGAGACCCGTTGTGGACAAATAGTGAACTAACGTCGTGAACTACATATTAAAACAAGAATTAGACGCTGTTTCTTTATGTCGGCATTTTGAATTAAAAACTAAAGAAATAGTAACAGTTGTAATCAGATCAAAACTATTGTATTGCCCGCTAAACAGGGCCGCCCTCCAATCCCACTACGGGTCTCTCGCTGAAGAACAGACTAGCAAAGTTTCATCGAAAACTAGCATCTATTGGAAGTCTGGTCGAATGAAGCCACCTCAAGACCGTTGTGGCATTCTGGGGGAGGGGAAGCCTTTGTCCAGCAGTGGACTTTACATGCTTATGATGAGACTCGCACACAACATACCATATTTTGATTTCATAACGATACGATATGCCGTTTTATCGAATTGCAATTTTCGTAATAATTATGTCAATCAGAAGATTTTTTTTAAAGAAATAGCAACTATCTTTTAAAAAAATCTGACTCCTGTTCTTGATTATTTAAATAAGTACAAATAAAAATTTTGGTTAATAGTTACTAATACAGACCATAATTTTTGTTATTACATCTATTAGGTACCTACCTACATAAATTGCATTACATGTATTGCAGAGCAAGTCTGGGTATTTTAAATCAAAACTCCATATTGCTTTGAGATTAACCCCCTTATTCATTATCATTTTTTAAATCTATTTTGGTTAAAATAATATAAGTTTTACCTTGTTTTGACGTACCTATGACATTCTCAATCAGAGAGAACACAACAAAAGCTTATTTAACTAAAATAGGTTTAAAAGTGATTATAAATCCTTTTCATGTACAGTGACATGCACGAATATAATATCTCTTGCGTGCTAGGTAATTTATCGCATTTTTTATTCGCATTTCTTTCTCCTTGTTCTTTCTCAAATGACAGACAGTTTTGTCAGTTTATACCAACTACATAGCATCGGAAGGTCGTAAAGGTGGTTAAAATGCCGATCATGCACTAATAACTATTCTCTCTAGAGACGAGTCTCTGCTAAGCTTGGTCACTATAGGCCTTTTCAGTGCCACCATACCTCAAGCTCATCAAGCTGCCCCTGTAGGTACCTATTGCCTATCTTCGAATACAATTTTACGGTTCATTGCGCATTGTTTCGAATATTTCTGCTTTTTCTGAAAAGAAGCTACAAACACGCGGCAAAAAGTTTGATAGTCAATAGGCTGGGCTGGTCCCTGACCTGTGCCGGCACTGTGTGGGCGGATAGGTTCCTACCTTTGGTTGTACATCGATGATGTCAGTGGTGAAGATTTGAATCAGTAGGAGCATAACGCAACAGTTGGTGCAAACGATAAATCAAATCAAATCAAAAGAATTTCATTCATTGAAATCACAAGGATCATTTCGAATCGTCTTATAAACTAAAATTACTCCTGTTCCTAGGCGACCAAGCCTAGAAGGATCAGGCAACAAACACGGCTTGGCTTACTTTGATGATCCGTCTTACCACTAGGTGCGAGAAGCGCCTGTATGGTGCCTCGGAGCAAGGAGTTGCTAATGTGATACATAGTCAAGTAAATAAACATCAGCAAAAGTACCTATATACAGCACATGCTACGCTTGATATACTTATAAATAACAATCTAATAGAACCAGGTAAATAGATAAGTACTACAGATATCGCACCGCTAGATGAAAACTCCATTAACTCAAAAAACCTAATTTTTCAGAAATGGCAAAAATGTGATATAAGCCTAACTAGATAAGATAAAAAAAAACTTATTATTGTTCCAGAAAGGTAACATTTTTTAAACCTTGTTTAATTAATTCATTTGTATATTGTCTGTAACCAAGCTGTAAAAAACGGTATTTTTTTAGTTAGCCTAGTTTTGTAGGGGGAATAAGCCACTTTTTTGTGCACTATTTTGTTTTACTTTAGTTAACCTGAAAAAAAAAATGAATTACGTTACTTTTCACCTCAAAAAATACATAACTTTTTGACGAGTTCTTAGCATAACTCAAAACCTGGGGAAGGTAGTTGTGAATAAATAAAACAATTATAGTAAGTATATTTAAATACAAAGTCAACATTAGTTTAACAAATCCAATGCTGCTGGCAATCTCTTCAAATCTTGAAGTATCCAATGCTGCTGGCTGTTCAGGACTGAAATTAAAATTAATTAATTTAGTTACACTTAGAAACTCAGTTGGACATGAAATTATTTTGATTCTAATCACTTCAATATTTTGACCGCGCTAATGGAAGTGAGAATAAAACAAGATGAGACTAACCTTCCTTCAGGTGGTAAGTCAGGCTTTTCTTTACTTAACATTTCTATAGCAGGCCGGTCAGCGCTTTCTGCTTCGCTTTTCCTTTTTTGTATAATCTCTAACATGAGTTTTCCTCGGCTTTTCATAGTGCTAAAAATAAGTAATGATTCATATTCAATAACAAATCAAGTAAAGTCAACCAACTCAAAAAATACAAAAATACCATCTACTGCTTTTCAAAACTTTAAACCGTATAAAAAATCTAATAAAAAATGCCTTACACAACCTATTTTTTGTGAGAAAAGTATTTATTTCACTAAACAGACAATAATAAATGAGATTAAATTTTCATTCAACAAAACTACCGTAAATCGAAATACACATTTAAATTCATGTAAATCTGAGTAATTCGAAATGACAAAAAAAATATTACGATAGTAATTCATCAAAACGCCCGCAAATCAAAATGAATACCGATTGTTATCAGGGAAAATTCAGTAGAACACAATCAACTCGGAATAAAAAATGCAACTTACCTAAAAAAAACACGTAAACTCCAGCAACTCAAAATCACCCACTTTGCAAACGTCCTGCCTGCACCTATGACCACCTCAAGACAACTCAAAATGGCGGCTTAGTATTTGCGCTGTGCGAGTCAAGTTCATTCAAGTAAAGGCACGTTTGGCGCCATCTATTGGCAACCGTTCAAGGTATAGTTACGCGAGTTATTTTCCCGTGTAGATATTCAAATCAGGTCAAAATGCCTACTTTTTGAATTAACGGAGTTTTCATCTAGCGGTGCGATATTGCGGCTTCAAGAGTGTAATACTTATATGCTTTCATTCTACTATAACGTAGGATTTAAATCTTCGAACAGGAAGTTTAGATGCACCTTCTGGAAGTTTATAAAAACCGTACCTACCGTACAGAATTCCCCATATATTCCCACTTACTTTTTTAATCGAAATGTTGGTAAGTTTATAAGCTTATATTATTTAGTTTGTGTTTATTTCTCGTCCAAGTGTTTATGTGTATAATTGACCTAATAATAACATTACCTACAGCTTCTTGCTGTAACTGTAAGCCATGGAAGTAATAAGTACTACGTACAACTACTTATTACTTCCATGCTGTAAGCCTACCTCATAGATTCGGTCATTTTGACAACTAGTGAAGCGAATTTGGGACAAAATAAGTATCGTCCGGAACACGTTATGCAACTGATTGCAAAGTGTTGGTGACATCTGTTTGAGAGGGTATTCGTCAGCCGAAGCAAATCGGTCAGGTACCCAGCGGCCGGCATCAGCGCTGCGCCGCGCCGCCCACCCTGGCGCATAACCATGGAGGAGGTCACTCTATGGTAGTAGCTAACAAACGGGCGCTTACTTAGTTTCTTATAAAGCTATGGTTACCGAATAATACCAGCGTTGCCATTTGGCAACTTTGGTTGCCATTTTGGCAACATTTGACCCTTCGTGGCAACCAAATGGCAACGAAGCTCAAATGGCAACTTTTTGGCAACTGTTCGACATGTCGCGCGCTCATCAGTAAAAAAATATTGAATGTCTTTCGCAGATGAACTGAACGCATCGAATTGAATAAAATCAAAATCTTGAACGCATTTTTATTTCCATAAAAACCAATACATAATCAACAAATTATGCCCGTATTTCTACGAACAAAAGGTCTATTTTGGTGAAGCTAGAGATAAAAGTAATTTTATGTGTGTGCAGTGCAGTGCAAAGGCAAAGGAAGTTCTTTTCGTGGTGTCCTAATCTTGGACGAATTTAATACTTTTCTTTTTAAATCTACTGGTAAGTTCTCTTTTTATTGTTTTAATCGAAGAAGCTACATAAAGACCTTTTTGAAAAACCAATTTTACTGATTGAATCATCATTCATTCATTATTCATCACCAGCCCTTCCCAGCCTTTTGGGTGCCTAGGATAGGAATAAGAAAGACGTATGCATGAAATTGACGAAAAGTACCTAAGTAGGTAATTTTGGCTGCTAAGAGTGTTTTTGGTTTGTCTTCGAGTTTCAGATTTTTTCTCGAATCATGTAAATGTCAGCCTATATTTTTTTTAAACACAACTTCTATGGCTGATTTGACCTAAGGCCCAGTAGGCCCGGGCCTAGGGCGGCCAGATAAAAGGGGTGGCAAATCGTGGCAAAAAAAAGAGAAAATTGGATTGCGAAGAACCTTATAAAAATATGGAAAATAAAGACAAGTAATTTGTCTATTACACTTCTGAAATACGAAATTGTCGCGGCTCGCTCCGCTCGCCGCTGCCACAACTGCTTACCTTTTTCTGCTGACCTTGATATGTACTAAAATAACAAGAAATTTGGCCGTTTACACTGTTGAAATACGTAATTTTCGCGGCTCGCTCCGCTCGCAGCTGCCTCGACTGCTTACTTTTTTCTGCTGAGCTTGATATGTACTAAAATAACAAGAAATTTGGTCGTTTACACTGTTGAAATACGTAATTTTCGTGGCTCGCTCCGCTCGCAGCTGCCTCTGTTGTCTGTTCACAATACTTCAATTACAAACACTTTGGCTGTTCACACTCCTTAACAAAATAAAAAATCATGGTATTTTTTTACAAATGGCAACCTGGGCGGAGTAGGCTCTGGCAACACTGAATAATACATTAAAAAAAAGGAACTAATTTAGAAAAACTGACGCACCACGGGTTTGGATATTAGATAGTGTACCTACTAATCTTATGTACTTTCATGGAGTTTGAAGAAATAAAAGCCAAAATAGAAGCAAACTTCGTTCGCGCACAAAAGGGATTAAACGCCCGGGGACCAACGGCAAGGTGGCGAAGCGCGCGCCACCCGCCTAGCCGCCGCGCGCGCCGCCACGCCATCCGCCGCGTCCGTCCTCTACCTACTAGCTAGCTAACTATCACCACCCCCTCCCCGCCCCCTCCCACTAGCTAGTTACACCTCGGCCTCCGACGTTGATGGCCGTGTACCGTGTCGCGCCTTTACTATCCATCAAACACGATTTCGATACATTCATTAGTTTTCCTCACGAGAAAATAAAGTGATACATATAAAAATTAAACTGACTCTGTGGACAAGCTGTTATTAGATTTTAAGTTTGAGTTGAGCAAACAGACACCCTTTGTCTAACCTCGGTGAGTACTTACTTATAGTTTTTGTTTTTATTGTCGTAATATACCTACGTGATGGCATTGTTACGTAGTTATTGTGATAGTGGACATTTTGCAAAAAGCTGCAACGTGAGGATGTCGTCATTTAGCTATTTTGCAATAAAATTGCTGACATTCACATTCAATCAATTCATTCGTTGCGGAAACTATTTACTGAAGTCTGAATTTTATAGTGGTTCACCCGAACTGGACCTCGCGATGACACCTAGGTAATTTCCATTCTTATTTCTTTTATTTTCACCTCGATTAAATTTACTACACATCATCGAAATAACCTTTAAATAGGACTAAGCAACGGGCAACCTGTTAGTAAGTATATCAAGTACTTACCTGACGAATTCATTGATAACGTCCTTTTGACAAAACCATAGAACTCCAACGTCATTCAAATTCCTAGAAATGGGAGGTCAACAATGGATGTTTTAAGTATTGTTTTATAGAGTAAGTACAAGTTTCTAAATTCTTAAATTTCAGACGTTTCCCTGAATTTGTGTCACAAAAGCTACATAAGCATACCAAATTTCAGCTTTGTGGGATTGCTGGAAGTACCTACCTACCCTCGAATTTTCGATTTTTACTTTTTTTTTTTTTATCTAGGAAACTACTAAGTCTAAATACTTATTAAAAACAGTTTTCAAATGTCCAACCAAAGTGCTTTCATTAGACACCCCACTTGATCTGACTCACTTTTTTTTACCCCTCTTGGACCCCAATATCTCATCAACCCCCCGAGCGATATAGCTCAAAACCTTACCATTACCTACAAATTGTACCAATGCTATCTACCCTCATACCAAATTTCATGTTGGGAAGTTTTCATCGGACAAACATACGTACCTACAAACGCCGATTCTTCCAAGTTGACACAGAGAACCATGGAAGTAATAAGTACTACGTACAACAGTACTTATTACTTCCATACAGAGAACTCACTTCACTCGTTCAACTAAAATGTATGAAGGTCGATAATTTTGACAAATAAAATCACTCAATTTTGAAAAGACTTAGGCCCATATTCTAGAACTAAACTCAAACTAAATCGAGACTCAGCATAGATTTTTTGACAGATTTCAATGAAAAACTGTCATCAAACCTATGCTTGAGCCTCGATTCACGCTTGAGCATAGTTCTGGAATACAGGCCTAATAGGTACTTAGCTGTACTTATTACCTACTTACCTAGATAGATTAACACTTTATTGTATAGGTACCAGGAATTTAAAATTTAGCAGTACAATGGACGGCCTTATCTCTAAAACGATACCTTCCAGGCAACCTTTGGATGGATAGTACTACCCGAGTGAAGCAATAACGAAACGGCGCGGCGCCGCCCCGCCCCGGCGCGCGGCGGTGCACAGAGTAAAAATAATACCTACCTAATGATGATTGATGGATAAAAAAAACAAGTTTTACGTAACTCGAATACATAATATAGATAATGTACCTAGGTACATTTATAAAATAGACTAATTAATATATACGCCCATAACACATGCTGCTACATACATACAGGATATTTTCAAATGTACGGTAGGTTTGTGTCAGTAAAATATTTTTCGACACTTCCAATAGAAGAATCGTACCTACCTGAAAAGGAACCTCCTTTTCATACTTAAGTATATTTACGAATGTTGTGGTACCTACCTCATACCTACTTCAAATCCCAATCACTTTAATTGTTCTCAGAGAAATATTCAAATAAACGATGGGATACTTAAAATATTTAACCGAACATAGTATGTAACATCGCAAACGAATTGTACATATATTATACATAAGTATGTATATAATATAGGTGGATACCAGAATGTCAATACCTTAGAAAATAACAACCAATTGATGCAAATTGAATGACAGGTATATGAGCACAAAATATGTAGGTACAGGAGGCCAGCTGAGTACAACAAGCGATACACGCGCACGCACACAGACGCGTACCCACGACGATCTCGATAGAACTCAGTCGACTCTTCGACCGAGTTCTAACGAGATCGTCGGTCGTGGCGTGGGTGAGATGGCCTTCTGTACATATATATATATTTTGTGGTTTGAGTACTGAGTAGCTACCTCTAGATGTTTTGTGATAAATCGAGGACGCAAGTATCTACCTACCTCTAACACCACTATCATTTCAAATTAGCAAATGAAGCGCAAGCCGTTTTTTCTGTATTTAACTGAAGCTAAATGTCACTTGTATTTGCTGATTTGAAGTAGGTACCTACCTACCTACCGATAAATACCTATAAGGTCTGAATTGCCGTCTGTTAAATAAGCAGTAAGTAGGTAGTTGGAAAACAATTATTATATGCCACCTATCGGTTATGATAATTTTATACAAAGTAAATAATGGGCGTAGCCAAGCCAGCTTTTAGTTACAAGTGAGACAAACAGTAGTCGGGCAATATTGAATCGAGAGCGGAATAAACCGCAAAACTCAATATTTTTAGGAGCGTGAGTAGCCTAACTCAACCGAAGCTGCCGAGCACCGAAGTGAGCCGCAAATTCAGTGTTTTTCAAAGTGAAGAGTAGAAAAATGTGCAGCTGAAGTTGCAAGCGAGTAGTGAGCAGCCATAATGCACTATTTTTTTATGCAAGCAAAAGATGAAGCAAAAGACTACAGTAAAAGGCGCTAGCCATGAAAATAATTTGGTTTTTGGAAGCTAGTAATAGCAATAACTGGTACGCGTAGGTACCTACAGTATCGTCGTCATATACCTACCTACGCGGCCCGTCGCGAAGTACATAATATGACAACGATGTTGGATAAATTTATTGTAATTAACGATAGTACAGTCAAATTAGGTGATTTTTTGCACAAGTGTTGAACTAATTAGATGTAGTCATGAAAACTTTTCTAATTGTTTTGTATGGCTTAAAAATCACCTCTAATAATAAGCATCAGTAATTTCACCCTCCGGAACAGGGTGAAATAGGGTGAAAACCTTATAATATCCGTAACTTAATGGGGAAAATAGAAGTAGTCGGTGCAATTTGGCATAGACTTTGAACCGTTATGATCTACATTTGCACCAAGTATTTTTTAAATCCGACATACCTACGGAACATACAAAAAAAAAACATTTACAAAAAAAACTTTTTGTGGTTATTACGGCTCCGGGAAAATTAAGGTAGTCGGTGCAAATTGATAGACATATCAGAAAAATGTTCGAAATACATTACCAGGTTTGCAACATGGTGCGTCTCACGGAAGGCACTTTTCCATATTTTATTGTCGCTCTACTTCGGGGAAAATTAATGTAGTTCGGGAAATGGACTTAAACTTATTCATTTAATTAGTACTACATCCGCCGGAAGTTTTATACTGTTCTTTTTTTACGGAAGATGCATTTGTTCAACTGTGTTCCCTACATGCACGTGGTTTTTATTAAAATCATAATGCACTAAGACAGTCTCTCTATACGTAATTTAACTTGCATCAAGTAATTTCTTTCTATTTTAAAATTTACGGCCTTTTTAGTTTCTACCTAATATTAAAAAGGGCTCCGTAAGCGCCAGAAACGGTGTAAACCTAGGATAAGCTTCTTTTCGTGTCATCTAACGTTTCCATCAGAATCCACGACTGCACGACAGGTCCACACTTTTTGCTAATTTGCCTGTACTACGAGGGTTTTAAGTCAATGCCTAGGCCATACATTGCTGGTATGTTTCTTTTTTCTTTTCGCCAGTATTGAAACCTTTATGAGAAGTCAATAACAGAAACCGGTGATATGATGATGATAAGACCTTTTTATCCCGGTTCGGTTACGGCTGATAGGCCTGGTTTTTTTGGTTTCTCATATAGTCCTCTAACATAGTATCACCTAGGTTTCACTTCTGTCAAAAGGAAAAAAACATGCCATTATGTTGCATAGGCTTTTCTGACCAGGCAGGTAGCCCTCATTCTTCTAGCAAGCTGGTTGCGTTGGAAAAGGAGATTATGAAAACAATCCTTGTGATTTTGAATGAATACCTACAACTTGAATTGTCTACACCAACCTCATTACGTTTGTAGGAACTTGTAGCCACAAAAAAGGTCGAATAACAGAAATGGAACGGAAACTAGCAGGAAGACCGGAAGCAACAAAATGAGTACTTAGATAACTCATGGCTATATTTGTTATCAGATAAATTAACAATGCTCTTGTTATCGAAGTGCTAATACCATAAAAAGGTCATAATTCGTTGACGCCCTCTGCTGGGCATAGCCTCATAGGCCACACTCGAAGAACGAATTTTTATGGCATTACCCCCACAAGTGGGCTAAACCTGTTTTGCCGTAGTACCTATTTCGACAAACAGGCGCAATAATTCGTTTTAGCCAATAAAGAGACGTTGTTTTTTTTTCTAATAAATGGTAAAATGAATAAGCGATGGCTCACTTGATGAGCAATGCTTAATTAGCATGTTGAGGTGGCAATGGGCAAGCCATAGAGCTAATAGAACCGACAACCTTTGAGAAATAAAGAATCTCGAGAGGAACCAAACAACGACAATGCTTGGTGCAATGTAGGCCAACACAGTACGTCCTTTTGTATGCGAACGAAGTTTGCTTCTTATTTAGCTATTAGATCATCAAACTCCATGAAATTTTGTACACATTAACAGTACACTAATATCTATCTAGAACTCTATAACGAGACCCGCGGTGCGTCAGTTTCATAAAATGTTTATTTTTTAAATAAATGATTTGGTAATCATTTTATAATTTTATAAGAAACTAACGCACCACGTGTGTAGATACTGGGGCCAATCATATTTTCACAAACAAACTTCGTTCGCGTACATAAGGGCGTATAACCTGTACCTACCTAACCCAAAATGTGTACATGACGCTACCGTGATAACAAACACTCCAAGATATTATATCTGATTGACGTGTTGTTCAAAGATAATGGATAAGGTCGAGAGAGAGCCCCAATCTGTCATGATAAAAACATCTCAGCAGATTGCTGTATGTGGTGAAAACTTACACTCGCTTTAGGTACTTAGTACTTACACAGTTTTGTTCAATGTGGAAAGAAATATAAAAAAACATAGAACTGAATTGAGAACCTCCTCCTTTTTTGTGAAGTCGGTTAAAAAGTGGTTTCAGCCATGGCTAACCTCCTTAAAAGGTAAGTAAGGGAACGTACCCATACTTTTTT
The DNA here is from genome assembly GCA_951392215.1 of Epirrita christyi. Taxonomy (NCBI): domain Eukaryota; kingdom Metazoa; phylum Arthropoda; class Insecta; order Lepidoptera; family Geometridae; genus Epirrita; species Epirrita christyi. The sequence continues at coordinate 19,201,842 of OX595833.1, read as the reverse complement.
ATACTACCTACTACGTAAGCAAAACAAGCATACGGGACGGCCCCTGCAACACCAGAGGCATCACACGCGCGTTGCCTACGCGTTACTATACTCTTATATGTATACGTGACCCATTTTTTTACAATGTTTCAACCCCCTCCCACCCCTCGATGACACCCGTGGTATTTGCTAAGACACCCCCCCCCACCTCCCCCCCTCCCCCTCGAGTTTTCACGTAGTAATTCAGAAATATGGGTTTAAATAATTTTTTGCAAACAGAAAGTTGAAAAAAAAAATTTTGGCTCACGTTCGGCGCTTGCCGCGTGAGCTAGAGGCCCAATTCTATAAATTATTTTATAACTACACTGAAAGTTAACCGAATCGAGACTGAATTGTGAATTGACATAAAGTTGGTATTCTGCTCACTCATAAATAACAATTTAGTCTTCTTTAAATTCACGGTGACTACCATTCGAGTAGGATAGTTATATATATAATTGGAAAGAGTAGAGAGAGACTCCATATCTACAATGCTAAAGTTATCGAAAAAAAACGGAATCGTTTTCGGTCACATTTTTTAGTTAGAGAATTGGGCCTAATATGGGTGCCTACGTTCCCTAATTTAATTAATAATTTACTTTAATATGTACCTATTTTCATATTTTTAAAGTCATTGTGATTTTATTTTTGACGGTCATCTGATTAGGACACGACCTAGAAGATAGATTCATCTTTATTAAGTACTAAAAACAACAGTTCTAACACAAATAAATACAAAAACATAACGAGATAAACAAAAAATAAATGGGTGGTCTTATCGTTGCGTTGGTGATTTCTTCTATACAACTTTGTAATGGATAAGACTAGGTACCTTTATGGAAGAAGTCGTTTGTCGCCCTTCGTGTTACGAGTAGGTATTACTAGCAGATAAATTCTCTAAGACTAGCAGTATTACCAAGGGTGAATAAAAACCGCAGAACTAGCAAGCGATCCATCCGTTTTACACTCTTAGTCGACATTTCATAGTTTGACACCTGTCACTATGGCAGCGCCGTTATCACCTGGTTTAAATTATTACTTATTATTTTTTGAAAAAAACATAAACATAACATCCCTCAGGCCACTCAGACTAATACCTAAGTAATTTGAATGCTATCGTGAAGCCAAGTGTTTGTTAGACCAACTTCTGCTGTCCCGATTTTTTTCTTTCCATATAATGAATAAGCTTAGAGAATCTTATAAGAATCTGAGACGATTAAGACATTTTTTTAATTTTTATTGAAAACTCACCCTTGACCAAAAATTTAACTATACAAAAATAGTTTTATGTAAAAAAATCGTCAAGTGCGAGTCGGACTCGCGCACGAAGGGTTCTATAAAAACAACAAAAAAACACGTTTATTGTATGGCCCCCTTAAATATTTATTTTATTCTGTTTTTTAGTATTTGTTGTTATAGCGGCAACAGAAATACATCATCTGTGAAAATTTCAACTGTCTAACCTTAGAATAAGGACCTACCCCTTTATTGGCTAACGAACTGATAATCGCTTTCGATTCCGATTTTAAAGTACATTGCGCTTTATGTTTCGAATATTTCTGCTCTTGGAAAATAAGCTAAAACACGCAGCGCAATGTTCTTCAAAATCGTAATTGAAAGCGATTACCAGTTAGTCAGACAATACTGCGGCTGGTCCTCATTCTAAGTGTCTAACTATGACGGTTCATGAGATACAGCCTGGTGACAGACGGACGGACGGACAGAGCGGAGCCTTAGTAATAGGGTCCGTTTTACCCTTTGGGTACGGAACCCTAAAAAGACCTACTGGTACCCAAGACAGTTTCTCTATGTACTTATACCATAGTTTGAGATTTCCCCTTACTGTCCCAGTTCAAAAACACACTGTGTATTAATTAAAATGTCGCACACGTCTCTTCCCCATGTTTAGAGAAGCGGAAAGTGCCCCCAGGCAGGAAGTATGCACTAACTGATTTCTAAGGATTTAGGGCAGCTTTCTTGAGTGTGACACGTTTCACGGGCGCTTACGCCCTTTTGTACGCGAACGAAGATTGCTTCTGTTTTGGCTATTAGGTATTTCACCACGGGTCTAGATATTAGTGCACTGATTATGTGTACAAAGTTTCATGGTGTTTGAAGAAACAATAGTCAAATCAATCAGAAGCAAAGTTCGCGTGCAAAAGGGCGCATGCGCTACCGGTGACAGAAACGGAAGAAAGAAGGAAGGCGACTTATGAAGCAGGTAAAAAAAAAATAACAAGGTTCCCTTATGACAGCAATTAGTATTGATCTAGGTAAATATTTTTTTTGGCTTATATTTTCATAGACCTTGTAAGTATATTTTTAGGAGTAGGGAATCAAAAGTTTCATCTTATTCAATTTACTTATGGCAAAAACTTGATAAATACTATGTAAAGAAAAGTAACTTATACATTATAAACAACTAGATGAGAGCTAAATATTACGTACTTACTGTATATATTTACTTGAAAGGGTATTTTTGTAGAATTTAACCTAAAAAAAAACAATTACCAACTTGGATAGGAACGTTGATGATAGATGTTTCATATCAGTCTATGTGTCGTACTCGTACGTAAGTATTTCGTATTCCAAATTTCCCACCGAAGTCTGCGATGTTTTTAACCTGGGTATATCAATTTACTCCAACCTGTACACACTTCATTCTTCTCTTAGCATAATATATTAAAACCAATAACCAAAAGTATATCTACTGAAGGTAACAACAGGTTGACAGATGGGTCACACACAACACAAAATGTGTGCACGAAGCGATTGCCAATCTTTATTGAGGGTGTTTACTACCATACCTTGGTTGTCGTAACCAGTTGCAACATGTTCCAGGCATCGAACCCACACCTCTTGCGTCTAAGCCACCGACTCACCCGCCGAGCAACGTATGTCATCAAAACAAACTAGAAACGAGGATACAAAGTATTAATGACTCTCTGAAGTGTATTTGTACTCAACATTATACTTGGCTCGGCGTCGCCGACGACGCGCCATTCATACTCAACACTTTATAGCTTTCACCTGCCCCTGCCCCCCCAATTGCAGTAGCAAATGGCAATGGGGATCATTTTGGCAGCCTTAGCGCTGTCTAAGTCATATGAAACTTGAATAGAGAAAACTTCTTGATCTTCTTGATTAGAACGGCGCGCGCTAAGGCTGCCAAAATGATTGTTGCGTTCCCCATCATCATTTGCTAATGTAATTGGGGGGCTGATCTGACTATGGACATGGCAAAACCATGGGTTCCTAAACCCTAAAAAGGAAACATGACATGTATATTCAAGAGGCATTGCGTAATAGACAAAATGGCAAAAAAAGGCGAGGGCGTCCTTTGATCGGCACGGCCGCGGCATCGGCACGCATTGGAATGAATTAGTTGCCCCTTCGGAGAAATTGCGTCAATATTACCGACGATACATGCACATGACTTACGTTAGCTGTACTAACATTTCGAAAAATTTCACTATTGGCCCTTTCTTCTAATTCTGTACAATTTTATAAACGATTCAACAAGAGTAGGAATAAAGGATTGAAAAACAGAAAAAAAAGAGTACCGTTAAAAGGAAAAAACCCGGCCAAGTGCGAGTCGGACTCGCGCACGAAGGTTTCCGTACCATTATCCTATAAAAACGGCAAAAAAATCACGTTTGTTGTATGGGAGCTCCTTAAACATTTATTTTATTCTGTTTTTTAGTATTTGTTGTTATAGCGGCAACATAAATACATCGTCTGTGAAAAACTATCACGGTTCATGAGATACAGCCCGAGAGCTGATTCTAACTATTTTGCACACAATTGACACGGACGTCTCGTGTAGTGTAGTTTTTTGTATGGAGACACTGATGAGCGCCCCTAGCGTACACTGTGAACCTCATTTTCCATACAAAAATCCGTATTTCACTACACCAGACATCCGTGCCAATTGCTTGTCAAAACGTAGAATCAGCTCTCTGGTGACAGACGAACGGACGGACGGACAGCGGAGCCTTAGTAATAGGGTCCGTTTTACCCTTTGGGTACGGACCCTTATAGGATCACTTCACTGCCCGCCTGTCAAAACTTTTTTGAAACAAAGTACGCATAGCAAGTCTGCAATCTTTTGGAGCTGTGAAATAATCAAACTTCTAAGCCAACGCAGTCAAAAGATACGGCCGTTTATTTTTACACTCGCAAGAGAATCACTTCCCTTCCCAATCCCCTCTTTCTACCTTTTAACCTAGAATCATGAAATTTGGCAAGAAGCAAGGCTTATAGCCCAAATGAAGGGAACAATCAGAGAACCTTTACCAAACTGTCAAGACTCTATTTTTAGGAACAGCTAAAAGGTATCCACATGAAATTTAAATCAAGTATAAAAATCAGTAATTTTATAGTATTGTCCAAAAATCAAACCTGTAGGGTGGGTACTTCCAGTAACCTCAAAAGAATGCCACAAGTAAAGGAAAAACTCTAAAATTGAGGAATTTCAACTTTTTTACCCTTTTAAATGGAATGGTGAAATTTTAAGGGAAAAGTGGCTGAAACTCAAAATGCGGCGATTTGGAAATAATTCACGATGATTTTAAGATGTACCTAAGTATCTATTTAGTGAGAAAGTTACCGGTAGGGCGCTCACGCCCTTTTGCACGCCATCGAAGTTTGCTTCTATTTTGGCTATTGTTTCATCCAATTACAATGAGTTAATTAAGAGTTTTGCATCGCAACAATCACTTTGCGAGTCGTGAGTATTCAACGTGACTTACATAGTAACTATTCATCATTCTGTGCCGTGTAGTCGATAGAAACAGTTTCATAAATAGTTACTATGTAAGTCACGTTGAATATTCACGACTCGCAAAGTGAATATTGCAATGCAAAACTCGTAATAGGCCCTCAGTACACTAGAACCGGTGGTGCGTTAGTTTCTGGCAGTGTACAAGTCAAGGAATTTGAAGAAAATCTAGCCAAATCAGAAGCAAACTTCGTTCGCGTGCAAAAGGGCGTACCTACCGCTGAGCATTGTGCAAGACCGATGCCTGCGATAGCTTTACAAAAAAGCTATGTTGCGCCATGGTTGCGCCCTGTTGCGCCACAATGACATACAGCTACTGATAAAATGTAAAAAGTAAACATTGCCGCAACCAATCGGCCGCGGCCCGCAGGTGGTAAGACAAAGAAAATAGTTTTACTCGCCTTTCAAAAGGGCAGTTGAATAAATTTTGTTGACCTCTATGAAGTATGTTCTTGTATCTTGTATCCGAAAGAATAGAATTACTATGTTAAAAGTTTAAAACTTGAGTCAAAGATGGATTTTACCGTTCCGCTTGTCTAGTACGGGTTTTGATAGTTTACGAAACTATATGAAGTTTCGTTTCCATCCAATACATTTACTGGGGGGCTTAGTACGGGTTTTGATAGTTTTCGAAACTACACTGGACAGCCAATAAACCGGGCCACCCGCTACTTTGGAACTCTGATTCGATTTTCTCAGAAAGTATAAAACTGTATAAAACTTACAATTATCTAAGTTACATCTAAAGAAAGAGAGTTTCATGATGATTAAAATGAATGGAAACGCATTGAGGTTATTCAATTTATAAGTGTTTATTATGGATTATACAAAAAAAGACGTTTTTCTGAAGTATTAAATGTTAATCATAACATGAAAAAAAATGCTATAAAAACAAAGAAAAAACAATTAAAATTTGTTGATCAATATTTGGTATTTCCTCCCCTTGCTCGGATCAACCAGCATCCTAGAATTCATCGACCTCACGAGCCAGACGATGAAGTCTTGAGGAATTGCATTCCACTCTTCTTCCATTGCCATTCGCAGCTCTGGAAGCCTGGATGGAGCAGTTACCCGGGCTCGAACCCGACGTTTCAGCTCATCCCATAGGTGATGGTTATATCGGATTCATGTCCGGGCTTCGAGCTGGCCAGTCCATCGTACGAATGCCGACGTCGTGTAGATACTGAGTCACCACATGAGCAACATGAGGTCGTGCATTATCATGCATCAATTGCATATCCTGTCTGATATATCCAGCGTAAGGTACCACATGATCTTCGAGGATTTCAGTAATGTAGCGATGAGAAGTCAATCCACGTGTACTGCGTCGGTTCGATGAAACCTAACGCTGTATGTGCGGTTAACGAGATGCCGCCCCAGGCCATTAGTGATCCACCTCCATAAGCAACAGTTTCCTCGATACAACACTGAGAATAACGTTCTCCAGGGCGACGATATACTCTCTGACGACGACTACCCTCATTGTAGAAAGAAAAAACGCTAATCGCGAACTCTAGTCCAAACAGAACAAATCGTTAGCATTGTGCGTGTTGCTTGATTACAATGTGAGTTGATTGTACTTTTTAATAAATGATTAGCCATTTAAATTAGCGTAAAACACACTTTTTGTAGCTATAACTTCATAGTTGTAAGTTTTATACTTTTTGAGAAAAACTTATCAAAGTGCCAAGGTAGCGAGTGGCCCAGTTTATTTGCTGTCCAGTGTATATGAAGTTTCGTTTCCTTCCATACATTTACTTGCAGCGCCCATAGCGAAAACGAGAAGAAAACTAAGGACACTGTCAGTAAATGTATGGAAGGAAACGAAACTTCATAATATATAGTTTTCGAAAATTATCAAAACCCGTATTAGGCCTCCCGTTCACCGGTAGGGCACTTACCTGCGTCCTTTAGCACGCGTACGAAGTTTGCTTCGTTTTTTGAGCTTTACGGTCTATTTGTTATAATTTAAAAAAAATACGAAGAAACTGAATTCAAATATCGATTTTTGACAATGAGTAAAATACATATAATAAGGGAAAAGAAAGAAATAATATAAATTAAACAATAAATTCCAAATCACAAAAATAGTTTTAATATTAAAAAACTCTTTTAGACAAATGAGCCCCCTTGTTCAAATGAAAACAACTATCAAAATACAAAATTAATAATTATCTATGATACGCGCGCGTACCGCGTACCACTGCTTGCTTTGCTTGATTGCCTAGTTGTAAAGTACGCAGCAATGGAGTTACTTTTTATGTAATAATGTATCAAAACTTAACGCATTCGACACGGCTGCTTAACAAATAACGACAAGAAAACGATTTTGAAAAAACCCGAAAAACTCTGGTTTTTTTCGACCCGAAAACCTGGAACAACCCAGCTCGATGCCCCCCCTACCAGTAATCCACCATTATGGGATCATTCTTTTACCCAGAACCTAATGAACAAAAAAAAAAATTTAGTTACGCATACATACCTACGTAGGTAGTTAGGTATAGACTCAACACCAATGCTGTGATCACCGATCCACCTGCCAAGCGTGGTGATTATGGAAAATCACCCCCACAGCCCACTGGGTAGAAGAAAAAAAGATAAACAGTCTAGTTTAGTAATAGCACTGTTATTGTGGTGTAGTGTGTGGTAGTGGAAGGGAAACCAGACATTTGATCTAAGCTATAATATTGCCAATGCGTTGCCTGCCTTGGCAGTAATTAAGTCAGAGCCATCAGTTGGAATTACTTTTTGTTTTTAAATTGAAATTGAAATACTTTTTTATTTGCTGCCAAGCTTTCAAACCTCAAGTTAATAGGTACTTCTCTGACTATTCTGCAAAACTATTCAGTCAACACCTTACAGCATTTACCGAATATGCTCTAAGGTCAACACGCTGAAAAGTATTTATATCTACACGAGGAAGCAAAAACCTCTGTCGTAAAATTTTATGTTACATGTGTCATACTGGTATGATACGAGGAAACGGTGTATTCCACTATAGACATTATCATCTGCATTTTCGCGAACCAAATATACTTGAAGACATAACACTCAACAGACGCATACAATAGTCTTGATCCCACACTAGGATTCCCTGTGTCGTGGGTATCAGGAACTACGAGTACCATGGTACCACAACACTCAGACCCGGAAACGGGAATCGAACCCTCGTTGAGTGTAAAAAAATATAAATAAAATAAAGTAATCCAATAATCAGCCGTCAACGAAGCAACAAGGTTGCGACTTTGTAAACACAATCACAACTCATTGTCTAACATTTTCAGCCATTGTTTCTGAGCCAGGAAATCAGCGCTAAGCCACCGGTTCGCTAAATGGCGATCCACGCCAGATACCAATGCAAGCCAGCGTATTGCTTGCTGTAATCAACTCCACACCTTTCTAAACTGTGTCCACCGCTCCAGAAACCTCGCATCTGACTAAACATTTGCGACCGTCCTAGATTCCGATTAAAACAATACTAGCTCTCTTATTTGAAGTAGAAAATATTGCGCATTCTGTTTTCAATTACGCCAACCTACATTCTGATCCGTGCCCTAATGGCGTGGCGTGCTCTTGTACTTTTATTTGTAGTACTAGTTCGTGCACGCCTCTGGTCCCACTGACCTCGCTTGTGGCATTAGCGTCTCCACGACGCCGACGACGCGCGACGTCGCCTATCCGTCCACCAGCTCTACAGTTAAACCGGAGGTGATAACCCTCCGTGGGCCTGTCAAGCCGATCCATCGTTGTTCAACCATACAATCGACATCGGTCATGATTTCACTTTTCTCTGTGATCACCTTTCTCCTTTAAAAATCGTGTTGGGGCGTCCCTGCATGACAATGTTTGATATTAGGAGGCCGATGCTAATGTAATTATTGTGACCTTTTTATTAAAGTCAATTGAGTTCATGTCGCATCGCATGCCGCTGCTCTCCGGCATGTCCAACGCATGGTTGCCTTATTTATTGTGAAATGACTGGACCGTTAGCAATGAGGCGCGCGTGATGCGATGTCGACAACCGTCGGTCATTAGAGCAATTGCTGAATGATTAGACCTCTAGGCACTAGGCACCTGTCCATAGTTGCTTTGCACAATAGCCCATCGCGTGATTTACTGGAGCACAGAGCTCGGCGCAAGTGAAAAGCGTTTCATTTCATACCATGTTGAGCTGTTATGCAATGTTTCTTGAATTTAGTAGCTTGGAAATTTGCATAAAACGACGAATACGGAAGCTGACATCCATCACGAATAATTTGATAGTGTCCTAGCTTCTCTAATTATGTTTGCATTATAATACTTTCCCCAAACGCAGATAATAGGTAGAATTGTGGCTTGTAATGAGGCGGAGACAATGTCAGGTCCAAACTTTGAGAGGGGGCGGGTAGGCACAATAGTGAAAGTGAATTTGTTTTATTGCTTCACGAAATCAGAGATCTGAATGATATGTATATGTATCACTCTCGTCGTTTGCGACGGATGCGATGATCACTCATCGATTGGAACAGTTAGCTGCACTGAATTATTGTTTTTAACCTGATATAACAGTCTATTTATTATACCGTTGGATGGGATCCCCTATTTGCCATGTTCTCTTTTATTTCCTTGTCCAATAATAATGTGTATTACCTGCTTCCGTCAAAATTACCGGTAGGGCGCTTACGCTTTTTTGCACGCGGACAAAGTTTGCTTCTATTTTGGTTATTATTTCATCAAACTCCATGAAATTTTGTACACATGATCAGTACACTAATATCTAGACAAGTGGTGCATCAGTTTTTTTTAAATTAGTTTTTTTTTTTATTTATGGTTTGGTAACCATATATTTTTTCAAGAAACTAACTCACCACGGTTCTAGATTATTAGTGTACTGATCATGTGTCCAAAATTGAATGGAGTTGGATGAAATAATAGGCAAAATAGAAGCAAACTTGGTTCGGTTCGCGTACCTACAAAAGGGCGTAAGCGCCCTGCCGGTAGTAGCACACGGCGCACGCTATAGTCTACTGCAGCTGCTATAAGTACAACTCAGTATCAAAATGGACTTTACTGTGGGGTCAGCTGCTGTACTGAGTACGTGTAGTATAGTAGTTACGTATTGGTGCACGTCATAATGGCGAAGACGTAGTGTTATAGTCAAAATGTGCGCGTCATCGCGTTTTCTTAAACAATCTTGACTCAGGTCTGCAATCATTTCAATTAATTAGTCCACCTACATACTTCCTAGTAGTATACTTTGTTCTTACTGCCACTTGAAACCAGCGGTAGTAATTTAAGCATATATTTGTAATCGCAAACCTTCGAGGCCGGTCTGAGGCCAACAAAAGCCCGGTGTACGTTTCTTTTCCGATTCAAAACATATTATTTTATTTTATAATCAAGGTCAATTCAGCTTTTCTGTTCACGTACCTGCTTATTCGTAAAGGTATGACTACATTGTCAATTTTGGTAGGTGTTTATTAATGGTCGGTGTAACGGTTGGAGCATCATAAACTAGAGTGTGTTCAGCCTAGGACAGACCCCTCCTTCTCCTCCCGTGGATGTCATAAAAGCCGACAAAGGGATTACAGCAGAGGCCCAATTCTCTAATTTAAAAACATTCCAGTCACAATTATAATCTCGGTCAGTGGCACTGTCTCTCTTAGCAAGAAATAGGTACTATACCTACGTGACAGACCAGTGCGACACCGATTATATTAATTTTTGATTGTATTTCTTGTGTCCGCTGGACTTGATAGAAAGGCCCAAATCGTTTATTACACAACTTTAATAAACATAAACTTATAACACCCAAAAGTGACATACGTAGTCTTGATCCCACACTAGGATTCCCTGTGTGGTGGGTATCAGGAACTACGAGTACCATGGCACCATAGCACCCGGAACAAATATTTGTAGATCATACAAACATTGTGCCACGCAGCGGGAATCGCATGTCAGCCGGCTACTCGCCCGCCACGCCACAGAGGTCGTACCTGTAACTAGTTACAAGAAATTGTGACACAAATGCATCAAAGTATTCGTAAAATTGTCGAGGGCATGGACTCCGTGACTAATTATAAAAATGTTCGTAACATTGCAATCGCTCGTGAACCAATATAACATAGGTACTTGCTGACTAACTACACATAACTCTATGTAATACTAATAGTTCCTGGAGAAAGATTTTGAGAATTGTGAGTGGAGACCTTGTGGTCTCGTCTTCGCGGCAGAAATAGCAAGACGCCCTCCGGCTAAACGCAGCAAATGGCGGGAAGCATTAGGATCGGCCCTATTCTCTATCTCATTCCACCTGATGGAAAGCAGTTACCTTAACTTATGGACGTCTGCACCAGACAACACCAGAGGCATCATATGCGCGCTGTCGACCCTGAGACATAAAGATGAAAAGTCTCATGTGCCTGTAATTTCACCGGCACCCGTACCCTTCAAACCAAAACACAGCAACAGCAATGCGAGCACTACTGCTTGGCGGCAGAAATAGGTACGGTGGTAGTACTTCCCTGGGCGAACTCTTTCACATTTCGATGTGGTAAGTAACTAAAACAATTTTCTCTAGTAAAACACAGTAAAAAACTAAATATTGTATATTACTGTGTTGAGAAAATTGTTTTAGTTACTTACCACATCGAAATGAAAAACTAACGAATCCGATCGGAAACGTTTCCCCGACGTTTCAGAACCGTCCTGCAGAATGAGACGTCATAGTCAGGCCGCGGCCGTTGCATAAAACCAACCCTTGATAACGAGAATGTATGAGATTGCAATTGTGAAGCCAAAGTATAGGTTCTTTAAATTGCCTGGTACACCAATGACTTAGGAAAAGTATCGATCTATTAGCCAGGATTAGCTAGTAAGGCCCATGTTCACGAACAAATAAACAGGTGTTTACCGTAATCATTGCTCAAGGTGCCAGAAATTGTTTAGGCAGGTTATGTATCGGTGAACAGTGGCCTTAGATAACTCGTCAAAAATGTCACATTATTTAATTAAACACCTGTCTCCGGTCCATCGACACCTTCCTTTCAAGTTACGTAACTTACTTAATTAACTTTTGGTAGTTGTTGGCATGTCGGATTTTGGTGGGTTGGTAAAGAAACGTATCAATGTTCAATTTGCTCTATATTTTTGATCACTATTCATATTCATAGATCTCGTCACCGCATTCTTCATTCGTGGTCAGTGCTTTTGCTCTAATTTGCCCATTATTTCTTCAAACTACATCAAAATATGTAAGTACACATGAAAAGTACACAAACATCTAGACTAAATCATAAATAAAAAAAACATTTTTTTTGAACTGACGCGTCTCACCACCTTTCTAGATACCAAGTGTGTCATAATCATGTGTACAAAATCATGTAGTTTAAAGAAGTAATAAATAGAAGCAGACTTCGTTCGCGTATACAAAAGGGCGTAAGCGCCCTACCAGTAGGTAACCTTCTCTTAATGTATTGTACCTCCTTTATAGATTATATACTTAAGTATAGGAATGTTTTTACTGTATTGTATTCATTTATTGTTCATCTAAGTAACTAATGCAAAAAATACATATAGCTATTAGTAAGGGCTCACAACATTACTAGCTACAGCGACTTTCTGCCTACCCTTAGTATTGTACCTATATGAAATGTAAATAGCCGGGCACTGTAGCTAGGTACATAAATATACTTAGGTAAGTACTCAATTCAATAAGAACCGGGTGAAATAATGAATTTGTGTGACTACTTCCTCGTGCTAATAATTTCGATAAAACCAATCAACGGCTGAGAACGTGCAAAAAATTGCAAAAAATTGGTTGTGATTGGACCCTACAGAGTTGTGTAACTTGTCGTTCGTTACTTTTTGCAAGGTCACTTCTACAAGTGTCATTTATATGTTAAGGACCAACTTATTGAGGGCTTGCTTTCATTTTAGACTTCCAAGAATAAGGTATTGGAGATAATAAATACTTACCAATAATAATTATCACTAGAAACGGGATATTTACCATGACTTTTGAGCTTTATTGAAAAAAAATACAAAAATATTTGTAAATTTTGTTTAGAAACCTAATAGCCGTGCCGGGTATACTTTGGGTTCTACAGCTACACACAGAACGTAGTTTGACCCCCACTGTGCGACTGAGACGAGATTATACTGCGAATTGAATGTTTTTAACCGACTTCAAAAAAAAGGAGGTGGTTCTCTATTTGGATGTATTTTTTTTTATATTTGTAGCCTTATAACTTCGTCAGTTATAAACCGATATGGAAAATTCTTTTTTTAATTTATAGGATATACTTCCAGAATGGTTTAATTTTTTCAAAACCTAGTTCTGATGATGGAATCCATGAGGAATTGAGGGAACTCCTCAAATGTTATCGGCATACATATAGCAATTTTGGTATTTTCAGTAACAAGTTATTGTTTTGTACGCCATTAGCAAATAAAAACATGCAGATGGCTGTTCATGGCAGATTTTAGAAGAAGTACATTTTTCCTTTTAATTGGCACGTCGGCGGCGTCGGCTTCGTTCACGACATCACGACACAATGGGTGTCCTACCTACTGTGTGTCTGTTTCCGTCACCCTGATTAGCTAGTAGCTACCGTTTAATCTGTAGTTCCAGCTATTGTGCTCTCAGGGACACAGCACCGGATTTGAACCAGCGCTAATGGTTCGCATATTGCCACGCTATGACAGCACACTACATAACATAACACCCCACAGTCACATACATAGTCCTGCCGCCATGCCGGGCTATTCTAAACTACTAGGTATTAGTAAAAAACAATAAATATTGTTTATTGAACGAGAGAAGCGAGTTCTCTGAGTCAAGTTGGAAGAATCGGCGTTTGTATGTATGTATGTATGTTTGTCCGATGAAAACTTCCTAACCGTTAATCCGATCTTCATGAAATTTAGTATAGGGGTAGATAGTATTGGTACAATTTGTAGGTAAGGTTATGAGCTATATCGGTCAGGGGGTTGATGAGATACTGGGGTCCAAGAGAAGGTAAAAAAAATAAAAATGAGACAGTCAGATCAAGTGGGGTGTCTAATGAAAGCGCTTTGGGTGGACATTTCATAACTGTTTTTAATAAGTATTTAGACTAAGTAGTTTCTGAGATATTAGGGAAAATAAAAAACGTAAAAATCCAAAATTCTAGGGTACTTCTAGCAATCCCACAATGCTGAAATTTGGTATGCTTGTGGCTTTTGTGTCAAAACTACAGGGAAAAGTCTGAAATTGAAGAATTTCGAGACATGTACCATATAAAACAAATCCATTATAACATCCGTTGTTGACCTCCCATTTCTAGGAATTTTAATGACTTTGGAGTTCTATGATTTCGTCAAAAGGCTGTTACCAATTAATTCGTCAGGTACTTGATATACTAAAAGGTATGTAGTATAAAAGCCCTATTGCTTAGTCCGATTCAAAGGTTATTTCGATGATGTGTAGGAAGTTACTCCGAGGTGAAAATTTTATATCTCACTATTTTTTTTTAGAAATCCGTTAAATACAAAATCTCTCTCACGGTAGCGAAATTGACTCGGTAGTTTTAGATTTCTGATGGATCATCCGTAGAAACTTGCTTACATAGCCGTTGAATACATAATAACCTTTCTTCCCCACTTAAGGAGTCAGGCTGATAAAGGTGTCATCGCGAGGTCTCAGTTCGGAGCGAACCACTAGTTACTTTGTTTTACTAGAAAAAATTGTTAGAAAATTGTTTTAGTTACTACCACATCCAAATGAAAAACTAACGAATCCGATCGGAAACCCTTCCGAACGTTTTAGAATAGCCCTGCTGATCCCACACTTGGATTTCCTGTGTCGTGGGTATTAGGAACTACGAGTACCATGATACCATAACATCCAGACCCGGAACAAATATTTGCAGATCATGCGAACATTTGTCTCGCAGCGGGAATCGAACCCGCACCTCTTGCGTCTCAGCCGACTACTCTCTCACCACGCCACGGAGGTCGTCATACCACTGTCTGCAATACAATTTAGGACTTGTGTCGTCAGTAGGAATACCCACATTGGTATTGGTGATTTGCTATAGAAGATAAATTGTAGTCTGGTGAAGGATACATTACCTACTAGGTACGTGTCGCACACAAACATGAAATATGAGTAAATTAGTATTTTTTATACACTCGCGATTAGAACACATATTTATTATATTGTCACGGTTATTTATCGCGTGTTACCTTATTATTTATTATTCCCGACGACGTTTCGAATGCGTTACAGCAATCATGGTCGCGGGCTGACTGGAGTACACGGAGCTACCGTCGAGAAGTGGTGGCAGCTGCAGAAATGCTCGTATTCATAATCGACTATGAATACGAAGACCAAGTGAGGTATTAGTCTCAGAGGAAGATTAATTGGAGTCTTAATTTATAACAACTGCAATAAATTAATGCATTGCAAATCACAAACTGGTCCCAATCGATATTTCATAACACGATTCCAATAATATACTTACAAATAAGCTAAAAATTTACAAAATGTCGCCACATTCACGCCAACGTTCGAATCTTGCGAAACAAAGTTGATGGAGCACTTCAATCTTTCCACCAGACCGGACCACGCCACGCCACGAGGCTAGCTTTTGCCAAAGGCTTTGACACAGTGTATTTCAAAAATGACCAGACAGATACATACATTTTTCTTTTTCTTCAAACACCATGGAACTTTGTACTATTATCTAGACCCGAGGTGCGTTAGTTTCTTATAAAATTATTTGGTTACCAAATGATAAATTAAAAAAAAAAAACATTTTTTGAAAAACTGACGCGCCACGTTTCTATGTATTTGTAAATTTGATGCAGTTTGATGAAATAATAGCCAAAATAGAAGCAAACTTGGTTCACGTACAAAAGGGCCCTACCGGTAACCTTCCTAAGTAGTGTTAGGTAGTTCCTTCTTTATTTTGGAAACATTCACCCAATGTTCGGTTGTACTAGGGGGAACAAAGGGTGTTTACTTATTCGCGTGCGCCTATTGAGAAACAAACTATGACGATGTCATGTCTCTACGTAATTAATATTTAAAGTTATTTGATCAACATTGGTGTATTATGATTGTGTCAGGAATGTGTCACGCACGTGCCGCTAATAAATGTGGCTTTTGACTTTAAAAATCGGTTACCTAAAAATATTATTAAAAGTGCTCATAATTATTAATTTAAAGTATTTTATTTCGGTACCTATGTAGATGGTTTCACTGGTGACGGAAACCTTGAGTACCAGGTAAGCGCTATCCAAAAGAATACGAACTCAAACTTGCGTGTCAGCCGGCTACTTGCCCACCGTTCCACCAAGTTTGTCAATCGAAATCAACTAGGTATTTCTAGTTTTTAAACTCGGGCCTAAAAATACCTTCGTCTATTTTTGTAATGTCTTCGGAACTCCGTCTATCCCAAAGTTGTATCTAAGTCCATCTATTCAAGACATATCATATCATAGTTATATCATAAGTCAAGTGTTGTATCTATGATTAGCACGCAGCAGCATACCTACCACTAACCACAGGATCTATCAGCAACTACTCACTATCCATTGCAAAACCTTTACAGTCTATACTTTCGTATTAATATACTTACCTGTTAAAATGACATTCATTGAAATCACAAGGATCATTTTGACATACACTATAAATCTATGATCGTTTTATAAACTAAAATTACTTCTGTTCCAACGCGACCAAGCCTAGAAGAATCAGGCAACAAACACGGCTTGGCTTACATAAATAATCCGTGGTAACTCTTAGTAAATGAGACCTTAAAATAAAAACCTTAGGAAGGTAGTCAAAAGTAAATAATCATGCACATTATGCACTGATGCATTGTGTCATTTGCTGCTAGTGGAGCTAAGCGAGAATATTGGAAAACCCGTGTTTTGAACCATGTCTTATCTGAATTTGAATGAATAACTTTGTAGTCATGTTATAATTTCACGGCCTGTCATGATTGCAGCGCAGCGTGCTGAAGTCTGACTAGGCATTGGCACGCTATTTCCCTTGTTAAGCGGAACTAGCCTTGCACCAATCACTTGGCACTTGGCCGGTCTTCGAGCACATATTGAAAAGGTGGAATTACTGGCTTGCCACAACATCTCAGCCTGCAGCCTTCCCTGATTTGACAGTTTTTGATCGCATTTACAATTTCTAATACATCACTATCCTGGTTTACATTCATAACTGAGGAAGCGGTTAATTCCTCCTCTCTTTCAAACAAAAGATACTCTTTCCATCTCTCACCTTCTCTACATCTCCATTCTGATCTCTGATTTCTGTGTGCTGAGTTTTGCCTCTGACTGAACGAATTGATTTCCAGAAAAACTTTTTGTTCGTCTGGTAATCCTCAGATAATCTTTTATCAAACACATTATCCTACTGCTTCTCTTTCTTTTGTTTAATAATTTCTTTCAATAGCCCTTTCAAGCCGCAGCTTCCTGCATTGTTTCCTTAGCTCTGACAGCTAGCCAGTCTAACCACGCTTTCTTCTCATATACTACTTTTTGTACTTCCTTATCCCACCGAACATGCTTTTGTAATACCTTTTGCACTTTCCTTCTTTTACTCACTCACACCACATAATGCAGAGGCAAAAAAAAATCCATGCAGGAAATTGTCCGAATTGCGGAAGAAATTTTATTGTGATCGGTTGGGGCTGGGGATGACGTATTGTTTCTTACTGCAAAGGCTTTACCATGAGCTCTTCTATTATGAGCGTCATCATTGAATAATTTTAATCGCAGAAGTCTGCTACTGTGCCTTTAAATATTGCTGTGGACATCACGGAATGAGTACCTCTAACTGTTACCACAATATCTATTATTGGATTGGTTTATGGGTTCTGAAGTCGGACAAAAACCCATATTGATTTGGTATAAGTACTAAACTTTAATAACAACAAAAAAACTGTTGTGATTGAATACAAATAAATTCCCAACGAGTAACACCCAGAACATAGTGTTACACGATGGGAATAAAATTCCCAACAAGTAACAGTTTTACGTTGGGAACCCTCCAAATAATTAGGGCGATCGTGAGCACGTATCGTTGAAAAGCGTCAAAAATTACTTTGGGTATGGCTTGTTTTGCATATCCTCTCATGTGCCAAGCAACAGTCGTAGAGCATCGGAAGGAAACGATTGTATCCGTCAAAATGTCAAAAAAAATAAAGACTTCATTGAAATTGGCTCAAAATCTTTTACAAACAGTTAACATTTCAAACAACGGAAATAACTCATTCATTTATCATTTATTAAAAAAAATATTTGATCTACACTGTTAGAAAAATTTCTGTAAAATTACATAAAAGTTCGGGCCACGTTCGTAGCCCTCACTTTTATGTGAAGTTACATGTTTATGTGATTATCCATTCTGTCTGTAAATTTACATAACCACTTTTTTACATAAAATGTGAATAAAATTTATGTGAATTCTATTATGTAAATTTACATAACTCATTTTCCTATATATTTTTTTACATAAATTTCACATAAAATTATGTAATCCAAAATTACATATAATTATGTACTTCGATTTCACATCAAAAACATGTAAGGTGAATATACATAAATTATGTAAAAAAAATACATATAATGTAGGTAAATCTACACAAAAATGTAGATTTATCACATAAGTTTATGTAATTATTTCACATACATTTATGTAGCTTTACATATAATGTAGGTAAATCTACACAAAAATGTAGTTATTCCACATAAGTTTATGTAATTATTTCACATACATTTATGTAGTTTTACGTATATATAGGTAGAACTACACAAAAATATGTATTATTATCTACCTAGATGTTATGTAGATTTACATACACATACGTAATTCTACAGAAAGTGCAGAATTTTTACATACATTTATGTAGACTTACTACATATTATGTATGTAAATCTACCTAATAATTGTAATGTTTTTACATACATTTATGTAGTACTTACTACATATTATGTATGTAAATCTACCTAATAATTGTAATTTTTCACATATATTTATGTGATAAAATTACATTAATAAAATGTAATATTCAATACTACCAGGGGAATTTTACAGAATATTGTATGTGAAAATACACAATTTAAATGTGAATTTGCATACATTAATAGTAATTATGCAGCCAAACTGTAATATTCTTTCTACCAGAAAATTACAGGTATTTTGTTCCTATCCATCGGCTTTCAGCATATAACATCAAGATCAACTTGATTGTTATGTCCTGAAGGCCCATGCGATAGAAATTACCAAGCCTGTAATTTACTGAAAGAAAGAATATTACTGTTTGAGTGTGAGCATAAATACCAATAATGTAGATTCACAAATAAATTGACTTCGTTTACAATATTCTGTTAATCATAAATACTAAATTTAAATGAAACCAATGTCAATTAGAAACCTGTATAGCTATATTGTCAATAAACAGTCAATGTATGTTAACTAGTTAAAAATAACACACTTATTGATAATACAATTTTGTACAATATTCTGTTAATCATAAATACATAATTTAAATGAAACAGATGTCATTTAGAAACTGGTATAGCGATATTGTCAAATGACAGTCAATGTATGTTAACTAGTTAAAAACAAAACACTTAATGATGATACAATTTCAACAGATACAAAATGGTCGTAATATTGAACCTTATAACCAAAAATTTACATAACACAGTACCTAGCTAAAGTACGAAAAAATGAATGTTACACAATAAGAGAGTGACAGCAACTTACTGAATGAAATACGATACAATTTTACCAATAATACAAAATCGTCCTAATATTGAACTTAAAAACCAATCATACAATTCAGTTGATATTGACATCAAAATTTACATAATACAGTAGCAAAGGTACTATAGAAAGCATGTTGTACAGTAAGACAGTGACAGCAAATTACTGATATACAGTGTATATAAAGTTCACAATACACAACAAACATATTTTTTTAAGAATGCGTGCTATCTATCACATAGTTAGATACAAGATATCACACTAACCCATGATCTGAGGCCTTACCATGAGCTCTTATAGCTGTTCAGTGCAAAACTATTCAGTAGAAAATATTGGTTCACAATATTCTGTTAATCATAAATACTAAAATTAATCAAATAACAGTCAATGTATGTTAACTAGTTAAAAATAACACACTTATTGATGATACAATTTTGTAATCTCTTATGGATTCGGATATCCCCATACTGTCCCATTTAAAAAAAACACCCTGTATAGAGTGATAGATCAAGATTTATGTGAACATTACCGTGAAATTTTTGCTATTTTTTTTTGGAGTTGTAAATGAGGATCGAATCTTCTTTGGAATGAGTGTGATCCACGCTTCACTCTCTCCGCGTCCCTCTTCACACTGTGTGAAATTTCTTGTACAGTTGATTATTTAAAGCGAGCCCGGATTCCATCTGAAATTAAATAATACAGTCAAATAACTATCACATAAAACTGTTCTACCTATACAAGTTAAGGTATAACGATCAGAAAACAAACTGTACCTCATCTGTATAGCCTCAAAAATCCTTAACTTCTCCAACATATTTCTTGATTCATGTAACTGATCTGAAAGGAACATAATTGATTTACACAGTTTATTATAACAAATAATAACTATACCACTGCACATTCGTAGCCAGTAAAACTATAATATGTAAGTAGGTACACCATCAAAACAATATATGGGGGCATATGAAGGACTACAACATGCCCTTGTAAAGCAATAAGTAACATAATTTCTTACCAAATTAAGTATTTTCCAAAATAATTCCTACAGTCTCGAAATCTTCAGACAATGACAATTTATTTGTGATGGAAACGATCTCCCCAAATTCTTCAGTGTTACACAGTGTTGTACAGTTGTACTTGGTTCTTTGAAGCGAGCCCGAATCCATCTGAAATTTAATTATACAGTCAATATATGTCATATAATTGTTCTATCTGTACAGGTAAGGTATAACGATCAGAAAACAAACTGTACCTCATCTGTATAGCCTCAAAAATCCTTAACTTCTCCAACATATTTCTTGATTCATGTAACTGATCTGAAAGGAACATAATTGATTTACACAGTTTATTATAACAAATAATAATTATATCACTGCACATTCATAGCCAGTAAAACTATATTTTGTAAGTAGGTACACCATCAAAACAATATATTGGGGCAAATAAAGGACGACAACAAGAAAGGGCATGTTGAGATGACTGACAAAGGTCTTAAGTAAAACAATAAGTAACATAATATCTTACCAAATTATTAAGTATTTTCCAAAATAATTCCTATAGTCTCCAAATCTTCAGACAATGGCAATTTATTTGTGATGGAAACGATCTCCCCAAATTCTTCAGTGTTTTGTTCAGTTACTGCAGTACTAAGGACAATTATTTATTATCCATTAATGCATTTAGTTAAAACTTTATGTCCAAAACACGAGGGGTCAGAGGGTCTGAAAAAATATTAAAGCTATAAATCTATATTCAAACTAACGTTAATGATATAAATATTATAATGTCAGCATACATAACACTCCTAGACTGATCCTGATTTTGCTCTCAAGCTTTTGTTTTGAGCCAAATCAACTCAAATGTATTAAACAACCTGAGTTCTTGTTTTAGCAAAATACACAATCACATATGTGTTTCTTGTACAGTTGTACTTGGTTCTTTGATACGAGCTCGAATCCATCTGAAATTTAATTATACAGTCAATAAATGTCATGTAATTGTTATATCTATACAGGTAAGGTATTACGATCAGAAAACAAACTGTACCTCATCTGTATAGCCTCGAAAATCCTTAACTTCTCCAACATATTTCTTGATTCATGTAACTGATCTGTAAGCAACACAATTTATTATATCAAATAATAATTATACTACTGCACATTCATAGCCAGTAAAACTATATTATGTAAGCAGGTACACCATCAAAACAATATATGGGGGCAAATGAAGGACGACAACATGAAAGGGCATGTTGAGATGACAGACAAAGGTCTTGAGTAAAACAATAAGTAACATGATTTCTTACCTAATTATTCAGTATTTTCCAAAATAATTCCTACAGTCTCCAAATCTTCAGACAATGGCAATTTATTTGTGATGGAAACGATCTCCCCAAATTCTTCAGTGTTTTGTTCAGTTACTGCAGTACTAAGGATAATTATTTATTATCCATTAATGCATTTAGTTAAAACTTTATGTCCAAAACACAGGGTCAGAGGGTCTGAAAAAATATTAAAGCTATAAATCTATATTCAAACTTACGTTAATGATATAAATATTATAATGTCAGCATACATAACACTCCTAGACTGATCCTGATTTTGCTCTCAAGCTTTTGTTTTGAGCCAAATCAACTCAAATGTATTAAACAACATGAGTTCTTGTTTTAGCAAAATACACAATCACATATGTGAAATTTCTTGTACAGTTGTACTTGGTTCTTTGAAGCGAGCTCGAATCCACCTGTAATGTAATTATACAGTCAATAAATGTCATATAATTGTTCTATCTATACAGGTAAGGTATTACGATCAGAAAACAAACTGTACCTCATCTGTCTAGCCTCGAAAATCCTTAACTTCTCCAACATATTTCTTCATTCATGTAACTGATCTGAAAGCAACACAATTTATTATATCAAATAATAATTATATTACTGCACATTCATAGCCAGTAAAACTATATTATGTAAGCAGGTACACCATCAAAACAATATATGGGGGCAAATGAAGGACGACAACATGAAAGGGCATGTTGAGATGACAGACAAAGGTCTTAAGTAAAACAATAAGTAACATAATTTCTTACCTAATTATTCAGTATTTTCCAAAATAGTTCCTACTTTGAACATATTTCAGTGTTAATATCTCAATAACGGTGACTAAGAAAAACTCTACATGGTAGGCAAAAAAAAAATAACCAAAAAAAAATTTTGACAGTCCTTTTTTGTCGTGCTATTTGACTTACGGGCGCAGGAATTTTTGACAAAAACTTATCGACAACCAAAAAATTTTTTTACACCTTGTATGTGCTTTACGTCCTGTATATGACAAACTAAAAATAAATTCTACAAGGTACATTAATTGATGGCCGAGAAAAAAGCTACACGGTAGGCCAAAAAAAAAACAAAAAAAAGTATTGTCACGATTTTGAAGAATTTTCCAAGTATTTTTTTTCTGCGATATGTTGAGTATTTTTTCCTGAATGCCCCCTTATCGACAAACCAAAATTTGTTTTACACCTTGTATATGCTTAACACCCTGTATATGAAAAACTAAAAATTAATTCTACAATCTACAAGTTCTACGTACTGGGTCTGGGTGACATATTTTAGTAGCCCACGTGGAAACCGGGGCTTAGAGGACTTCATGGCATATCTGAGTTATCCCCACGAGTCTACATTCTACGATTTTGAATAGTTTAGGAGTAATAAATATTTTAAATCTATGCTATGAGGTCCCCAACCCCTGGTTTTTATTTGGACTACTATAAATAGACCACCCTGAATAAACATAGGTACTATTTATACTACAGCCCATTTAAACCGATACTTATTCTCAAACCAATCAACAAGTGAAAGCGACACAGGGAATCCTAGTGTGAGATCAGCCCCCCTATTCCCTAACTGAAAGTTACTCGGTGACTAACGTTTGACAAGTAAAATTACCATCAATTGCTCAAAATTATCATTAAAAATTGACAAAATGATGGTCATATTACTTGTCAAACGTTAGTCACCGAGTGACTTTCAGTTAGGGAATAGGGGGGCAGGACTATGTATGTGTCTGTTGGGTGTTATGTTATGGATGTTATGTCTAAAGGCTGCTGCTGACGATGATGATGATGAAAGTAAAATTATAAAAAAAATGTGTGGGTCAGACACCACGGCACACATACACATTGAAATTGATAGCAAAAATATACCCTCGCTTTGTATACTCAGCGGCTTGATAATGTAGTATGAATCATACTACATTATCAAGCCGCTGAGTATATGAGTATGATTGATGAAATAAATATCAGTCTATTCTATAATATCATATAATAGGTAAGGTATTCTATTCTACAAGATATATTCTAAGTAACTGTGGGTTCTAAATACTCACAAGATAGCAACAGTTGAATAATCATCTGATAAAATTTACCCTTTTCCAATAACTGGTTGATAGTTATTTCGTTGAGGCAAACTGCCTTCTTTACACTTTGGTCTGCGGACCACACTTTTATAATTGGCAATCATGCCAATTATGATTATAACTGCAAAGCCTGATTGACCTGTAACACAAAATACATCAATAGGCATGAGGCAAGCTAAGAAGGTACACTTATCAGAAGAACACAGGCAAGAGACAAACTTATCCGGAAAACCTCGTCAAAACTCCATCGACCAATATCTATCAGGAATCAGCGAAGGAGATTTGGGTTTACTCTGAAAGCTACAGTCATCGTTCCAATTCGCAATGTGAATGTGAAATAACCTAAAGATAGAGAGCCTGGACGAATTCATCAACCGCATAGCCGGCCGTGAATGGGTTCCTGCGGTCGAACAGGACCACCAAGGGAAGGCATACCCAAGGAAGCTGCTCCAAAGCGAGAGTGACGCCACGAGGCGCATATACAGCAGGCCTCACCCAGAGGCACAAGATAGGTACCGTGTCACATAGGCTAAACGTAAGGACCCCAGCAAGGGGCCAATGCCTGGTGGCAGTACCGGGTCCCCCCACTCGGGTGGGAAGACCCACGATATGTACGCACCGATAACCAAAGCCACACAGTTCTACATAGTTTTACGAGACTCATTATCAAGCGTCTACACATTTTTCACACGACAAAATGGCGTTTGGTGTCTTCGTGTTTGAAGATAAAATAAAATTGTTTCTATAAAATAAGGTGTTCTCGAAGGGTCACAAACAATGCTAAATGTACTTACCAGCTTTGGAAATTTCACTACAATGTTCGTGGTAAATTTTCACCCGTTTGAAAAGACACAATACACTTAGTTGATTTGATTAGATTTCATTACCACGCGTTCTTTAAATAAGCTACACCGGTTAAAATGCAACTAAAATTATACGATATAACTCAAAAAAACATTAGAAATTGAAATAAAATCAAAATGGACGAGGTTTCGTTTCGAAAAAGCAGAAAAATTAACAAACGAACGTGTTTGTACCGCCCCGCTGCGTGAGCTCACAGAAATGAAAAATGTTGCCAGCAGGGCGATTTTAAAACGTTGGATCCGATCCGATTCGTTAATATTTCATTTCGATGTGGTAAGTACCTAACTAAAACAATTTCCTCTAGTAAAACACAGTAAAAAACAATAAATATTGTATATTACTGTGGTTTATTAGAGAAAATTGATATAAAATTGTTTTAGTTACTTACCACATCGAAATTAATAACTAACTATCTTCATGAAAGGAGACTATTCACGCTTCATACAAATTTGGGCCACAACCTGGAAGTGCCAGCCAATGAAAAAAATGTTATTTAACTATAGGGCACATTGGTTCGAGCTTATATTATTATGGCACTAAAACTAAGGAACCAATGTTTTGCCTGATATCGCAGTTTGAAAAATGCAATTTCTCATATATTGCAATGAAATATTTATATTTATATTTTAATGATATTTAGATGTGAACTTATTCAGGGACCCATTATCAACATTTTATACTATAGCGGTAATAATCTACGACCAGTCATTCAATTGTTTTTGATGTCAAAAGGACATGTTCCAAAATGACCTTTATCGATGTACACCAGACAGAGAATGGCGAAAAAATCAGTGATTATCGTAAAAATACTCTTACTCTAATTTGAAGCATAATTTACTGCACAGAAATGTTTAAAATTCGATAATTATTTACAATGGCAACATATTTTCCTGAGCAGGCATGACAGGGAATATCATGATTATTGCTCTGTGGTTGCTTGTTTTATTCGTTCGTTGGGAATAGTGTATCTACATAGAATGCGATGCCTACGCTAGTTTTATTACGATCATCACATCAGTAAAAGTTCTTCAATTAAATTTTTTTTATGCTTCTTGTCAAGCAGACAAGCTTACGGCCCACCGGATGGAAAGCAGTTACCGTAGCCAATGAAAGCCTGTAACACCAGAGGCATCACACGCGCGCTGCCAACCCTGAGACATAAAGATGATAAGTCTCATGTGCCTGTAATTTCACCGGCACCCGTACCCTTCAAACCGAAACACTGCAATGCGAACACTTCTGTTTGGCGGCAGAAATAGGTACGGTGGTAGTACTTCCCCGGACGAACTCTTCCACAAGAAGTTCTACTGCTAACAACTACTACTACATTTCGATTCTACGCGAAAATATTTTCCTTGCTCCAAGACCTTGGAGCCAAGACGTGAACGGAATGTAGTTCTAGTCAAAGTTGTCAACAGCTGTCGAAACATTTTACCACAGAGTAAATTGTATCCGCCCCGCCTTATTGTTTTGTCTTGTGTTGCTCTCCGTGAGAAAGACATTTTAGGAACCTGCATTAAATGAAGCGAAATAATCAAAAAATTACAATGGGAAGAGGTTTTGTATACATTTAGCCACGTTTACACAAGTGTATGTACACCGACAAGGGCTAGGCTCCATATATCTTGGAACAACACCTTTGGACAGTGGTATGATATTTATTTTCAGTATATAGAGTTTAAGAGACAAACAGACAAGCTCACCCTTGCACAATGATTGTATTTTTGTTTTTTATATTTGTTATTTTTTTGCATGCAACTCGCTGCAGGTTTTCTGTTTCGTGAGAGGACATGTGACTAGAAAGGGTGCAACCTAGAATATTGCACTATTTTGATGACTTATGTGGCGCCGCGGGTGAGCAGCCACCTGAGATGAGAAAGGTTGTGTGTTTGATTCCCGTAGCGGGGCAAAACGTAAGTTTCATTATTGCTTGAGCTTTGAAAGCTGATTTGGATGCCATAAAAGGATCTACGCCACTAATCAATGAATTGTAAGAGTTAGCGATGCGTGTAATTGATTGATTTTTGACCATAATTTGTGCGATGGAATGGAACATGGAGCATAGCCGTATGGCGCGTACGTATTAGAGGAGCTCTCAATCCTGGAGCACTATAGTATAAACGGGCCACATCTCGAGATGATAACCTCTTTTCTTAAAAACCGTACACATCTAACATCTGTACGTGACACTAAATCAGACACTTTTTTATCGGATGATGTCACCGGTCCCAGGGCTCAATCATGAGAATTAACCTATTTTTAATACTTATCAATTATTTGACGATGGCCCATGTAGATGCGGACTATGTCATGTTTGCTGATGACGGGTGCCTTATTGTCTCTTCGGAAACACTTATACAGTTAGCTGACAAACTCAACAAGGTGATGAACGAAGTTGCTAACTGGTTCTCAGTGAACGGAATGACACTAAATATTGAAAATAGAAATATTGTTCACTTTCACTTGGGAACGAACAACTATGCCCATCAACTTAATGTGTCCTGTAACGGGTTTACAGATCCTCTAGCTGACCGTGTCAAACAAACGTTTTCATCCCTTTTCACGCCCTTAGAGGGTGAACTTTCAAAATTCCTTTCTTATTGCGCCAATACATCCTAAAATAAACAAACCCTGCAAATTTCATGTCTCTAGGACCAGCGGTTTAGGCTGTGCGTTGATATGTCAGTCAGAACTTTGAATTTTATATATACAGAAGAATAACGTTGCGTTGAGCGGAGCGTGCGGCCGCACGTAGTATTCACCGGTCTACCATTGAACGCGGTCGCGGGTGGTGCTCATGATAAAGAGGCTTCTGAACTCGGTCTCGAAACGTCAGCAAAAGTGACGGAAAACGGTGGTAATTAGCCGTTTTTTCAATTTAAAACGAATAACGTTTGTCATTTTTGCGAGCTATATGACTTGCCCATGGCCACTTCAGCTTGCTAATTCAGAGAGCTTTGTCGGTGACCTTAGTTTTTCTACGAATTTTCTCATTGTGGATTCTATCACGTAGTGAAACTCCTAGCATAGCTCGCGCCATAGCCTGCTGCACGACTTCAAGCTTACCTTACGACCAATAGTCAAGCAAATATACAAACCATGTATAAAAACCATTAAAAATATCTTTAATTTTTGATCAGATGTATGGGAAGTATATTTTTTTAAACTGCGATAGTAGCTAAACTATTGGTTCTACAGGTTTCGTGTAGTAGTACCAAATGCTCAAATTAATGTGCCCATCAAAATAACATCGTTTTTGTTACTGGCCGGCACTTCCGATTCTAGACCTAAAATGAATGGTCTCCTTTGTTAGTTAGGTAGTAAAAAAGTACGATATGAGCTAATTTAGTGCGGCGAGCGAGCAAGCGGCGCGGCAGAGTGGAAAAGTGCCTAGTCGAAGTCAAGAGAAATGTCTGCTCTCCGCTTTGGTGGAAATAACCTGCCAGCTTTGCAGGACATCTCCTCTCGTCTCGTGCTTTGGTGGAAACTGGGCCTAATGGCACCTGTTCGTTTTCAATGTTTTATGTATACATTTCGTAGGTACTAAAATATTTTTTGGTGAAAAGATAGAAACCAACCTGGCTTAATACCTTTAATTTTTTACTTCCATTTATTCTTTTAATAATTACCATAATCCACCTTTTATTTTTACACCAAACTATACTTACTTAACTGTTCTAATTGACTATAAAATTCACGATATTTTTGTCAATTCAATAAGTAGGTAAATGCCGTTCCCAAACCAATACCTACTAATATTATATTGCATCATCGCGTGACGGCGTGACCTTCGTTGTTGCTATGCTACTCAAGCTGTTGTCAGGTACCTACCTGTTGGGGCAATGTACCTAATAAACAAGTCAAAATATTCACAAATTCTTGTATTGTCATTAGAATATACATATGCAAAATTTCAAATTGATACTATAGTTAAAAATAGGTTAAAATAAGATTCTAAGATTTCAAGAAACGGAATAGTACATAGTAACAAGAGCACGACCTACCTTACTGCGGCTTACGGACGCTTCTGCTTGTAGGTATTTCTGTTCAAAATTCAATAAGAAAATTTGATTAAGTACTTACCTGGGTAGGTAAGTATGTACAAGATTTGATTGTTAGACAGCGACTACAGACAGCTGTTAAACTGAAATACCTAGGTAGGCAGGTAAGTAGGTACTTGTACTTACGCTTAACACGTTTAATAATAATTGTATAAGTAAGTACTCACCTAAGTAAGTAAGTAGTAAGTACCTACCTATCAGAAATTGCTGTTTTACTTGTACTTTGAATTGAAAATTATCCTCCAAATCAAAACAAAAGACCGACCAAGTGCAAGTCAGACTCGCGCACGAAAGGTTCCGTAGGTACCTACCATTATCTATAAAAACAGGCTAAGTGCGAGTCAGACTCGTGCAACGACTAAGGTTTCCGTACCATTATCTATAAAACCGGCCAAGTGCGAGTTGAAATCGCGCACGAAGGGTTCCGTACCATTAAGTATCTATAAAAACGGCTAAAAAATCACGTTTGCTGTATGGGAGCTCCCTTAAATATTTATTTGAAGTATTCTGTTTTGTAAGTATTTGTTGTTATAGCGGCAACAGAAATAGGTACATCATCACGGTTCATGAGATACAGCCTGGTGACAGACAGACGGACGGTTGGACGGCCAGCGGAGCCTTAGTAATAGGGTCCGTTTTCCCTTTGGGTACGGAACCCTAAAATTATGTTTTTTTTTGTCAAAATTTTGTCCTATGTATAGTATCATTAGAATTACATATATACGCAAAGTTTCAAATTGATACGACGATAAAAAATAGCTTAAAATCAATTTCTTAGAATTCTAGATACAGAATAGTACATAGTTAGTATGAAATTTACCGAACCGTGGGTTTTTCAGAAATTCCTGTTTAAAGCTAACCAATCTCTTCAGTATATAAATGCGGGACAAAATATGTTTTTATGTTCTGCAAATTAGGTAAGTATTTGTTCCGGGTCTGCATGAGTGTTATCGGAGCATGGTAGGTATATACCTACATGGGATCAAGACTACGTTTGCGGCTGTTGGGTGTTATGTTATGTTGTTATACTCACTTACATAATAAAACTTACTTACATCATACTTACATAGTTCTGACCCCATACTGCTGGGATTCCCTGTGACGTGGGTATCGGAACTACGAGTATCATGGTAAGTACTTATTACCCAGACCCGGAACAAATATTTGCAGATCATGCAACCATTTGTCCCGCAGTGGAAATCAAACCAGCACCTCTTGCCTCTCAGCCGGCTACTTGCCCGCCACGCCAAGGAGGATGTCAGATTTAGGAGTGTGTTATTTATTACTTACTGAAAGAAAGTGTTAGCCGAGTTGGTCGTGGAAAGCAATGGCTGCGATGAGCTCACCACTTGTCACGTTTATGTTCCAGCGATTGTGTAACCCACGGTGAAAAGAGGCCCTTTGAGGCGTGTGTTTATGTATGTTTATGGATGCGATTAGAGCCCGATTTACATTACAAGCTACTTGAATTCACACGCTTGCGAACGATAGGTAGGTACTTACCTATAGATTAATTGTCGCAGAAAATAATCAATCCTTAAAATTTACATGTGATATAAGTAGGTACTTACTTAATAGAACGATGGATGAGAGATTGTCTGGACGTCTGAAACCATAACTCATTTACTATCTTGTCAACTGTTGGTACCTACCTACCTACTGTTGACCTTGTGGCTATAAAATCAATTTGCTACGCGGTTGTATCGGCCGTGGAGGGAACCAATCGAGCCGCAGACCTCACCTGACATTACACTGATAAATACCTACTTTTCCTACCAACTGTACTGAGAGCTATACCTACTTACATACTGTACTGGGAGATATCTAGATGCCTAGTTAGGTACCTAGGTACCTACCTAGTGGCTACCAGAACCGGCTGAAACGGAAGGAGCTGCCCGGATCTACCTGTACGTGATGCAAGGGGAGTAATACTAGACAAACGGAATCAATTCTCCGTCTGATCAAGACTTACTTTGGCGACAAGTACAACTCCGTCGACCCCTTACTTCTCGTTTACTCCCAGCGTCCCCCACCTGTCTGGCCCCATTGGGGGACGATGGGAGAAAAAAGTGCCAACGTTCCCTACTTGTGACAATGTGCAGAAATTTAATATTTAACCGTAGGAGAACTTTTTTTCAGTTTTTAAGTGTCCATTATGATGATCACTGAACACGATTCTGCTGTCAGAATTAAAAATAGTGGCTGCCATTTTGAAATTTTTTGTTGCCGAACCAATTGCTTTCAAAATCGATATCTGAGGGTCCCTGTGATCACTGAACAAGAAACTGCTGTCAGAAATTAAAAAATTGCCCACCATTTTGAACTTCTTTGTTACCGAACCGATTACTTTCAAAATCGATATCTGAGTTTTCCTGTGATCACTGAAAAATAATCTGCTGTCAGAAATTCAAAAAGTGGCTGCCATTTTAAACTTTTTTGTTACCGGACTGATTGCTTTCAATATCGATATCTGAGGTTCCCTGTGATCACTGAACAAGAATTTGCAGTCAGAAATTAAAAAATTTGCCAACATTTTGAACTTCTTTGTTACCGAACCGATTGCTTTCAAAATCGATATCTGAGTTTCCCTGTGATCACTGAAAAAGAATCTGCTGTCAGAAATTTAAAAAGTAGCTGCCATTTTGAACTTTTTTGTTCCCGGACCGATTGCTTTCAAAATCGATATCTGAGGTTCCCTGTGATCACTTTTCTGACAGTAGAATCGTGATCAGTGATCATCATAATGGACACTTAAAAACAGAAAAAAAGTTCTCCTACTGTTAAATATTAAATTCCTGCACGTTGTCACGAGTGGGGGACGTTGGCACTTTTTTGTCCCAACGTCCCCCAGTGGGCCAGACAGGTGGGGGACGCTGGGAGTCGTGTGTTTTAGCCCCTTAATTTTAAACTCAAACTCAATAACTCTTCCTTGTCATATCTTCTTATCTATTAAACTATTACCTATATACTTTCTTGGCTATCTTATTTCATTGTTCACCTGCAACAAGACAACAGTTCAATCTAGCGTATATAAGAAGCAGCATGTAAGTCTAGTGCTGAACGATAGTTCATATGCGTATGAATACTGTTGCGTACGCAATACAATTATTATAAGATAGATGTAGAGATAGAGGAACAAAATTGTTGTATTTATCTACTTAGGTAGTACCTACCTACCTACCTACCTAACTAGGTAGGTAACTATCTTAAGTACTTAAGTAAGTATAAGTACTTACCTACCAAAAAGGAATTACATAGTAGATACCATCAATAGTTCCTAAGTATATTCTAACGGTACCTACTACGGTAAACAAATTAAGTAGGTTATATGTACCTACTTAAATATTTTATGAACCTAAGCATTGCACATAATTATACCTACAAACTCTCTAAACTCGCTTGGCAACAAGGGCACCGGCGTTGGCGGCGCGGGGCAGTCTAGCGGCCAAAAAACGCGCGCGCCACGCCACTGCCTGGCCGGTGGACAGATTGGAAACTAGGCGACGAATAATGCCTAAACATTAATTATAATAATCATTAAATTTTGTTTTTTAAAGGAGTTTGAAGGTGTTTTTAATAGGTAAGTATATTATTACTGGAGATAACTGGATGTGATTCATTTCAATTCAAAGTAGGCAGGTAAGTAAAAGTAAGCAGGTAGGTACTTCAAACGACAATTTATTGCGAAGATTTTAGTACTTAGGTTTTTTTCTCTGATCCCAGTTGTCCCGTTGGGATGTCCCGTAGCGGGACTAATGGGATTTTTTTGTTCCAATTGTCCCGTAATGATTTGGATGAAATAATCCCATTAGTCCCGTGACACCTAACGATGCGGTCTACTTACAATGATAGGAGGGTCTCTTATCACACTGGTTTTATCATAATAGCTCACTAGCGCAGGGTTACCCAGAAAGAACCAGTGACACGCAAGCCGAATGAACGAACGTCCGGAGTAGACATACCTTATAATACCTACAATCGTATCTATCTAGTGATAGAGGTATGTACCTACCTATACCGTAATCGTAGATACAAAATGGAATTAATTTGAAAGTCAACTCAGTATTGACTATTACATAGTATTGTCTGCTGGTATTGAATTTTTCAGAAAACTTCGTAATACTTCCAAATTCCCTAGGATTCCCTGGGAATGTCTGCAAAGTTACCCCTTGAGCGACTGTAGTCACGGCCATTTAGCAAATTGTAGGTATGTAAGTAACTATTTATGATCCATAGCAACTGCTTGCAAACCTCAAGGCTTCGCCAATTTTCGTAACTTTGCAAAAGGCTCCTTAAGGTATCCGGAGGCAAAGGCACCAACAGTTTGACTGGATTATACCTAGCCATCTAGCGAAATACCTTCTACATGCAAACTAATTCGATTGCTGCTTTAGTTAATATTTCACTAAAAGCTGAATGCAGAATGAATCAAACTCTGGGTGCCATTTGTTTAACAGAAAAATATAAACATAAATACCTACCTACTAATGATTCTAGGACTACCTTTTAGGTATTTTCGGCACTAAGTACCTCAAGTCTGTAATTTTTTTCATATTTTTTTATAAAATCAGTAGATTTAAAAATGAGAATTAGCATTGCAAATGTACGATAGCAGAGATTCGGTATAACTTGTTATCTAATAATTACATCATGGTACGTGAAATTAATTTTGTTATGTAAAAAATACACTACAAATGTAAAATTTTCCATAAGGGTTTGTGAAAATACAGAATGACATGTACATTTGCAGTAAGCTGTAAATATACATACAAAGTATGTAAAAATAACACAAAACAAGGTATAAATTACATCTAACATGTAAAAACACATTTAACATGTAATAAACTACATATGCATATGTGAAATTACAGAGTTTCTGTAAAAGTCAATTTATTTATGTAATAGTTACATCACGGTACGTGAAATTAAATTTGTTATGGAAAAAATATACTACTGCAAATGTAGTTTTCCATACGGGTTTGTAAAAATACAGAATGACATGTATTTTTACAGTAAGCTGTAAATATACATACAAAATATGTAGAAATTGCACAAGACAAGGTATTAATTACATCTCACATGTAAAAACACATTTAACATGTCATAAATTACATAAACTTTTGTGAAATATATAGGTATTTATTGCACTACAGCAGAAGTATGTTGTTTTCCTTTTTTTTCTGTAAAATCTGTGTAGCTTACTATGTAGATTTACATAAAAACTTTAAAATCACAGAATTTATGTAAAAAGTTAAATTTTTTGTGTGTTATTTCCATCACAACATGTGAAATTACATATACCATCAGTTTAATTCCAGTTTTTATGTAAAAATTCACAAATTACCATGTGTTATCACATATTTTGTGGAAAATCTGTGCAAAAATACATAAATTCTGTAAAATATTCGAGAAATATGTGATAATAACGCAAATTATGTAGAATTAACGAAAATTATGTAATTCTACTGATTTTTCTGTAGTTTCTCCCGATTATTTCGGTAAATTCTCATTTTTATGTAAAAAATTTGCATGTAAATTTACATTTTTTCTAACAGTGTACATACAAGTAAGTAAGTATATAGGTATATGGGCTTTAACGTAGCGAAGCTCGGGTATTCAGCTCTAAGATTCAGCTAGTGTAACATATGCGTAGGTATATACTGAGTACAGATATTGTACTATCTCAACGTCGAGTCGCGACGCCCGTTGGTGTGACGTAGCTAGTGCATTTTAATGAAGAGACCGAGAGGTGTTTCTTGACCTTGACTAACAATTGTGTTACTCTTCAAAACAGGTCTTTATACCACTGGTTACATTTAAGGATATCGATCAGGATTAATCTTTAAATGACAATCGATTTGGCGTAACGAATGTGGTGCAGATCGATGTCTGAGTGTATACATCGATTTGATCACTTTCACTGGGGTCAATGACCGTTGTGACGTCACTTGACGTCTTCTTGATTGATGGATTGTGCATAGATGGCCTGTCAGTTGTCATAAGGAGGAAGTCGGGAATATGGGGGAGGCTTAGGTCCAGTAGTAGTCTTGTATAGGATTTTGAAAGAACATTGGACCCTGTTAGGGCGCTGCATATTACATTATTATGTTGTTACGCGCTGTGATCGCAGAGGTGCTGATTTTCGGAACACCGATTACGCAAGTGACTTGCAAGATACTTGCAACTGGCCAGTTTATTACCCAACTACAATAAAGCAATCGGAGGGTTATGATATTAGGTGCCTATGTATATGTATTTATTCATCTGTTCCCTCGTAGCTCCGAAACTACTTGACAGATTTTGACAAATATGGTTAAAGGGGTAATGTATGAAGTTTCGGTTTTAAATAGACTTAAAAGTCTATTTAAAACCGAAACTTCATAGATATCATAGATAGTAGGTAAACCTACTATCTAATAATTTTATTTTGTGCACTACCTTGAATTTTTTTTACACATACACAAAGGTTTGCTGGAAGACAATGCTATCTAGCATTAAGTTCGCCTATGTACAGTACTTTTAAGTTGTGCAATAAAGAATTTTCAATCTATCTATCTAATATTCAAAGCAGCACTTTATATGCACTCATTACAAACTGTGCAGAAATCTTTAAAAACAGTGCAGAACAGAAATATTGTATGAAAATCCTATAAAAGATGCAAGAGCTCGCTCTCGTTTGGTATTTTTAAAAAGTTCCGATTTTAAATTTAGAATCGTCTTGTGTTTTCGTCATCATGTCATTGATAACTTGGTATTTGGATAATATTTTGTCGTAATGCTCACACAAACAAGGAAAAAACTCGTCTGAGAATGCACAACGAATTCATAATTGTGATATTATCCTTATTAGACAATATTATATATTTATTGATGTAGTAATATTTCAGGCTCAATAATTTGATGTGATTAAAAATGAATATATTTTAAATATCCATCTGTGCTTGCTGGGGTCTGGTTAGACAGATAATTGAATGTTCTCCATATGTTTGGTTTATACTTAAAAAAAGAGCAAACGTTTTATGACAAATTGGCAAAGTCAGTCTTTTTCGGCGTTATTACAAAACATGACCAAGCCATCTAGGCTTAAATAAGCCTAGATGGTTTTATCGACCTTTGGTATATATACGACTGTAATACCAAAGCGATGGTTTGCTTTCCAAAAGCAACTCTCGAGCTAGATAGTCCGTGCTTATGTCAAAAATGTCAAAACCTCGGAAAATCCCTGCTTTTTTTTTAAACCAGGCAGCTCCTAGTTTAGCAGTGGTCTACAAATTGACAGTTGATTGCTTGTGACACTTTCATAAAGGATCCGTCAGTTTGACATCTGCTTTCGTATTGAAGTCGTATCGTATACGCTTAATGTCGATATAAGCCTAGACTAGTACGCCCAGACTAAATTGAGATTTAGAGCACGTTTTGTTATAAGGCCGTAGTTAATTATAATAAAGTAAGTTTAGAAACGTTACATTCAAATTGAGTAGAAGCTAATTTCACACTGTTCAGTGTAATGCTTTGCACTCGTGCATAAAATGCCTAATAATAAAAATAACAAAAGCACTTATATCAAGCTATAAAAGCCCATAAAAATAGCAATATTAATACAATTTAACCCTAGATAAATAATAATGTCAAAATGTAATGTAATCTAAAGTTTTGGGAAAGAAGCTCGTGTCTTTTCTTACCAACAGAGTGTTTACAAAACTCATTTTATCTCAATGTGGAAATTCAAGTCGAGGAATCGAGTCGAGGCTTTTTTATGCACTTGTCGTACAATCTACTATTAGGCTGCTGTACGCCATGCTATTTAGCTTTTGATATGTATAAATGGAGCAATGGAAACATGCGCAATAAGTGAACGGTCGGCAGGCAACTTTCACAGCAAATCATTGCTGAAGAGCATTATCTGTGCCATCTCCACTCTGGGGACCTATAAATCATAATAATTCCGTGGCTGCTTAAATAAATGAAATACTGTTTTTTATGCCTAGTTTAGAAGCTGTCAGATAGGCTGAGAGCAGTATATAAATTATCAATTTAAATATGTATTTCAAACGAGATGTAAAGGCACTGATTTATTAATAAAGCTATAGTTTTATAAAAACACTTCCACGACATAATTATAGGAAACTATGTGTAAGAGGTGTTACGCATCCATAGGAAGTGATTCACTCAGTGTACATCTTTGCTCATCGTCAGAAATTATCTACATAACATTTCTCGAATTACGAACGGAAACATTATTATTTAAATGTGCTTAATTATATATACGCAAAGTGGTTATGAGAATGCGATCTAATTAGTGCAATAGTTACATACCTACCTAGTACATAATATTATTTCTTATTAGTAAGTATGTATAACAGGAAATCACTGACTTTATAAAGATAATAATAATATTTATTCAAAAACACGTAAAAAGGTGTTCTTTGAATAACAGAGTAATATGTATATGTATTCAAATCTTTTGTTTTTTTTTATTTTGATGATTAATGTTCATTTTGGGGTAGGTAAGTATAACTTTAAAGACCAGCAGTGCGTCAGTTTAAAAAAAAATATTTTAAATTTTTGATTTTGTTACCATATAAGTGCATAAGAAACTAACGCACCACGGGTCTAGATGGTGTGCAAATTTTTACGGAGTTTGAAGAAAATAATGGCCAAATTAGAAGCAAACTTCGTTCACGTGCTACCGGTGACCTCCTCTTAAGCTGCTCTTTGACCTAATTCAGGGTGGCCAAAAAAGAAATGGTATGACGTCTTTATTGACAATACCGCAAAGGTCAAGGAAATTCGATCTTCTATTGTCTAGCCTTCCACGAGCCTACGAGTAGGTACGCGTCGTGGAGGAATCACCTAAATATTATTACCCTTGTCCCCACCCCAGGACACTGAAGCCGCTAAGCAAAGACGCGGGCGGCAGTGATGCCCCGCACCAGGAAGCGGCGGCCAGCACCATGAACAGGGAGAACGTCTCCACTAAGATCGCGGCTGGCATGGACCGTTGGCAGAATACCCTGGAAGACATGATCCATCTGCGCTCAAGCAGCAACCAGGTCTATAAGGATAACTATTGGGTAAGTTACTAACATGCCTTGAAAGGTAAGGAGGCCGGAAGAAAGCAACCTTTACTGCTTTTATACTAATGAGGGGTTTTCACGGGCGTTTCACATCATGATTTCAGCGTTGAAAATAGATGGCGCTGCTCTGTTACGTAGCTGTCAAGTGACAAAATAAAGTTGAATGTCAACATCAACAACGTGCATATATTTTCGTTTGGTGGTATTTATTTTTGCTTACATCGAAAAACACCACGAAATCACTAGCGCACTCTCAAGAAGCAGACACATGGCTAATAGCCACAGATTAGATAGATAATAGCTTGGTACATTACACCAGACTGCACCAGAGCCTTCGGTTGGCATTCGGAAAATTCCGTGTCTCACTCAAGGCCGCTTCGGTAGGTCGGACTCATTGATGATTTCACGTCTCGTGTACGCACTAGTCACCACTATACCTATAGACCGCAGTAAATAAGTACCTACCTACCGCTTGGCTTGGCAGTGCCGATGCCGGTGGTTCAAAAGATTATATAAACGCAGAGGTCAGTTAAAAGGTTGAGATACAACAGAATATTACTAGTTCTGCGAACAGTAGACCTCGCGAGCACAAACTTTCTTGTTATTTTTTTTTATAAACTTTGAAAATCGCTTCTTTAACACGATCTAGCATATACGCGAAGCAATTGCTTCTGATTTGGCTATTATTTCTTCAAACACCATAAAACTTTGTAGGTCATCGGCCATCTAGACGCCGATTTTCATTGGTAGCAAACAATATTTCGTCCACGTGGCACGCATACGACGTGCTCCACGTTACCTAGGTAGTATATTTCTTCTGTTGTCCCCATGTCTCTATCATCATAAAATCTGTTTACAGTTTTTATTCCGAATGGTATTTATTCTCTCCATTTCAGGCCCAAAATGGTTTCGATGAGCTCCGACGCTACGTGAAGCAAGGCAGTGATTTCAGCAAGGAACTAGCAGCGATATTGCAAGAAAGGTAAATAAAACACTGAGTAGTTCCGTAAAGTGCAACACACACGCAGCAGACGCGGTAATATTTTATATGCGCATAAAATCTTATCGCATCTGAAGGTATCACACACACGTAGCTGATACGATAATACGAAAATGATACATTCACGCGGAAACCTTCAAACTGTATTGTATTTCAATTTGTATACACAGATATAATCTGTCCATCTTTTGATATATGTCGGTGCCTACAGATGCTTGACGGTAAAATATAAGTGATCTGCTACGTGTGTGGTGCCCCTTGAGTTTATTATAGAGAGCGATATGGACAGATACGCGCTCAGATACAGATATCTTACCGCGTCTGCTACGTGTGTGACACACATAACATTTGTAGAATTATCCCTTTTCGGGAGTATCAAGACTACGTATGTGACTGTTGGGTGCTGTGTTAGATCTTCATGAAATGTTGTCCACAGCTTTCTTGATTTGTGTAACAATTAAGGTGATTCCTCTCGCATGTGGCGCGAAATTCAAATTTTATTGCGTTTTTGCTCATTATAGCTCATCAACACTTCTTGAGATAGTAAAAACTGATTTTGCGGAAACTAGGAGACCTAACACACATGTTTTAGTTTATAGTTTCACATATAGATCATTACTTCAGCTACGAATACTCTTCAATGATTTTTAGAGTGTTTTTTTGGTTTAAAGATATGCGTAGCTTAACTAATGACGTTTATGAGATACTACCAATTAAAACATGTGTGCTAGGTCTCCTAGTTTTCGCAAAATCTGTTTTCTCTATCTCAAGAAGTGTTGATTAGCTGTGATTTACAAAAACACAATAAAATTTGAATTTCGCGCCACATGCGAGTGAAAAAGTTTGAAGCGTAATCTAGGTGAAAGTTCGACAAGGTGTACGTGGTGCGTGTGAATGGGCCTCGAAGTATTAAGTTGTTGAACTACTTTTTAATATACTTGAAGGACAAAAAAGACGTAATACAAAAACCAGCATAACTGTAGGTACCTATTAATTGTTTTTCGACCTTCAAAGCACAGGCAGTATCAACATACCGCTATAATGTACACATAACTGCACTATCTTTAATGCCATGCGCATTGTAGTGCAACATTCCGTCCCATGTGGCAGAACTAGCACGCTTGATTGCGCAG
Source organism: Epirrita christyi (assembly GCA_951392215.1). Classification (NCBI taxonomy): domain Eukaryota; kingdom Metazoa; phylum Arthropoda; class Insecta; order Lepidoptera; family Geometridae; genus Epirrita; species Epirrita christyi. The sequence goes on along the minus strand of OX595833.1, from coordinate 19,161,742 downwards.
CACGCGTGCCCTGCCATGGCCCACTGGCCGCTTCCTGCATAAAACGCCACAGGCCGATTTACACTTCAACAAGTACAGAGGCCTTGCCATGAGCTCTTGCAGCGATTCAGTACAAAATATCAGTTCGTCATCTTTGAAAGTCTTTCTGCCAAATATAGCTGCGGACATCACGGAACCGATATTTTGTACTGAATAGTTTTTGAACTGTATCGCTTTAAGAGCTCAAGGTAAGGCCTCTATAGCGAGTTAAGTTATTAAAACTAGTGGTTCGCCCCGAACTGAGACCTCGCGATAACACCTTTATCAGCCCGACTACTTAACTAAGTAATTTCCATATTTTTGAACGAGCGAAGCGAGTTCTCTGAGTCAAGTTGGAAGAATCGGCGTTTGTATGTATGTGTGTATGTATGTATGTTTGTCCGATGAAAACTTCCAAACCGTTAATCCGATCTTCATGAAATTTGGTATGGGGTAGATAGTATTGGTACAATTTGTAGGTAAGGTTATGAGCTATATCGATCAGGGGGTTGCTGAGATATTGGGGTACAAGAGGGGGTAAAAAAAAAAAGTGAGACAGTCAGATCAAGTGGGGTGTCTAATGAAAGTACTTTGGTTGGACATTTCAAAACTGTTTTTAATAATTATTTAGCGTTAGTAGTTTTCGAGATATTAGGGAAAATAAAAAACGTAAAAACCCAAAATTCTAGGGTACTTCCAGCAATCCCACAATACTGAAATTTGGTATGCTTGTGGCTTTTGTGTCACAACTACAGGGAAAAGCTGAAATTGAAGAATTTAGAAACATGTACTCCATAAAACAGTAACCAATATAACATCCATTGTTGACCTCCCATTTCTAAGAATTTGAATGCCGTTGGAGTTCTATGAATTTCGTCAAAAGGACGTTATCAATTAGTTCGTCAGGTACTTGATATAGGTACTATCAGGTATGTAGTATAACTACGCCCCGTTGCTTAGCCCTATTCAAAGGTTATTTCGATGATGTTTAGGAAATTAGAGTAGTTACTGGTAGATCCTGTACTGTACTGGTAGACCACGAGGGGAAAATTTTCAAAAATAATAATGGAAAATATGGAAATTACTTAGTTAAGTAGTCGGGCTGATAAAGGTGTTATCGCGAGGTCTCAGTTCGGGGCGAACCACTAGTCTATTATTATTTTTGAAAATTTTCACCTCGAGGTCTACCAGTACAGTACAGGATCTACCAGTAACTACTCTAATTTCCTACACATCATCGAAATAACCTTTGAATAGGACTAAGCAACGGGGCGTAATACTACATACCTGTTAGTACCTATATCAAGTATTGATAACGTCCTTTTGACGAAAACCATAGAACTCCAACGTCATTCAAATTTCTAGAAATGGGAGGTCAACAATGGATGTTATATTGGTTTGGTTTTTATGGAGTACAAGTTTCTAAATTCTTCAATTTCAGACTTTTCCCTGTAGTTGTGACACAAAAGCCACAAGCATACCAAATTTCAGCATTGTGGGATTGCTGGAAGTATCCTAGAATTTTTGATTTTTACGTTTTTTATTTTCCCTAATATCTCGAAAACTACTAAGGCTACATACTTATTAAAAACAGTTTTGAAATGTCCAACCATAGCGCTTTCATTAGACACCCCACTTGACTCTGACTGTCTCACTTTTATTTTTTTACCCCCTCTTGGGCCCCAATATCTCAGCAACCCCCTGACCGATATAGCTCATAACCTTACCTACAAATTGCACCAATACTATCTACCCCCATACCAAATTTAATGAAGATCGTATTAACGGTTTGGAAGTTTTCATCGGACAAACATACATACATACATACATACATACATACAAACGCCGATTTTTCCAACTTGACTCAGAGAACTCGCTTCGCTCGTTCAAAAAGATAAAACTATATCAAAAGGCCGATTTACACTTCATCAAGTAGGTACCTATACCTACAGTAGCGAGTTAAGTTGCGTCAATGGCGAGTTAAGTCGTTATGTATACGACATTATCGTTTGAACGCCACAAGCGAGTTAAGTAATAAGTTATCAATTAAGTTTAGTTGTATAGACTGTTACCCTATTTTTCCACAGGCGAAACTGCCTTAAATGCACTTGGCGTTATCGGTTCAGGAAATGTCTATAACGAGTCTAGAATTTATTATTTTATTTACGTTCTTATAGTTTCCAAGAAGAAAAAAATAAATGGTAATTTTAAGCTTTTTATCTAGTGAAATCATAAATATTCAATACACAATTTGAATTAGGTACTGGAAACCTTTTTTAAAATTTAAATCCAATTTTAGACTAACTTCTTACACAGTGTTTTAATTTTTAAAAAACTATGGTACTTTATAAATCATTAATAGAGTTCACTGATATCTAGACCCGTGGTGCGTGCGCCCTACAAATTGATTGTTCGCATGCATAGAATTTCAACTTTTTCCGCGATCGAGTGCTTCTCAAGCACAAAAAATGTGCACCGCAGAGGGCGCGGCAACGCCCGTTAAAAATAGCACGTCGCGAACGCCAAGTGGGCCAGACAGACACAAATAACAAATTGTTGTTGTAATGGCGGACACGGGAGAGACCAACGTCGATCACATAAATAGGGCTGTTATAAGTAAATTTGAGGCCATAGTGATATGATCACATACGTGCAATGGAGTCACACACAAATCCTCCTCCGGTTTGCGGTCGTCACTCGAGATCCTATATTCCCCAACGGTTGGAAAATACGGTTGGTTGGTTGGTAAATGTATGTAACTGTGCGTGGTAAAGGCAGAGAATGTCTATTAGTATACAATTGAATGTTATCTTTCAGGGTTGAAGCGGAGGTGTACTACTCGAAATGCCTAGCGAAGTTAGGCACGAAGCTGGGCAAGGCTTGCAAGGAGAGCGTCGGCTCCTGCGCAGACGCATGGAAGCACGTCGCGATGGAGATGGAGAAACGCGCGTTGATACACAAGTGAGGCTCTGGCCTTATGTTCTTATTATATTTTTTTTATTTGACGACCTCCTTGGCGCACAGTGCGAGTAGTCGGCTGAGACGCAAGAGGCTGAGGAAATGATTATAGTATCTAGAAGCAGAAAAAGAAGCAGGCTGATAAAGGAAATAACTAGGTTGCGAAACTTATAAAGTCGTAATATTGCTTTCAGAAACTATTCAAATTCTCTATCTGATGAGCTGGTGAAGCCGATGAAAAATGTAATTGACAACCAACTGAAACTTAGGAAAAAGGTAAATTCAACCCCTATATGTACATATAGTTACCGTACGGCGCTTACGCCCTTTTGTACGCGAACGAAGTTAGCTTTTATTTTAGCTATTATTTCATCAAACTCCTTTCAATTTTGTGCACATGATCCGTACTCTAATATCTAGATGCGCGTGCGTCAGTTTCTTACTAATTAGTTTTTTTCTATTTTTGATGTTGGTAACTATAGCATGATTTTATAAGAAACTAACGCGCCAAGGGTTCTTACAAAATAGTTGGTACTATACAAATCCAGACCATGTAAATAAAATATTAAGATTTGGAACCCTATGCCCCTGATCATAGGGGCGGGGCGGACCTTGGGGCCTACCTAATTAATCAACCAATTGTCATTTTGTCAAATACACTTAGGTACAACAGGAAGAAAGATGATTCTGGAGGTTAATTTGCAAACGGTTTAATTGATTTCGTAGAAGATGCCTACTATCGCCATTTTGATCTCAGGGTAGCCAACCTTATGATAAGATTTTTTTTAATATTCCTTATATTTTAAACTCATGTAATCATCAGTCATGTTGCCTTCAATTGGTCCAATTTGGGGGCTGGAGGCCCTTTTTATCCTCGAGGCAACAACAAAACCTAAACTTAAATTTTTGGCTGCAACCCAAACAGCCCTTATAACGGGTGTAAAAGACTACTCCCGAAAACTTAAATAGTGCACTCAGACCATGATTCTGAAAATATTTAAGCTGAAAGAAAGCGAAAAAAACAATGCTTTAAATATCAATGTTACATCATAAAAGGAACACAAAAACCTAATTTCCATCAGTAAAAACACCTTTATAAATAGAAACGTCAAAAAAGCAATGAAAACCACCTAAGAAATATTGGCGCAGCGCGTCGATCAGCTGACCGGGAGCGTTGAACTCGCGCTATTTTATATAGCTATGATATAGGTAGCTTTACCGGTACCTTCAGTATTCGTGACCGTGCGTTCTATGATGAAAAGGCTGCAAACTTTGACTTTTTTAAAATTACAGATTGAAGGGAACGTGGATAAGACAACCAGAACGCTGACCGATTGGAGGGCAGCGGAAGCCAAGTCAAAGAAGCACTCCCACACCGCAGCGAGAGAGAATGAGAAACTTCAGGACGCCTCTTTGGATAATAGGTCTGCTTGAGATGACTGACTGTGTGTTGACGTCACCAGCGGAGCCTTATTAAGAGAAGGTTACTGGTAGGGCGCATACGCCCTTTTGTACGCGAACGAAGTTCTATTATTTCTTCAAACTCTATGAAACTTTGTACTCATGATCAGTACAATAATAATAACCAAAACCGAGGTGCGTCAGTTTTAAAAAAATGCTAATTTATTATCTGGTAACCATATAATTTTGTGAGAGACTATCGCATTACGGGCTAGATATTAGTGTACTGATCATGTGTACAAAGTTTCATGGAGTTTGAAGAAATAGTAGCCAAATTAAAAGCAAACTTCGTTTTCGAGCAAAAGGGCGCTTATGCCCTTCCGGTGACCTCCTCTTAATGATTTCAATTAAAGGGTTATTCCAGACCTCAGGGAGAGCCAAAAAGAAACAGTGAAACGGCGGGAAATTACTTAACCACGACACTGTTTTTCTTTTGTGCCATACATGGTAGCGCTGGCGCTCTCTATCTTTCTTGTCCCCTATTTTGTGTGTTTTGATGACACCAATGTGTGCCCATTTCACTCATACATTAAACATTGGCTCATCAAAGCTGAAGGATCCTTCAATGCGCTGCGAATAGCTAAGCGATCTTTAAACCATTTGCGAATGTTTTTTGATTATTTACCTATCTCGAAAATATTTACTTGCTATGGTTAGTTCAGGCTGTGTCCGAGTCAAGCGATCTCTGACTGATTACTCCACTATTTTAGAAATGTATGGCTTTACCTAGTAGGCATCTTCTATTCCATCTAAGATTATGAATGGATCTACGAATGACGTCTATATTAGAATATTTCATTGAAATTATCGTGGTTTGATCACAGACCTCAAAAAAGTACGGACGGAACCTCGTCCCAACTCCCAACTATACTTATAAATCTGTGCCTCGTCCAATCATGGGTGAAGCCACACAATGGCCGCCTACTAAATGTGTGTGGTGCGTGCTTTGGTGGTGCCAGATAACAAAAATTTTCCCCTATATTTCTATCCAGCAAATGTTTTCATTGAAGTAATAATTCGTCAAAAAACAATATCCTATCCTATTATAATAGTATAACGTACGTTTTAACGAACGTTATACTATTAGGCTGGTTTTAGAGTCACGCTGACTGCACGCTGACCGTCGGCGCTGACAGCCGAAGCCGAAACGTATGAACTTCTAGGAAGCGTTTTAGAATAACGCGTAGCAATCAGCGCGTGCGGTGGTCAGCGGCCGTAAGAGTCGCACATCGGCGTCGGCGCGGCGCTGACTTCAGTGAGCGTAGCGTTCTAGTGTCGAGCCGAGCGGACGCCGTCAGTCGCATTTCTGTGCGTCTATACTCCGCAGTGATCAGCACGATACTGAACCGTCTCGCGCGATGAACCTCAGCGCTGACAAGCTACGCGCTGAGCTATGTGTGCGTGTAGCTCGCGTATGACAAGTGAAATTGCCAGGAGGGTTCCCAACGAGTAACAACGACATTTTATTGGAGGGGTGGCAGATGCCCACTTTCGCTGCAACGTTCCGTCCGTATTTTTTTGAGGTTTACTATTCCATTTCTAAGATATTGGTCATTTTGAGGGTTATTAGCGATTATTTTGGATAAACATTCGATTATAAGTTAATTCTTAAGACAATGCGAACATAACCCCGTTTGTTATTCACAGTCGAATGTCCCGTAGCTCAAGCGTGGGCCACATTCCACGTGCGCACTCCATACTCAGCGCCGCCCGAGCGGATAGGCTAGTCCCTACAAGTGAGCGAGACGCAGCCAAGTTACATGAGAAGAAGAGGAAGACAGAAGATGCTGTTAAGAAGACCGAAGTCGATTATTACAATGTGTGTGTGCAAGCTGAGAGAGCGAGGTAAATGAGAGCGACGACCTCTGTGGCGCGGCGGGCGAGCAGCCGGCTGAGATGCGAGAGGTTGCGGGTTCGATTCCCGCTGCGGGAGACATGTTTGTATGATCTACAAATATTTTTCCGGCCCCCCCGTTGAAGTGTAGCTTAGTCCATAGCCCAGGGCTAGGCGTGAAGGCACATGCTCTAGGTACGTACATGCTTGTAGGTAGAGTCTGTTCAGCGGAAGACCAGTCGCCGGATTGGAGGGCGCTGCTGTGCTTAATTACCTTTTTTGTTTAGCGGGCAATACGCGTCTAGCGCGTCTGTTTCGTTTTGATCCTATTACAACTGTAAATATTCCTTTCGTTTAAGATTCTAAATGCCAACAGAAAGAAACCAGCTCCTAATTATGGTTTTAATATGTAGTTCACGTTAGTTCACAATTTAGCCACGACGGCTCTCTTTCTGAACAGACTTTAGCAACATTTTTTGCCTCCGTGTCAGTTGTATTACTAAGAAGTACAACTGGTAGTACAAATGACACACCTTTGTATCTCTAGTACAACTACAAAAAATACAAGTACATTCACTCGACTTCACACGAATTTTTGAATTCTAATTAAAATGTAAGCTGAACTGGTAGTACAAATGATACAAACTTGTATTTCTAATTTAAAAAAAAAAACAAAACGCTTGTATCTCTTAAAAAAAATAACAGAAAACTTGCAACTCTAGTATAAAAAAAGAATAGAAGGTAAACAACCACGAAAATGGTGGGAGCACGCCCATGTTTTTTTTAATTAGAATACAAAAAGTCGAGTGAAGTCGTGTGAATGTACTTGTATTTTTTGTAGTTGTACTAGAGATACAAAGGTGTGTCATTTGTACTACCAGTTGTACTTCTTAGTAGTACAACTGACACGGAGGCCTTTTTTTGTCGGGAGCACCAACGCTGTTAATTTAATTTAAGTTATGGTGTTTGTAGGTTAGAATGGGAGACATGCGTGGTGAAGGGAGCCAGCATGCTGGACACCCTCGAGGAGGAGCGCCTGACGCAGTTGAAGAATTCTGCTGACTGCTACATGCGGCTCACGGCAGCTGTGCCCCCTCAACTGGCTGAGGTGACGAATGTTTCCTGCTACTTACTTATATCATTTACCAACAGACGGCATCGCCTAGCTTTTCTCACTATCCCATAGTAATAGTGGGGGACAGGAGGGGCCAAAACCTGGTCGCGTGGCATAACAGGGGACACCCATACAAGTAAAGTAACTAGTCATATTCTTATAAGTAGGCCATTCTCTATCGGCGTTCAGTGCGGAAGTGAGGGACTGGAGGTGAAAGTGATGAACCCGTTCGTTTCGTTATAGTCGTGTCGTTTTTACGAGAAAACAAAAAAACCGTCCTATTGATCTTATTTTGTGTGGTTACGAAAACACTACGAAAAGGTACATAAGCATTAACCTAAATATTGTTGGTTTTTTTGTGTTGACAGAGCGATGCTAAAACGTCGTAGTTTTTCACGGAAACAATTTCGATTCCGACGGAGCTTCTAGATGCGATGCGATTCTAAAACCATTTCGGATTGAACATCGGGAGCTCCCGGCACGGATTGAAGATTGATAAAAAAAAAAACATTTTACGAAGAATGCTTGGAAATGGTAGAAAAGGGTAGAAATTTTTATTGTTTGAAATCTGAAGTAAATCTGCATTTTAAAACCGAAACCACTCACTTTTAACTATTTTACAGTCATATTGTACGTTTGGTATTTTGGAAGCATGTTACATATTTGTTTGGTTTAAAAATAAACAAGAATAATGTATCTGTACAAGCTTGCTTCGAAAACAAATTCTCTAAGGGCGCCAGTGTTACCAATCTATCGAAGGTCAAAAATGTAAATCTTGCCGTTTTTTTATTAACATTTCAACTATAAAAAATAGTAAGAAAACACCGACCCGACTCTCATCGGTGCCAGTGGTAAGCATGGATATAGTACTGCATCCAAGTACGGTAGTAAGGTGGCAAGTTAAAGGAAGGACTTTCCAATATCGACCACTAATTTAAGGCTGGAGAAGGGGGGGGGGGTCGGGGGGAAGGGGGATCCCTCCCATGTTTGCGGGGAAACGCGGAACCTTATAGTATTCGAGAAAAAAATACTTACTTTAAAAAATTTAATAATTTAATTTTAAATTAATTAAATAAAATTAATTATTAAATTTTAAAAAATTTGAGGTTAAGTATGGTATTTTGCATAGTTTTTTGTGGTCTCAAGTTGTATGGTGTACAAAAACTCTAAAATTAGTATTAAAAAAAAACCTAACAACTTGCCGACGGACTATCTATATACTATGGCCTTTGATTAGAGGGTTTATTAGTGGTCCAAAAATTTTTACAAATGGCCGGAAATTTGCAGACTAAATCATTTTATCATTATTTACTCTCATTGACAAAAGACAAAAATCATGATCCGAACTATCAATACTGTACCATCTGTCATTCTAATGTAAAAAAGTCAAATACCACCGAAACATGGCGTTTGGATAGAATTTTTATACATTATTTCATATAAAGGCTTCTGTTATGAAAATCTACATGTTATAAAGATGCGCATCATACACTGACGTAGTTGTGTAAACATCGCTTGTTAAAAACGGGCATTTTTAGATTTTTGACGAAAGTTTTTAATTGTTGTGGGCAACACTTTGTTTTGTTTTGAAATAGTCAAACTTATGGAACTCATCTCATTACATAACTACTTTTTAGAGTTCAAAACATATAAATTACATGACCAAGATGAATAATGTACCCAGTAAATACCTATCTGTGTTCATTCATTCATTGAGGAGAGGGCTCCGGGCGCCGTCAGTGTATAGTGTGTGTGAAAATTAGGATCATTATAAGGAAGGATTGGATAAATCTCTAATGATGACGTGAGAGATTTGACTTTTTTTTTTTTTTTTTTTTTTTTTTTTGGCGTCGCACTTCTTGTGCATTTGCCATTTTTATTTTATAAAAATTAAAAATTAGGGAAACAATACGCGGAAATTGGGAAAAGGGATTTATGGATCAGGAAAGTGGATAGGAAGTTTTTTTTTTTTTTAGATAAAAATATAGGTAGTTATAGAAATAGTGGAATAAAAAATGGTTAAATTTTAATATTATTGGAAAAAATAAAAGATTCTAAAAGCTGATATATACAAGGATCTAAGGAAGAAAGAAGGACCATTACACAAGAAGGAAGCGGAACACGGAAAGAGATTAGGTCATTATAAAAATTATGATGATCATAATTACTGCACGAAAAAAAGATATGGTTAACGTCCCCAAAATCATCTCCACAGTCGCAAGATGGGTCATTTATTATTTTCATTCGAGCCAAATGGGCTGGCGTGCACGTGTGGCCCAGCCGCATTCTTATTAAAACAGTGGTGGCACGTTTACTTAATTTGAGTTTAAAAAACCATGGTTTTATTGGTATTGCTGATTGAATCTGCCTGTAGTGTCTGCCTTTGACAGTGCTGGTATGATCCCAATCTTTATCCCAAGATTCTTTGAGATAAATTTTGGGTAGTGCAACAAGATCATGAGAAAAGTTTTTGTACGGAAAAAGGTCTCCACACTCCACAGCCTCATTAGCCAATTTATCTGCTAGCTCATTGCCTATTATACCACAATGACTTGGTATCCATGCAAAATTAACGGTAAAGCCATCAGACATACAGCGAAAAAGTTTGACTCTAGCTTCTAGTGAGTTTTGACTTGTTTGCAGCGCTCTATTTCGTTGATGTATAGCCGCTTATTGCAATGATTTGCTCCATTTACTCATAAAAAAAGTAAGTAGGTGTATGTTTACATAACCTAAAAAGCAAACGAAAAGAGAAAGATTTTTGGAGGCCAAAAATCATGATTAAATGCCACAATAACGTTAGTTTGTCAAGATAATATCAACAGCTAAATCAATTTTCTTTAGTAAAACACAATATTTGTATGTTTTTCTACTTCATGGAAGGGTTTCCGACAGCTTATCCGACAGCGATATCGGATGTTTTAGACTTTTTTTTTATTGCACTTTTTATTTGTTGATTTACACAATACTTGACATGGAGCCATAACGGATATGGTTGGACATGATGGGGTACTTTATCCCGTCGTGCCTCGTACTGATGCCTGGTACACACACACCAGGCACACTGGTGCAGACACACTTTGTTCATTTGGGTAGTGAAGCAATCGTATTTCTTTTGTTTTAGGTGTGAAAAACGACACCGCGCAAGAAGTACATAACTGCCTAGTACTATGAAGCTAAACAATTTATCAGGGGTTAAAGTATGAAAATGCCGTTTCAACATGGTGGCCCACTTTGAATTAAAATTAAACCTGCATGCTCCAAGATTTGTGATTAAAAAACTTTTTACACAAAAACTATAACATTTGTATGACATTCTATTGTTTGAATTTCAATTGTTTTTACTTGAAGTAGGTACCTATAATAGAATATAATATTTTATTTCGGATAACTATGATTAAACAAAAGCTTAAATAAAAGTTTATTAAAAATTAAAACTATAAATTAATAAAAAGTAAGCTCAAAAACTAATACCCGACTACTGAAAAATCATGCTCTAAAAAGTATTAAACAAGAAAATATTTTGATCACAAATTTTTATGTACAAACTATTTCATATTTATCGTCTAAATAAACAACTTACACGTAATATATAATCAGCAGTGTTCCAAGAAAATTAGAAAAACTAAATACTATGAAAAAACATCGTTGCGCTCGAGATCCTATTCATCTCGAGTACCATGGTACCATAACACCCAGACTTGGAACAAATATTTGCAGATCATACAATCATTTGTCCCGCAGCGGGAATCTAACCCGCAACCTGTCGCATCTCAGCCGCCTACTCGCCCGCCGCGCCACTGAGGTCGTCAACATTTTTTTTTTTTTTTTTTTTTTTTCTATGTTCATCTGCAATCAGTCTTCAGACTATGAGCAGGTATGATGTGGGTAGTCGGGATTGCGAGAGAAGTGGTCCAGCGACCGCTTCTACTCTTCTGTGCATCATGTTCTGGTGACTTCCAGGACATCTTTTCTTTTCAGTCGCCTCTTATATGAGGGCTTAGTGAGTCGCTGTGCCAGTTGATTGGGGTGGTTTCTCCGTTTTTCCTGGTAGGCTTGAGCACTAGTTTTGATTTCTTCATATACCATGTTGACATTGAGGATTTCATGCAACTCTGTGTTCCTTATGAACCAGGGTGCATTGGAGATATTTTTAAGAAGGCCATTTTGGAAGCGCTGGATGAAATTTATGTTGGAGGTACAGGCTGATCCCCACAGTTGAATGCCATAAGTCCAAACTGGCTTCAGGACAGTATTGTAAATGAGCAGCTTGTTGTCGACTGACAGTTTTGAGTTTCTCCCAAGGAGCCAGTACAGACCTCTGTATTTCAAGCCGAGTTGGTCTCTTTTTGTTTGAAGGTGTTTCTTCCATGTCAGGCGGCGGTCCAGGTGCATGCCTAGGTACTTCACAGTGTCACTATGCGGTAGCGGGTGGTTTCCCAGATTGACCGGAGAACAATCCCCTCTTCTCAGTGAAAATGTTACATGGACTGACTTTGAGGCACTTGCCTTCATCCTCCATTTTTTCAGCCAGTCATCTACTTTGTTCAGGCTGTTTTGCAGGAGTTCTGATGCTTCGTGTGGGTTTTTACTATTTGCTAGAATCGCTGTATCATCCGCATAAGTGGCAATGGTAACATTTGGTGTTTCAGGAAGATCAGCTGTGAAAATTGTGTAGAGAACGGGTCCCAAAACTGAGCCTTGTGGAACACCTGCAGTTATATTGTAGAAGCCAGATGTCTCCTCACCATCTTTGATTTGAAAAATGCGATCTTTCAGGTATGAGTTTAGGAGGGTGTAGTATGTGTGTGGCAGAAATGTTTTTATTTTGCACAGAAGGCCCTCATGCCAGACTCGGTCAAAAGCTTGCTGTATATCCAGGAAGGCAGAGGAGCAGTATTCCTTATTTTCCAGAGCACTACGTATAGTGTCATAGACTCTGTGGACTTGTTCTGTTGTTCCATGTCTTTGTCGAAACCCAAATTGATGTTCAGGGATGATTTTTCTGTCTGCTAAGGCTGGGGACATTCTTTTAAGTAGTACTCTCTCAAATAGCTTAGATATTACAGGCAGAAGACTTATTGGTCGGTATGAGCTAACTTCATTTGCTTGTTTACCTTCTTTGTACACCATTATTATCTGTGACACTTCCCACAATAATGGAAAGTGTTGCACCCTGAGTATTCCATTAAACAATGTTGTCAGATATATGATGCCCTTCTGTGGGAGTTGTTGCAAAACCTCTTTTGTGATTAAGTCAAACCCAGGTGCCTTTTTACCATCCAGTCGTTTTATTTCAAATACAATTTCCTTTGGTGTTACTGGCCTTATTGGCAAGTCTAACTGGAAGTCCTGGTCTAGTGTAGCCACAGTGTCTACTGGAGGAGCAATGGGATCAGCCTCATTTGGAGTGAATACATTTTTAAGATGGTCTGCAAATGCTTCAGCCCTTTCATGACTTGACCGGGCCCATTGATTGTTAGGTAGTTTTATGGGTGGATTAACCTTCTGCGGTTTATTAACATTATTCTTAATTTCTTTCCATAGTGAGTAGTTTGTTGCTTTGGTGGCAGTAAGCGATTCCAAGTGATTTTGCATACTTTCATCCCCTGCATCCTTTATCATGGTTTTTAACTCACACATGGCTTTGTTTAAGGCTGTTTTGTCAGAGGGGCACCTACTGGTGTGCCACACACGACGCAGTCTTCTTTTTTCCTGTATCTTTTTTCGGATTTCCCAAGGCACATTTTTCCGTTTCATTCCATATTCTGATTTTTGAGGGGTGCATCTCCAGCAGGCTGACTGTATAGTATTTGTAAACTGCATAGTAGCATTATCAACATCACCAGGAGTTTTCAGGGCGACTTTAAGTGTCAGCGTTTCATCCACTATATCACGGAATGAATCCCAATCTGTTTGTCTATTGTAGAGAGGTGCTCCTTTGTCCCGCAGTTGGACCCTGGTACTCATTTTAAGTATAACAGGGGTATGGTTAGAAGATCCATACAAGCAAGTTACTGCATTGAATGAGTATTTGGATAATCCCTTGCATATAAAGAAGTCTATGACATCAGGTAACTTGTATGACTCAGTTGGCCAGTGTGTGGGTTCAGTTGGAGAGAGAGAAATAAGGCTGTTATCATCCATGCTGCTTTTTAGTACTCTTCCTCTAGTCGTTATGAGTCTGGAGCCCCAGTGTACATGCTTGGCGTTCCAGTCACCACCAGATATGAATCGTTTCTCGAGTGTTTTTAAGTATTCATCTATAAGACCCTGGGTAAATTTATGTTTAGGCGGACAGTAAACTGCAGAGATGTTGAAGCTACCATTTTTGTCTTCCACCGTTATTGTGGCAGCTTGAATTTCTTCTGTTTGGAATTTACAGAGGTAGTGGTGTTTGATTGAAGATTTAATGATGACTGCCGCACCTCCATGCCCTGTGCCATCAGGATGATTAGTGCTGTATATATTAAAGTTATGTATTTTTATGAGGTGTTTATTAGTGAGGTGGGTTTCTGATATAAGTAAAATGTCCAAATCATGCATGTCTATGAGCATTTCCACCTCTTGTTTGTTGGGGGCTAGGCCATTGATGTTCCAGGTTGCTAGCTTAAGAGTTCTTACTTGAAAGACTTTCCTACTAGAGTCACTATAAGACTCATCAGCGAGCTTATTTGCTGAAGTAGAAAATCAATCTTTTCAGATTGTTTTATGAGTAGATCTTGAAAGATCTGGGTTGGCTCCATACCACTAGAGGGCAATGGATGTGGTATGGATGGTTGCCTAGAAGCTTGAGCATAAGTAGCTTTTTTGGTGTTGACATCTTTAGAGTTTGTAATCCAAGGAACATGTCCCGGAGGTTTGTCAGTAGTTTTCATAGCCATCTGTTTTTGTGGTTGGTGCTGCTGTGGCATTTTTCCTCGGTGCGAGTTTTCTTGTTGCTGTTCAATGACTTGTTGTGGCTCTGGATGTTTTACCAGTTGTTGTTGTGGCTTCAGTTTTTGTTGTTGCTGTTGTTGTTGCTGCTGTTGGTGTGGTGGTTCTGGTTGCTCAGATGTCCCTACTCGACCTTCTTTTGGTTGATATAGATGTTTTTGCTGTCCGCTGGATGTAATGGCATGGTTGACAAACATCCTTTGATGTGGTTTTTTTCTGTTTAGGATTTCCTTATAAACTTCACACCCTTTGTAGTTAGCAGGGTGGCTACCTGAGCAGAGGGCGCATGTTGCTGGGGTGTTGCGATCCGTTTTTGGGCACTCAGATGTTTTATGTGACTCTGCACATTTAACGCAGCGGTATGGTCTTAGGCAGGTTTTTTTAGTATGTCCATATTGTTGACATCGAATACACTGTACAATGCTGGTGCGCTTTTTGGAGTCCTCAATGGTGACAGCTGTGTTATAAATATAGTGTAAATTCTTTACCTCTCTATTATTGGGTCCAGGTTCTAGATTTACAAAAAATTTTGATGAAGGCCTTTTTTCTGGGCCTACTCTGGCATTGATTATTTCACCTCTGACCTTATTGCCGGTTTTCTCAATATCTTGCACAATTTCACAGTGTGGGGTTGAATGATGCAAATTCTTTATTACAATACGCACACATTTTTCTTCTTTCAATGTGAATGTGTGGCCAATTAGTTGCTTTTCCCTGACAAGAGACATGAGATTTTTGTAGATTTCCGCTGATTTACAGCTAACCCTCAATTGGTCCTTGGTCATAATTTTGATTGTGTATTCGTGTTTGCTAAGTGTGGTTTCTATTGCTTCTTGCAATTTGCTGATGTCTTGTATGCCATAAAGAATTAATGGCGGGGGCTTGCTGGTTTTCTTGACGTGATCAACATCCCCAGTAACATCAACCGGCAACTGCGCAACGCTGTTGTTTGTTGGGGTGTGCGGTGGTGAGGGCGACTCTGGGTTTCGTTTGCGTTTTTTGTGGCCCATTACAGGTGCCTTTTGCCATTCAGGCTGTTGGGATTCAGTTTGTTGAGTGTTTATTTCAGGGTTGGTAGTTGGAGATCCAACAATATTGCTTCTAATAAATAGAGCGGGATGAAAAACTTGTTGTGTTAGTTTCTTTTGGACTCCCTTGGGAGTGGTTTGACTAGGGGAGGCTTGAACGGGGGTTTCGGAGGACTCCGCCGGCATTTTCCCATCATTTGATGAAATCTTATTTAAATAGATTTATGTTATAGGTATTTTTTTTTTCGATGAAAATTTGAGGTAGTTCGTAAACGAAAGTGCAGAAGTTTAGAGTTCTGTTAGTTTTGGAAACCACGTAAAATGGAAAGTCTGGGCGCAGATAACGTTTGCACAGTCACACAACACACTAAACTACACTTTTACTAAGTTTTCTTGCACTAAAACACAGTTTTCGCACTGTTTTACGAATTTTCTTCAAGAGCGCGAAACCGATATCTTGAAGCAGTGTTGCCAACTCGTCGTCAACATAGCTTAGAACTACCTCACAAACACCATCTTTCATATTAAAAAAAAGCATATTTTCATATTAAAAGCTATAAGGCGTTAGACAAACAGACGTATAGGTCGCGCAACGAGTTATGAGCGCTCAGCGAAAGTGGCTCCTCTCTTTCTCTCCTGTCGCGTCTCTCTATACAGACGCAAAAAATTAGTACTGCGCATTGAAGGTCAGCGCTCATAACTCGTTGCGCGACCTATACATATAAACACGATGGCGTTAAACGTACAACACCTCTCTTTTTAGTCGGGAGTTAAAAAAAGACGAGTAGGATGTGATGACCTTAATTTTATAACACCCTTTCAGACTTACTCCCCAGTCCATAACAAGCCAGCAGCAAGGAAAAAATGTACAACGAAAACTGCTAACCGAATGGTGATAATTAACTAATGTTGAACAATGCCTTGTTAAAGGTGACGAATCTGCTGGTGAGTCCGATACAGAGTGCCAGCGCGACCGTCGACATGAGAGTGGTGAGAGGGGTCCGATCAGCACCAGCGGGGGCCAGCGATCAGCTGCTGCCCGACTTCTACTGCGAGCACACTACGCTCGCTATGAATCGGGAGCGGCGTAAGCAGGTAACGTGATACACTCATTTTGCCTGTATGTTCACCGTCTACCATACATAGCTGTAAGAAGCCTCTTCTGCAGAATGAAATGGGGGGGGAGGGATGGAGTTTAGAGGTGTGGGTTCGAACCCCGCTACTAGAAAAAATATCTGAAGTATTCTGGGTCTGGGTGTTGTGGTACCATGGTACTCGTATAGTTGCTGATACCCACGACCAGGATATTAGTATAGGATCAGGACATAAATGAGGTGTTGCATGTGGGTGTTAAAAGGAGTATACCGGTAGGATGCTTACGCCCTTTTATTCCCGAACGAAGTTTGCTTCTATTTTGCCTATTATTTCATCAGAATCTATGAAATTTTTAACCGACTTCCCAAAAAAGGAGGAGGTTCTCAATTCGGTTGTAATTTTTTTTTTTTTTTTTTTTTAATGTTTGTTACCCCATATCTCCGGCGTTTATGAACCGATTTGGAAAATTCTTTTTTTATTTGAATAGATATACTTCCAGATTGGTCCCATTTCATTTCAAAATCCAGTTCTGATGATGGGATCCATGAGGAATTGAGGGAACTCCTCAAATATTGTAGGCATACATATGGCGATTTTTATATTTTCAGCAACAAACCAAGCATTTGCATTCAAAAAGTATCATAATCCTTTCACCACTATGGTTCTTTCATCATTTTTTTTCATCCAAATATTTAGTCGAATACAATGGCGGAAGTCGGTTTTTTAAATGAAAAGTGATATCCTATACTATTGAACCAGCATTATTTGGTTTGTGTTTGGAGATTTCGAACATCATCATAATCATCAGCCTGATAGAAGTCCACTACTGGACATAGGCCTCCCCCTTAGAATGCCACGACGAACGGTCTTGAGCCACCTCCCTCCACCGACTTCCTGCGAGGGCCTTCCTCTACCGCGTCATCCGCTTTGTAGCCCTTCTGTCGTTGGGAATATGATGCAGATTATGTGATCACATGATCAGTACACTAATATCTAGATTCGTGGTAAGTCAGTTTTTTTTATGGTAACCATATTATAATTTTATAAGAAACTAACGCACCACGGGCTTAGATATTAGTGTACAAAATTTCATGGAGTCACAAGTGAACGAGTTAAATAACATCCAAATTAGAAGCAATCTTCGTTCGCGTGCAAAAGGGCGTAAGCGCCCTGCCGGTGACCTCCTCTTAATGTGTGTTTATTTTATAGGCTTTGCTGAAGATCCTACAACTAGTGAAACAAGATATCGACAGAGAGCGCAAGTCAAAGCAAGGCTTAGAGAAACTATCGATGGCGATCAAGCAAACCCCCACCTTCGGGAACGACGACTCGCAGCAAAACGTCGCCGACAAACTGTACCACGTAAGCATCTCTACTGCATCAATCGTATCACTCTCTTTCTCGACATATAATCATCAGTTACGTTATCCAGCAGACGTCAACACCTGAGGCCCAAAGGCTGCAGCCGGTGTGCTGTGGCCTTAAAACGTCACCAAGTCGTCCTCGTCGTACGTCCATAATACGTCAGTCATGGTAAACCTACCTCAGAAAAATAATACGGACAATACGAGTGAGGGAAGGTTCCGTTTCGTAAATTATTTCGAATTTGTCGAAGCTCATTTTGAGGGTCAGCCATTGTCCTACAAAACTTTTCCATTTTAGGGGTACAAAAGTCGAAGTTCCTTACTTTTTCCTTTATTTCTGTCATAAATCCTCCTTGGATTCCAAATGTCAGAATTTTGAGGTTACTGGAAGTACCGAAAGACTGGCAGGCAGACAGAAAGTGATTCTCTTGATAAATAGAAAGAGGTTCTTTTTTTTTTTGTTGAGGTACGGAACTTGTAAGGAGGCCACTGCCCTTTTGAACGTGAACGCAGTTAGCTTCTAATTTAGCTATTATTTCTTCAAACACCATAGAACTTTGTACACATGCTCAGTACACTAATATCTAGATACGTGGTGCGTTAGTTTCTTATAAAATACTATGGTTTAAACTAAATCATAAGTCTAAAAAAACATTTTTTTTTAAACTGACTCACCAATGGTCTATCATAGAAATATAAAGGAAGTTTAATGAAGTCATAGCCAAAATAGAAGCTAACTTCGTTCGCGTGCAAAAGGGCGTAAGCCCCCTACACTTGTTGGAATGTCGTCGGGTCGGGTGTTTGCTGTATAATATCTCTAGCATAAGGGGCTGCGATCACATAAGCTTTAGTTAGAGAATGGATAGTGATTGCAAAGATCTGGCAGCATTTCCTGATGGTAGATTTCTTTCAGATGAGGAGCATGTTAACGTACCTAGAAGCAGTGCGATGCAAGATCAGCTCAAGCCTCAACGAGTTGGATAGTCGGCCCCCCGTGCAGCATCCATTGTCCACACACATTCAGATCGTTAGGGACAAGCAGGGATTACAGCAAAGTATACTGAAGGTAACAAAACTCAAACAGGGAAAAAAAGGATCACTTTGCTGTTAAAGATAAAGATAATTTATTTTTTGAATATGGTAATTTTACATAGATAGTCATAATTCACACGTCCAACATACTCAGTCATACATTATGACTTACAAATAATTTAGTTCCCATAAGTAGGTACTTGGTAGATACATCCATTACCATGTCAATAGTATGTATGTAGTAATAATTAACAATTTTAAGAATTTTCGGGATGCGCATTGAAATCAAAATTAAGAAATATAATATGTCCTTTGAGATAAAAATAAAAACGATACAATTTTACAACACAATACACACAGAACAATATACTTTTACATGTCAAGAAATTCTTCAATTGAATAGAAACAATTTATAGCAAGCCATTCCTTTAGTGCATTAAATGCTAAAAGCATTGCCTCTCTTTTCCAATAACAATTTTGCCAGTTTATTGTAAATTTTGCTGTCATGTAAACGCAATTTTGCTTATGTTCGTTGTTCGTGTTCGTGTCTGTCAAGACCCTTTTTCCCAGGAACGAAAGGTTACACCGGCTGCGTACGCGTTGAAGTCGTCGTGCCATGACGTTGTTATGTATGCAACTCTATGAGACATGGCACATCCGGTGTGCTGTAGCCTTTATTCTAACCATTGGTCAAGGTGACAGATAATCTTTGAAAACATCTGTCAAAAAGCATTGGTTAGACAGTTGTTTAATTGGTGAAATCAAACCTAAAGGTATCAATTTGAAATTTGTGCCAATGTTGAATTTTAAGTGCCGTAAAAAATTAAGCTAACTCAATGCATTAAAAAGGCATAAATATGCCAATTCATGTATTTTTGTATGGAAATTGCAAAAGTTAACGAGCTCTAGAGTAGGTACATCCAGTGAACTCGCAATTCTGTAATTTGGATATTAAATTCAATTTGGATATTAATGCCTTCTGTTCGTAATGTAGACAGTTCATCGTGGCATTCCAAGGAGGAGGCCTAAGTCCAACAGTGGACTTGCACAGGCTGATGATGATGATGATAGATAGGATCCATAAAACTAAGCCTTTGACACCTCAAACAGGTACATACCGTGTGGATACCTTTGCTCCAAGGACTTCTGACCCCCAATTTTGTTCATCAGGTACCGCCATGGCTCCAATCTGACTACCAGACAGAAGTGAACAAAAACCTGCAGCCAAACTACACAGCGTTAACCAAAAGCGTGAACGGTGGCGGCGAAGAGAGGGAACGAAGGGACTCCATCATGAGTCGAGCGTCCACCAAGCTGAGGATAGAACACCTGTCTTTTAGGAGGAATACTGAGAATAAGAGTGCTCCAGGTGAGAATAAAACTGAATCGTTATACAGAAGACATACCACTGCTGAACTGCCTTGATCGACGACCTCTGTGGCGCAGCAGGCGAGTAGCCGGCCAAGATGCGAGAGGGTGCTGGTTCGATTCCTGCTGCAAATATTTGTTCCGGGTCTGGGTGTTATGGTACCATGGTACTCGTGGTACCTGATAACCACGATACAGGGTGTCCTAGTGTGGGATTATGACTACGTATGTGACTGTTGGGTGTTATGTCATGTTATAGACATTTTACTGCGATTGTAAAAATAGTATTTTTAAACTTTCGCGAAGAGAACACATATTTATTAATAATAATATATTTATTTATGCGAAGAACATAAATTACGTTACTTAAAATATGTATCTACTGAAAGTTACCTGATATTGTCACGGGTATTTATCGATCTTTTTATTTATTAATCGGGAATAATAAATAATAAGGTAACACGCGACAATTACCCGATGTTTTTATGATTGTTAAAATGTAATCGGTCCTTTGAGATGAAGGGCCTTCTAAGCTGCGCCTTCGGGCCCTTGCTCGACTTTTGGTAACCATGGAGTACTTGCCTAACTGTCTAATGTTTCCAGTAACGCCGATTAGCGTGAGCATACCGCCGGCGCCGCCACTGCTAAAGGCACAGAGTATAGACCCGGACACACCTGCGCCTGCGCCAGAGAGCCCCCTGGACTGGGGGGAGAGAGGAGCGGGGGACGGACTCTCCAACCAGCAGGATAGCGACAGCGGTGAGTAACGTCATAATTATCAAACTTTGTTTTCTATATACTTACGTAGAGTCTGGTCAGACAGAAAGCCGTCGTGGCCAGATTGTGAACTACATAATTTTCAAAATTAGAAGTTGGATTACTTTTTGTCGGCATTTTCAACTATAAACTAAAGAAATAATAACATTTGTAATAGGATCAAAACGAAACAGGACGCGCTTTGTATTGCTCGCTAAACAAATAAGGTAATTAAGCACAGCGTCGTCGCCCAAATCTCACGACGGTTCTCTGTCTGAACAGACTATATCTATATATTATATATTACATAATATATCTATTTAAATGATCTAACAAAAAGAGATTTCATTACGACATATATTATATTCTCAATACGACCGTGTTTTTAGGGTTCCTTACCTCAAGGGTATTAAAGGAACCATTATAGGATCTGTCTGTCTATCACATTATATTTTCTCCGAATCTACTGGACCAAAGAAGCTGAAATTTGGTACATATTATATCGAATTAGGTGACCCAATCACGGATCAACGAATTCTGATTTCGGGGATTAATTTTGAGGGGCAAACTAGAACCCAACAGTCACATACGTAGTCTTGATTCCACACTAGAATTCTCTGTGTCGTGGGTAACAGGAACTACGAGTACCATAACACCCAGACCCGGAACAAATATTTGCAGTTGATGCAAACATTTGTCCCGCAGTGCCACTTGAGGTCGTCATATCAAATGAAAGAGCTAAAACATGTTTATTTTTTTTGTACCTGCAGATGAGTTCTCATCGCAAAGTGGCAGTTCCACTGATCTCAATGACATGGTCAAGAAGGAGAGCAGCAACGGAACCGTGCCAGTGCAGTCCGTGGGAAAGTGCCGAGCACTTTACACTTACGAAGCCAGACTCAACGATGAACTTACTCTTTCACCAGGTAAGGAAACTTGTCTCGACGCAGCGACATCACTCAAGACACCCATTTTACTTATTCAAGTTCAGCTAACTAAGAAGGTGACAGACAGAATAGCTAATATATTCACTCATCAAAGAAGAGTTACATGAAGAAAACCGTTTCGAATCGTAGACCTTTTAAATATTTTATCTTTTATTTTGAACTTTTCCTAGTAAAAAATATACTGATTGGGATTTCAATACATGATAATCCCAACAATAATGACCCCAACCTGATTTCCAACAATGGTGACCCCAAATAGATTTCCAACTATGTTGACCCCAACTTGATTTCTAACAATGGTAACCCTGACATAATCTACATTAGTGTGTGTCTACTAATTACTGATGATATGTGGCCAAAGCCTAATTAATAATGGACCCAGGCGCGGTCGCAGCCAAAGTTTTTTGGGGGGTCATCATCATTTTTTGCAACTTTCTGGACCAAATAGTGGCTACAATATTTTTTTTTCGTAAATTGTATATTTTTATGTAGTTTGTCAACGCGATTTAGGGGGTCATGCCCCCTACGACCCCCCCTCGGACCGCCACTACCCACATAAGCCCGTTTACCTAGCATCATGGGCTCATAGTCAGAATTTCAAATGAAGGTATTTAATTTTCAGGTGACATAATAAACATGCACGAGAAACAGGACGATGGCTGGTGGACGGGGGACCTCAACGGGTGCTACGGAATCTTCCCATCTTCGTATGTCGAAGAGATCACCACATGCATATGATCGTATGTAGGTACCTACATACTACACTACCTGGTTTACACTACACCTGATGGTTATCGGATAAAAACACCTGCACAGTGGACACCTGGATGAATTGAATACTGACTACAGACAGAACCTTTCATTGTGCGCGGTCTGACATGCGCCTGGCTGCTTTTTATTTATTTATTTCATTAATAAATACAACCTAACATATTCTACCTGTTAAATATCATATATTTTAAATAGCTGGGTGCTGTATTGATAAATTTGACAAGTTATGCATCATTTAAATCAGTGATTTAGCAATAAATAGCACTTATGAGTAAGAAAAACGCTAAACAACGATTTGATCATTAAGTACCTACTTAAAAATTGAATTACGGTAAATAGTTAAAAATTATGGTCATTATTGAAATATCGATAAGTTTTAACTGTGCATTATTATTACAGATAGGTACAGCTATACTCTGATTTTTAATCATAGACATTTTTTGTAAACAAAGAAATGCCACTGTGTGTAAAGTGTCATGTATGTGTATCAAATGTGTATATATACATATGATACATATACATGAGTATAGATAATATTATTATGAAAAATTCTTATAAATGTACTCATGTTATATTGTCCAGTAAGACTAAAGTTAACTTATGACGTTTACTTTAAATTATGATCTATACGTATAACAAATTTCATGTGTTTTGTTTCAGAATGAAAATTGACGAGTTTATGGCGCTGTGTCAGGCTGGTACGGACGAACGGCTCGAACGATCTTACAAGGGTTTCTTTTCGAACTATGGAACCATAAAAATTCCGAAAACACATCGCTCTGGCAAAAGTATACAAATTAAATTATTCCCCCCCCCCAATTTAACCTTCCCACCACTGATGAGGAAGCAACTAGTAATCGCCCAACGCTCGCTGTTTTTTTTTAAACAGCTGTTTTCTACTTTGATTTCCACGCCAGGGGTTGTGTGGGGGGAGGAAGTGCCTAACATTTGGTTTGGTCTTACTTTGTTGTATCGCTAACCGAAGGTTTTGTATTATGTCACTCACGTCCATAAAGAATATACAAAGAACGCTGTGGACATTTATGGAAAAAAATGTTTACGCGCGTACGCTGTGGCACGGCCTCATGCCCGAGAACCATGGATTTATTAGAGGTCGGTCCACAACATCCAACCTTATCTATTAAGAGAAGGTCCTTCTAATTTGGCTATTATTTCTTCATACTCCATGAAACTTGTACACATGATCAGTAGGTACACTAATGTCTACCCGTGGTGCTTTAGTTTCTTATAAAATTATATTGTTACAAAATAAAAAATGACGCACCACCGGTTAGTGTACTGATCATGATGAAATAATATCCAAGTTAGAAGCAAACTTCGTTCAAAAGGCTGCGCCTGCGCCACGGAGGTCGTCAAAAATATCAAACAACCTAAAAGACGTTGAATGTTGAATGAAAGTGAATGTAGATATTTGATATTTTTAACACCTCAGTGTTCAAGTTAAATGTATGCTTATTAACACATTATTTTTTGATAATTCTATCTAATTAGGTATTTATTTACTTATAGCCTTTATTATTATTTGTTTTCTTGATTATTTTATTTACACCTTATTTTTGTTGTCTAGGTACTAAATTTTGTTCTAGAGACTTGTTATTTATCCTTCAGCATAATAACATGTTCGTTGCATGTTATTTTTATAAATAAATGTTATCGCTCGTGCCTAGTTGTAAGGTATTCCTAAAACTTTTAAAACAAATTAAAATAAACTTAGGTTATCGCTAGTGGTGGGGGACAAGTGCCTAACACATCGACCACATGTGGTCGATGACCTAACACTTAGGTAGGTAGGTATATGGCTTTCCCATAGTCACTGGCCGCCGGATTAGTTATACCATAGTTACTAAAAAAACGTACCCATACTACGTGATCTATTTAGGGGGGGCGGAAGGGGTTTTTAAAAATACCACGCTTGGTCACAGGTTTGGGTGGGTGGTCTTAGGTTTTCGTCACGTAGTCAATATCCTCTAGAAAAATGTCACGCTTTTTCGAGCTACATATATTCAAATATGGGCGCTTTTTAAACTTATTAGCACGCATTCTGGGCGTCACGCGGCAAGCGCCGTGTTAATATAGACAGAGCCAAATTTTTTTTTACTTGGAGACGGGGCTTTAGCATATGTGGCCACGGGTGGTCACTTAGGGGGTTAAAAAATTGTAAAAAATGGGTCGCGTAGTATGAGTACGTTCCCTAATGTGGCGGCCATCCCCTTGACTCCGTTTTTACGACATCCATGGGCGGATTACGGCCTAGATATTTAGTCTAGCTAGGTCATGTCAACAAAATTTAATATACTTGGATTAATTCATACCTAAAGCAGTAAACTTTGTTTGTATAAGAAGGCTGTATTGATATAGCCAAGAAGCGAAATAGAAGCTGCTATCTACCAGCCCTATACTTTTGTACTATTAAAGTACTATTATAGTGATAATATCACTCATCATAAATTAACGGTATTTATCGAATTAAGGATAAATTTAGACTGTGTTAATTATGAAATACCCTAGATATTATGAATGTGTGTTATTTGATTACATGAAAAATTGTAATAAAGATAGGTACTTGTACTTATGTAACACTAAAGATGTAAATTATTAGTTAGCTATGTCAAATTGAACCAAAGTGTTGTTTATTGAATATAATGTCTCAGTTATTTGGTTTTTACCTTCCCCCGCCTGCATATATACATATATTTGTATTTTTATACTAATTTTCAAGCAAACGAGCATAAGGCCTGATGGGAGGCAGTTACCGTAGCCTATGGACGTCTGCAACACCAAAGGCATCACACGCGCGCTGCCGACCCTCGGACATGAAGATGAAGTCACATGTGCCTGTAATTTCACCGGCATCCGTACCCTTCAAATCGAAACACAGCAATGCGAGCACTACTGCTTGGCGGCAGAAATAGGTACAGTGGTAGTACTTCCCCGGACGAACACTCACAAGAAGTTCTACTACTAACAAAATCCCCCCTTTCCAAACTTACAGAGATGTAGGGAGTGCAATAAAACGACCAACTACTCTGCATTTGTATCTTATTTTCTGTTGCATCCGACACCTGACTACACACAGGTTACCGGTACATTTTTTTGTATTTTTTTTTACAATAATACACCCTCGTTTGACCGCGATCTCACTTGTTGGTAAGTGATGATGCGGCCGACGATGGAGCACGAAGGTCTAGAAGGCACCTATTCACTCGATGGACTAAAGACATTATAAACGTCGCAGAATATCGTTGGATGGAGGCGACACAAGACCGTGCGTCGTGGCATTCTAAGGGGGAGGTCTATGTCCTGCAGTGACCTTCTACAGGCTGATGATGATGATGGTATGGTACCTACCTACTTATACAAACTACAATAGGTACCTATCTATTGTTATTGTGATGCCCTGCCCAGATAATTCTGGTGATATCTAGCTGTAAAAAACATAAAATCACCGTTAACTCCTTAATCTAGGAACAATACACCCATGAACCTACAACCCAAATTCCATGCTACACCTCGCATGCAGAGCCGGATTATCCCTAAGGCGGATTAGGCAACTGCCTAGGGGCCCCGCACCGACTAGGGGCCCACGGGGGCCTAGTCGATGCGGGCCACGCACCAAAAAAAAACTCGACTCGACTTTTGTAATAGAAAAAATATATTATAAGTAGTTAGAAAAGGGTAAAGGAAAGTGGCCGCGAGAATTGCTTTGCCTAGGGGCCCCGATAGAGATAATCCGGCCCTGCTCACACGGAGAAATAAATAACTAACCTACCTACTCTTACACTGAGTACTTTTTATATAAGCTCGCAAGAGTTATAAGATATTATATGGCCCAAGGCTTATCACCTCTTATCACTCCGCTCAATCCATTAGCTCATTGTATAATAAATAAGTAATTAATAAGTAGGCATCACCAAATAGTCTTTGGGGGTTATTCCCGCTCGTCCCCACGTCTCGTCCCCACTTCGGACCAGCTGAAAGTTTTTTCCCGGTCGTGCCCAAAGGGGCCAGCGAGGTTTTACTAGCGTTCATCCCTGCTAAGTTATTACCTACGACGATTATTTTTCAAATCACAGTTAAGTTTTGTAATCAACTTTTAAATAAAATTGTTAAGAATAACAAACACAGGTAAGAATTAAAAAGTCTGTAAATTATAAGGTATCTTAACTTAACATAAAACACGTAAGTACTTAGCTTAAATTACTACGAACAATCACAATTTTCATATGATTATGTATGCTTTGGCACATTTATATTATATTCATAAAAATATATGTAAATCTTAGGTAGGTGAATAAACTTCCGGCTTTCTATGAATAACTATGATTATAAAACACGTTTACCTCTCTATAATTCCCAAGGTATAAAATCAGAGTAGCAGGTTTAAATTACTAGATATTAATTAATTGAACGAGCGAAGCGAGTTCTCTGAGTCAAGTTGGAAGAATCGGCGTTTGTATGTATGTATGTATGTTTGTCCGATGAAAACTTCCAAACCGTTAATCCGATCTTCATGAAATTTGGTATGGGGGTAGATAGTATTAGTACAATTTGTAGGTAAGGTTATGAGCTATATCGATCAGGGGGTTGCCGAGATATTGGGGTCCAAGAGGGGGTAAAAAAATAAAAGTGAGACAGTCAGATCAAGTGGGGTGTCTAATGAAAGCACTTTGGTTGGACATTTCAAAACTGTTTTTAATAATTATTTAGTAGTTTTCGAGATATTAGGGAAAATAAAAAACGTAAAAACCCAAAATTCTAGGGTACTTCCAGCAATCCCACAATGCTGATATTTGGTATGCTTGTGGCTTTTGTGTCACAACTACAGGGAAAAGTCTGAAAATGAAGAATTTAGAAACATGTACTCCATAAAACAAAACCAATATAACATCCATTGTTGACCTCCCATTTCTAAGAATTTGAATGACGTTGGAGTTCTATGGTTTCATCAAAAGGACGTTATCAATTAATTCGTCAGGTACTTGATATAGGTACTAACAGGTATGTAGTATAACTACGCCCCGTTGCTTAGCCCTATTCAAAGGTTATTTCGATGATGTGTAGGAAATTAGAAAAAAAATATTATGAAGAATTCTCAATTGATGGTAATTTTACTTGTCAAACGTTGGTCACTGAGTGACTTTCAAGATAGGGAATAGGGGGGCAGGACTATGTATGTTACTGTTGGGTGTTATGTTATGCATGTCTCCTTACCAATTCAACTTCGCATTCCTCTACGAACTGGACCTTCAAAATATATTTCAGTTGTTGCTTTTTAAATTTTTTGAAATTTAAAAAGCAACAATTTTTGATCCGTAGCCGGCGAGCGTAAGAAGCGGACGTGTTGTAAAAGTTACTTCTAAAATTATTAAATTCAATCAGTCTATTTTGAACGCAAACAGCGTATGTATACAGTGCAATTTTAAATAAGAGTTGCGTGCGCTCGTACGTCGTTAGTCATCTGTGAAGACAACCAGTGTTCGGTGCATGCACTACTCGGAAATCCAGAGTGAAAGGGACGCACTGCGTTTCGGCGACACTCGGCGACAACCTGATAGCTCTCAGTTTTAAGGTGCGTGCATAGTGTACTAGCGGAGCGAAAAAGTGCAGCGATTACTACCATCTTGACATTAAATCAAGATGAGTACCATACGCTCTCCTAAAAAAAGTACATATCTCGATAATATAATTTCTGCTGGAGGAAGCAGCATCTCCCAGCCTGATTTATCAAAACTCGACACAATTGAACCAGAACCTAAAACTATATATTTACGAAAGAGAAAAGTACCAGAAAGTGACTTTTCTTTCCAATTTGATGAGTTTAAAAAAGAAATCATAGGGGTACTAAAGGAGTCCAGCAAATGTCATATTGCGAACATAACTACGATAAGTGAGAACATCTCTTCTATCAAAGAACAATTAAATGAAATAAAATCTACAACAGAAAATCTAATGGCAGAAAACAAAAATTTTAAAACGCAGATTATGACACTTACTGATACTGTCAGGACAAATGAGGAAAGAATAACGTCTCTGACAAATGAAGTCCAGCAGCTTAAATCTGATCTGCCAACAACATCATCAACGGTAAAATCTGCATTACAAAGTTTACCAACTTCCTATGATGAACTCATCGTAGAGCTGCAGGAGCGTGCTGAGCGAAGCAGAAACATAGTTGTAGCAGGCGTTGCTGAGATACACTCTGATAGTATGGAAGATAGGCGGAAAGTTGATAGATATGAGATAGAGAGCATCATAAAAACGATTTATCCTGATTGCCCCCAGGCTGAAAGAGTTTTACGTCTTGGGAAGTATGATGGCAAGAAAACACGGCCACTGAAAGTCGGTTTTGCTTCTCAAGAAACGGTGAAAACTATCCTGCGAAACAAAGCCAACATAAAAGTAGAAGGTGTCCGAATCTATTCTGACCAGACGCCTCACCAACAAAAGTTCATGATAAATCTTAAAAAAGAACTGCAACAACGTCAAGAAAATGGGGATGAAAACCTAACAATTAAATACATTAAAGGGATTCCTAAAATTATCAAACAGACAAAAAACTAAATAGTAGAGAAAATACAATAAAAGAAGTACATACTATAACCTACGAAGTAACTAAAAACTACACAGATATAACAACTACAACTAAATCAATACATTTTCTATACGCTAATGTTAGAAGTATACTGTCGCCTGGCAGATTTGATGAATTGAGATGTATAGTCGAAACATTCCAAACTACTTTGCATGTCATAGTGCTGACAGAAACCTGGATAAAAGATGAACAAGAAGCCCAAGGACTTAAAATACCAAACTTTACACACTATTATAACTTCAGGACAACATCTAAGGGCGGGGGAGTGTCAATATTTGTACACAACGACCTAAAACATCGCTTTCTTGATGATCAATACGAAGATGGCAATCACTATCTATGGATTCACCTAGAAAAACTTTCTCTAGACATCGGAGCCATATACAAACCACCAGTATCAAACGTAAAAAAATTCCTGGAAACATATGCTACCCACCTGGCGAAAAGAAAACGAGCTCTTGTATTTGGAGACATAAATCTAGACTTGCTCAGTAAAAAGAAAACTAAGGAGTATAAGATTCTGCTTAAGGAAAATGGATATAGAATACTAAATAAAATCGACACAGAGCACAGCACACGTGTAACAGAAACCACCCAAACTATACCGGATCATGTCTGTACAACACTACAAGATAATACTTTCCATTTTGCTATCGTTGAAAGCGCCATGGCAGACCATAAACAAATATACTTTGAGTTGAACAGAATTAAACCGGAACGACCTAAACGAGTACAGTATGATGAAATTAACTACGGTAACTTATACAAAACTATTGAAAAGACAACATTTACTGATCTACACAACGAATATTCAGTATTGGAGGCTTTCTTACTGCAAGCTATTTCTGAGAATAAGATGACAAGGACCAAACAACTCAATCCACCTAAAACAGATTGGATCAACAAAAATTTGTTTGTATCTATAAATAAAAGGAACATGCTATGGCATAACCTAAAGCAAACACCTAAAGACAATGAGCTAAGACAGGAGTTTATGCTACTTAGAAGTACAGTGCACAAAGAAATTCAGAGTGCCAAAAATAATTACTACTACAAAGCTTTTCAAAATTGTGAGAAAAATCCATTAAAAATGTGGCAACTTATTAATAATCTAACTACTAACAAAATAAAGCAAAGGCATATTCCAATTATACTAAATACTCCATCTGGTCCAGTTACAGGTACAAAAGAGATAAGTGAATGTTTCAACACTTTTTTCTCTGATATCGGTTCTGAACTTGCTAATAAAATACCAAAGAAGTATAATAAAAACCAAATAATCACATCATCGGGTAATAAAGAAATAAATTATACAAAAATATTAAATTTAAAGCCAGCCACCGTAGAAGAAGTCATTACAATTATCAAAAACTTAGATACAAATACAAGCGTTGGCACAGATGGAATAAGTACTAAAGTTGTCAAACATGTTAAAAATTTACTAGCAGAAAATTTAACTCAATGCATAAATAGATGTCTAGAGAAAGGTCATTTCCCGGACTCATTAAAAATAGCTAAAGTTTGTCCTATTTTTAAATCAGGCAGCAAAACGGACCCTGGTAACTATCGGCCAATATCTGTACTACCTACGTTATCAAAAGTCTTCGAAAAAATTATACATAACCGTCTTAGTGAATTTCTGGCTTCCATTAATTTCTTATTTGAAAAACAATACGGTTTTAGGCCTAAATCTAATACCCTTACAGCTACAATTGATTTAGTTACATCAATCAAACTCAACATTGATAAAAAGAAAATAGTATTGGGAATTTTTATTGATTTGAAGAAAGCATTTGACACCGTAAGTCACCAAATACTCTTAACAAAACTAAAAAACATAGGTATAACAGGTTCCGCCTATGAATTATTCCAATCATATCTTACTAATAGATACCAAGTCGTTAAAATTGATGGACAGCAGAGTGTACCTAAATTAATAACCTACGGTGTTCCCCAAGGATCAATCTTAGGACCATTATTATTCCTTGTATATATTAATAGTATACATGAGATTGGCCTAAAGGGAGACATCACTCTCTATGCCGACGACACAAGTCTGTTCTACTCAGGTAACTCAATCGTTTCCATAATAGAGCAAGCACAACATGATTTGGATATCTTACATATTTGGCTACAATCTAATTTACTTACCATAAATACATCCAAAACGAATTATATCATATTCAAAGCAAAAAATAAAAAAATTGATGATTACAATCCTTTAACAATCGATGGTGAAACAATTAACGAAGTGTATAAGGAAAAATATCTTGGTCTGATTCTTGACAGTCAGCTTACGTGGAAACCGCACATAGATAAGGTCCGAATTAAGCTTATATCTCTAACAGGTGCGCTTCGTGGCATAGTGCGATGCCTTCCAAGACAAGTAAGGTACACGATCTATAATTCCATGGTCAAGTCTCATTTAGATTATTTGATTGAAGTCTGGGGAACGGCGGCTAAAACAAATCTAAATGTATTGCAAATAGCTCAAAATAAAATTATTAAAAGATTATTCCATTATGACTATCTAACAGCCTCTACCAAAATTTACAAAGAAACCAAGCTTATGAATCTTTCGCAAATGTATAAATATAATACGTGTATTTTAATCAGGAAAATTTTAACTAAAGATATACATTCAAAAATTATTTTTACGAAAAAGATAAATATTCAAAAAGTTTTAACCAGGCAGGCCAATAACATCAATTTAGGAAAACCAAGGACTAATTATGGAAAAAAGAGTATAATGTTTGAAGGGGCGCAACTGTACAACAAATTGCCAAAAGACATTAAGTCTGTTAAATCATTATACATTTTTAAAAAAATATTAAAGGTCCACATTTTAAAAGATTTTTCATTATTAGAATAGGTAATATTTACTCTGTTATATAACTTACCAGCCAAAAATGTACTGTAAAAAAAAAAAATTTTGTAATCCACTTTTTTCTTGCACTATGGTGTAGGCCTTACTTAGTAAACATTTTATTGCACCGCGCCGTACGCGCTGCTTGTGGGAGGTTACTCATAGTTTGTGATCCAAAACTACCCACATGGAGCCAATAATTTTTATCTACGTTTCCGAGTAAACTATACCTTATAAAGCTAGTACTGTATAAATTAGCAATTAACTTAACTACGCTTAATGGCACATACCTTAGATTTAAATTGTATTTTCTCTATAAGTGAATTTGTATTCTTTTGAGAAAATAAATGATTAAACCGTTAAAACAACCTTGTTTCTCTAATGCTATTGAAATCCAAGTCTGTTTTAGTTTTTCCAGCAGTAGCATCAAATTTGTTTTTTCTTGATGATAATCTGTTTCATTTTATCATGCCAAGATCCCAGATTGATAGTAGTTCGGTGGCTTTGTCCAAATACACACCACGTAGATACAAAATTAGTTTTTAGTTTTCCACATATTTTTGGAATTTCAATGACATTTGATCTTCGGGTTCTTTTTGTATACTTTGCATGTAACCTTAGAAGCACGAATTACTGTTAAGATATTAACTTTTGGTATTAGTGTGAGCTTCAAGCATTTGGTGACCAACGGGAAATTTAATTCCCGTTCCTCGCAACAAATGCAAAATGGAAAAAAATCGTTTCGTGCAAATGGAAGTGGAGATGATGGGAAAAAACTTGGCGACTCCCCAGTGGGGACCAGCGGGAATAACCCGTCTGTAGTTAGTCTGTGACTCGAGCGTGAGTAATGTAGAACTTACCTATATGGTCTGTGATGTCTGATTTGTGAGTAATCGTTCTGTGCCGTGGCCACGCCGCTGACTAAGTGAGGACTTATCAGAGATATTAAGTTTTAAATCAAATATGAAGTACAACAATCTCGGAGCCACCGACATCAAGGTCTCCCTCTACAGTCTCGGGGGAGCAGCGTTTAGCAATCTCTATGGGTAGGTTATTTTGCATGGTTTTGTTTTGTTTCGACAGTAGACGATTCTGTTATAGACGACAGCCAGCAATGCGCAGCCGCCGGTATAATAAATTCGGTCACAAATATTTGCTGATCATACAAACATTTGTCCCACAGCGGGAATCGAACCCGCAACCGACGTTACGGTCCGAGAAAAAAAACACCTACGGATCGGAATTCAAAAGTTTCACGAGTGCGAGTCTCGCACTTGTCCGTTTTATTTTAAGTTTTATTGAAAACGCGTGATACATGTACCTACTTATCTCAGAATTTGCTCGTGTTGGATAATAGTTACGAATCACCGTTACGATAATATTGATAAATAAAATAAATAAATGCTGGACATTTCATACAACATTATCTAGCCCCAAGCTAAGCAGAGCTTGTGTTATGGGTACTATAGATAACTGATACTTAACGCAATACATTACATAGATTATATATTTTTTATTATACATAGAAAATACCCAGAACAACCTGAACAAATATCTGCAGATTGTACAAATATTTGTTCCAAGGCGGGAATCGAACCCGCAACCTCCTGCGTCGCAGACGAACCTTCGCCCGCCGCGCCACAGAGATCGTCACAGGTAGGACATCAATTATTAACATACAATAATGGACTATTATTCATAATATATTATGTTATGTTCATAGTGGGTACTAATTAAAACTAAATATTAGAAATATCATTCGCCCCGGTACTTTAGCAGTAGGTACGTTTAACAGCTAATATAATTGCTGGACACTAAACTTATTAACACATTAGAGGATTGGCAATCACAGTTGCTGTTGTGTTGCCCATCCCCTGGCGTAGTAAGGGAGGAGATGGAGGGGTCTATTCTGAGGCCGTTCTCACCATGGCATGTATTGATTGACATGTAAATCAGCTTTACGAATAAATTGTATTATTTTCATCATGTACAGTTACGATGAAATATAAAATTGATAAAACCGTCCGCAGAGGTTTCGACGAAGAGAAGACCGTGAAGCTTATAAGGGAGACTCTGAGATATGGCGTAAACTACATGGAGACATCCCCTTGGTACGGCCAGGGTAGCTCCGAACGTGTTATGGGGAAGGTAAGTATAGAAGCTCGGCACCACCACCTCTCAACTGTCAAAATGACGTGACGTAGGTACTTGCATTTTCGTTAAAATTTTAGAGTACCTATCTACCGACCGGTAGGCCCGGTAGGAGTTACGTAGGTACTTGCGACTTCGATTCGATTCGATAAAAACTGATTTTATCGAGAATAACTGTCAAATTTATCGAATCGAGTCCTACGTACGTACTTGCACTGGAGATTCGAAATGTTGCACTCGTCTGGTTTTTATTAGATAGTATTATGTCTTCAGTGAAAGCTTTAAGAGGTTACCGGTATAGGGCGCTTATGCCCTTTTGCACGCGAACGAAGTTTGCTTCTATTTTGGCTGTTTTTTCATCAGTCATTAGCCAAATAGAAGCTAACTTCGTTCGCGTGCAAAATGGCGTAAACATGGCGTATTTTGTTACAGGCACTGCAGGGTGTCCCCAGAGAATCTTATTTCATCGGAAGCAAAGTTGGGCGCTACGATCAAGCCACGGAGAAGATGTTTGACTTCTCAGCGGAGAAGACGGGGGCCGCCGTTGAGAACACCTTGCGCCGTCTCGGCTTAGACTACGTCGATCTGATTCAGGTATTTGTTCAAAAATACCAATCGTAATTTTGAATTTGTTCCCAAATTAACGGTACTTCATCATTCATTCGGAATCATCATCATCAGCATTCTATATTTGGAAACTTTGTACACATGATCAGTCTAATATCTAGACCCGTGGTGCGTTAGTTATTTCTTATAAAATTATTTACTAGCATAAATAAAAAAACGAATTTTGACTGTACTTATAACGGGTGTAAAAAGACTACTCCCGAAAACTTAAATAGTGCACTCAGACCATGATTCTGAAAATATTTAAGCTGAAAAAACACGGAAAAAAATGCTTACTTTTGGCCCGCTTTTTTCGTGTTTTCTCTATAAATATCGTTAAAGGAACACAAAAACCTAATTTTCATCATTAAAAACACGTTAGTAAATAAAAACGTCAAAAAAGCAATGCAAACCACATTAGAAATATTGGCGCTACGGCTCGATCAGCTGACGAGCGTTAAACCCGCGCGGAAATGCGTACATTGTTGGCTGACAAACACGATACGAAACGAAAAAAAAGGTTATCTCCGGTATGAATCACCTCTATTTTAGGCGAGAGCTATTTTATATTGCTATGATATAGCTTTACTGGTACCTTCAGTATTCGGGAGCCGTCCTTTTACACGTATAGCTATGTAATTTTTTTTTAGATCCACGACTTTACCTTCGCTCCCGACCCCTCCATGATCCTCAAAGAAACCCTCCCGGCACTGGAGCGCGCGGTGCGAGATGGCAAGGCGCGTTACATCGGGCTCGCGGACTACGACATCGAGCTCATGAAGGAACTCATCGAAGAGTCGGAGGTCCGCGTGTCCACGGTACTCTCCTACGCCAAGTCCACGCTCATCGATAACAGGCTGCAGAACTACACGAGCTTCTTTAAGGTGAGACTCATCAAGACACCAACGAATTCTTATTTTACGGGACACTTATATATAGGAGGTTACGCTTCCGGACCAAAAATGTACCATTGAGTAGTACCATAGATGGTACAGTTGGCACCGATTTGTCCCACCTGGCCCTGTTACCGGTAGGGCGCTTACGCCCTTTTATAAGCAAACGAAGTTTGCTCCTATTTTGGCTATTAAAAAGAACCCGCGGCAGCAACAACGCTATCCTGCGCGTTGTGGCTGACATGACTATCTATTTTAATGTGTTAATTTTATGTGTGTGCGTTTTCTGACTGTGTGTAGGTACTAGTTTAAGTTATATGAACATTTGTCTGAAATAAAATAAATAATTTTTTTTTTGCTAATTTCAGAGTAAGGGCGTGGGAGTGATTAACGCAGCGATGACTGGCATGGGCCTCCTCTGCAACCAGGGGCCGCAGTTGTGGCACCCAGCTAACGATGAAATCAAGGGTATCTGCAGACAAGCCTCTGAATACTGCAAGGTAACTAAATTCCGGGTCAGCGCAGACCAAGACCAAGCGGCAAACTGCTTGAGATATTTCCCTAACTGTTTAGTGTACCTAGTGTCGTTTATACTTTCGTCGTTTTCTGCTTGTACGCTTGTTAATAAACAAACGATTTCAGTTTACGAAGCGGCAACGTCGCATTTGCGTAGTGGCAGTGCATGCAATCGTGACGCACCCTGGGCCCGTATTTTCGAATACATCTCGTCCACGTAATGACGTCACACATCTACACTGGCCGCCAAAAAAATCGACCCACCCGCTAATTTTGAGTAACAAAGTTGTTATCTTAAGTATGCGTTGACATATTGGTATGTTTTGCTTATGCTTTATAAATAAACATCTGAGTACCCACTTGACATTGTTTTAGACGAATACAAGTGCTATTGTGGGTATTTGTAACATTTTAAAAGCACTGATAAAAAATTAATGACTTTTGCATAGAGTGCAAGGTTAGTTTATTTCGAACTTTTGCCGCGGCATATTCATTCACCGTGCATCGTAGTGATTTAATCTTTTGTTGGAACAATCATATTTGTTGCTTTTAACCATAAAATATGGATACAACTGAAGCAGAAGCGAAATGTGGCAAGAAGATTAAATTTGAGTCGATCAGCAGTGCGTCGAGTTTATAAACGATACTTAGAGACGGGAGAGTACCGCCGGAGACCAGGATCTGGAAGAGGACGTGTCACAAACACGACGGATGACCGTTTTATTGCCTTGACTTCCTTGAGAAATCGGCATCTTTCTGCTGTTGATGTGCAGGGCAGGCTGAGAGACACTCGTGGAGTGGCTGTAAGTGAGAATACGGTGAGAAGAAGACTTCGGGAGCAAAACCTGAAACCACACAAGCCTGCCACGGGACCAAAACTCACTGCATCTCATCGGCAAGCAAGGTTAGAATTTGCTCGGCAACACATCCAATGGGATCTTGGTCAATGGGAGACAGTTCTGTTCAGTGATGAGAGCCGAATGTCCCTTGTAGGCTCTGACGGACGTCGTAACGTTATGAGAAGACCAGGAGAACGTTATGCTCAGTGCTGCATAAGAGAAACAGTCCGGTTTGGAGGAGGCTCTACAATGTTTTGGGGAGGCATCTCTTTGACCGGACGTACGGAGCTGGTTTTCTTTCGGAATCGTACGGTTAATGCTGAAAATTACATAACGGATATTCTGGAACCTCATGTAATGCCATACGCGGGATATATTGGCGAAAATTTCCAGCTCATGCATGATAACGCAAGACCACACGTCGCCAGAATTGTAACCGGATATCTTAGGGAGGTTGGCATACCAGTTATGCAGTGACCAGCCAATAGTCCGGACCTAAATCCGATCGAACATCTCTGGGACCAGATAAAAAGGAAAGTTAGAGCCCGAAATCCAGTTCCAGAGACGTTAGATCAGCTGGAAGCCGCATTAACGGAAGAATGGGAACAGATACCCCAAGAAGACATCAAAAAGCTGATCCGTTCGCTGAATCGGCGTATGGCAGCAGTCATTAAAGCAAGAGGAGGAAACATCCCATACTAAGGTGAAGCGAAAATGTTTTTAAACGTCAAAAAACATAAATTTTGCCACTTAAAGTAAAATCGTTAATTTTGCCAAATGTTATGGTTTCATTATCATAACACATTTTTATGTAAAATATACCGTACCACGCGAGATTTTTAGGTTTTTTACAACCCCATAATTGCATTTTTTCATTATCAACATAAAAAATATCTATCGATTGCAGTAAAAACCCATGGGACACATTTTTGCGAAAAAACGTAGGTGGGTCGATTTTTTTGGAGGCCAGTGTAGTATGACGCCCATACAAAATTAAGGGTATCATTCGAGATTCATCATCATCAGATTCGTCATCCCGTGTATGAGATTTTTCCGAGAATCACCCCCAGAGCAGCAACATGTCATTACTACTGAGCCGTTTACACGCAAGATGTGCTACCTCAGAATAATGACTGAAGCATGGTACTACCTGTCTTTATTCTGTGGTACTACCTATATCCATGGTAAAGACGGG
Organism: Epirrita christyi; assembly: GCA_951392215.1. Lineage (NCBI taxonomy): Eukaryota > Metazoa > Arthropoda > Insecta > Lepidoptera > Geometridae > Epirrita > Epirrita christyi. The sequence continues at coordinate 19,123,381 of OX595833.1, read as the reverse complement.
TTTATTTTTAAGATGGCGGCTTTGATAGTCAATTTTGTTAAAATTATCAGTATCCTTCTTATTATAAGGGTCAACGGAAACATTATAAGTATAGGATCACTCAGGTGTCTGTCTGTTTGTCACATCATAGCCTATTTTCTTTTCTCCGAATCTACTGGTATTATACTATATTATATATACCATATAATATATTATATTATAATATGGTAATAGTTTACAGGAAATCCTAAATGAAAATACTTAACGTTTTTTTTCTTTCTTGAAGGAGCAAAACGTGGAGTTGGCTCGTTTGGCCACTTGGTTCTCGTTCAACCAGCTCGGGATAGACACGCACGTCTGCGGTTTCCACAACTCGGACCAGTTGAGAGACACCCAGGACGTCTTTGAGAATGGACTCACAGATCACGAGAAGAAAGTGCTCGATGATGTACGAACGAGGTATTACCATAGTATACCTTAACACATTTTAATGCAGCGGCCGGCAAATCAGGCATTGGTGGTCGAACGTGATAATGGTGAATCCATCAATGCCCAATTGCGGCCAAAGGTTGTACCTATAGTAACTTTTCTCAAACTGCGTGCGTGGATATTGAAAATAATTAATTTTCTTTCATAACATAACACCCAACAGTCACTTACATAGGCCTCCGTGTCAGTAGTTCTACTGAGAAGTACAACTGGTAGTACTAATGGCACACCTTTGTATCTCTAACTACCAGTAGTCCTGATCCCACACTAGGATTCCCTGTGTCGTGGGTATCAGGAACTAAGAGTACAACACCCAGACCCGGAACAAACATTTATCGAACCCGCACCTCTTACGTCTCAGCTGGCTACTCGCCCATCGCGCCACGGAGGTAATTAATTCCAAATACAAATGGCATCCAAATATGGCATCAAAATCGTCTTGCAAGATTTGAACCATTCAAGGCAAATAGAAGCTTGTTTAATAATTACATTAATTTACTTGTTTTTTCAGATATTTCGACAAGTTGCCTCTTCACTGGGATGACGAAGAGCTACCAATATACAAAGAAAATTTAAGCAGATGCTTGAACAAGTAGGTAGTGGATAGGTTCCCTACATGATCATGGCTTGTACTACATGATCATTTAAACCTGAGCAATGTACAAGCATAAAAAGATTTTATGTGATTAATTTGGTTTTATTGTATATTATGATAACAGATTTTATACCAGTCTGCACGTCCTTGTAAAACTTTGAAAAACAATAACCAAGAGACATAAAACATGTGTCTCAAAACCTACTTGAACATTTAATTTCGAATAAGTACCTAGGTAGTCTGTTCAGCGAGAGACCCGTCGTGGGATTGGAGGGCGCTGCTGTGCTTATTACCTATTTTGCTTAGCGGGCAATACAATAAAGCGTCTGTTCCGTTTGGATCCTATTACAACTGATACTATTTCTTTAGTTTATGATACAAAATGCCGACAGAAAGAAACCAGCTCCTAATTATGGTTTTAATATGTAGTTCACAATTTGGCCACGACGGCTCTCTTTCTGAACAGACTCTAAATACTCAATTTTCGTTGTGTCAAACATGGAATGCGGATATATTGCAGTTGTTAATCGCTTGCGTGACGTGCACGCCAAGCGTGTACATACGTAGAGACGCTCGTGTCTACGTAACGTGTTGCATACGCATCCGGTGTGCTTAGGCTTTCAAGACATGGAGCGTTTTTAAGTGCAGCCACGAATATAAATTATGAAAATTCACTACCTATCGAAATGGGCGCAAGTATCCCGCTAGCCTCAGCAGCCGTACTCGGCGTCTTAAACCAAGGCCCTTTGGAGGAATGTGGCAACTAAGAAAAACCCATTCTAAGAAAGCAAAATGTTGACGCGGACGGCTTCAACCTTGTGGATCTTCTCCACAAACAACAAAACACCCAACCACCAGGTTAACATAACACCCAACAGTCACATACACTAGGATTCTGTGTCGTGGGTATCAGGAACCATAACACCCAGACCGGAACAATTATTTGCAGATCATACAAAATCGAACCAGCACCCCTTGCGTTTGTCGTCTGGTACTCGTAGTTCCTGATAACCACGACACAGAATCCTAGTGTATGTGACTGTTGGGTGTTATGTTATGTAAAGGACATACCGGTCCATTCCACAGACTCCTTAAAGCACATGAACATCAAAATTCAAAATTTTTACAAAAAAATTACTCTTACTTAACTAATTATTTATACAAAATCATCATAATTTGTTAGATACTATTCTTACCTACAAATTAAACTTGTAGGGACACATAGGCCCGTAATAATACACCGAACTCAACTCTGAGAATGATCTTGAGAACACAAAATGGGAATTTTGGTTCGCAGGGTCAAGATCCATTTATTAATAATCGTCAAAAAACAATTGTATTTTGCAAATTTTTTCCCAAACTAACCCGCTATTGCGCTACTATAAACCAACAACGAAATGACTAGATTTATTGTTCTTTATACGTTATGTTAATAATCACATCAACAAAATAAATAAACGGAAATTAGAGCTGATAGTAAGATATTCTGATCTGGCGACTCTATTCAATTATCTAATTGGTCTCTCTTGTAATTATAATAATTAATTATTAGTATTTATCACACTTCATCTTGGATAAGGAATTATTGAGTGTAAAGTGTACATTTTATAAATAAACAATTAATAATTATTGTTTCGCTAGAAATCCCACAGTAAATGAACCAGGAAAAAGCGATATTCGAAGTCTCAGATCATGATCAACCATCCATGAGGACCCCGTGTAGACTTGTGCCGATGGACCTCAGCCGAGCTGAAGTAGGCCCTTTCGATATGTACAGATAAATTAATTCCGAAAAAAACAATTTTACAGCTAAACAGCTAACTTCGATCATAAGGGCCGGTTTCTACCGGGGCTTAGAGGTGAGGATACGAGATCAAAGCTGGCAGGTTGGCAGGCAGGCTTGACAGGTAAAAACGAAAAGGAAATAACGAAATCGGATTGGTTTATTCAAACACATCTCCTCTCCTCTCCGCCCCGGTGGAAACTGCCCCTAATTGACCGAGTAGGTACCTAATACATAATTAATAACATGATAATTCCTAAATATAACAAAATAAATAAATTGATATTTACAAGGCACTATAAGAAGAAGGTCTATAAGAGACTGCAATCCTACTGACGTGCTATTTTTAAAAGTCACTGAATACTAAATATCACTGAAGTTACTAAATATCATTAAAAAGGCCGCAAATCAACGTTTTTCAAGAGATTTATTGGAAGAGGCACTATCTTAGGTATCAGAATTTTAGTCATCAATGAGTTTCAGATGCATAGAAATTTGGAAATCGTGGAATAAACGGCAATTGTACTGACGTTTAGTCACTTCAAAAACCGCACCCCTGGATCCTTAAAAAGACGTTTTATAAATATTGATAATGTAGGTAACAAATAACAATAATAACGAGTAGTGGTTCTTTTAGATTCATGCTAGATAGATTACATTGTCGAGATCAAAACGTAACAAAGCCAACACTAAGGGTAATTAAGGTCCGTTTATACACAGCTTAATTTACTAACCCTAGCTGGTATTTATATTTATGAGATCTGTAGATTTGTAAGACAACAGTCAAATCTTTTTGTTAAAAAACGAGATTTGGAATGGAAATATGAATCGCGACATCCAAATCGCCTAGTTCTACCTGCAGCAAAAACGGCACTCAGATCAAATAACTGCTACCATATGGCAATAAAAGTGTATAACCACGTACCTAATAATATTTCAGAACTCCCTGAGCGGAGATTCCCAAGTGAATTACACAGATGGTTGGTAAAACAATAATATAAAAGAATTTTTTGATCATAAAATGTAGGTAATATTACGATTAATTATTATTCTTACATCTTAATTTACTATTGCTTTTATAATGACATGATAATGGATGTATTCACCTACTTGTGGGAACTAAATTGTTTGTATGTCATAATGTATGACTGACTATGTTGGACATGTAAATTATGACCACCAATGTAAAATTACCATATTCAAAACAAATAAATTATCTTTATCTTTATATCTACAGACATAGAGCGTGTCAGACACGTTTCGGGGCAGACACCGACAAACACCGTTTTATTTACATGTGTAAAAAGACATCTGCACGGTTCCGATGCTCTGTCCACACTGGCCGGCAGGTAGCCACTTCCGCGAATACTGGCCGCGCACGGCCCGTGGCTGTCTGTGTGGTGTCTGCGCGGCCGTGTAACGATACATATAAATTCGTTAATAGACACTGTATAAAAGAATATTATTTTGTCTGACACGCTCAATGTCTGTTAATAAACGGACCTTTAATGTTACTCAAATCAACGCAACGCCACCTAATCAAGCCCCGATGCTATATCATAACTCTTTCTATTTCTTGTAATCTGTGGCTTTACACCATTCTGGGGGTGTAAGCTAGCCATACCGAGGCTACTGATTTCCCGTAGCAAATTAACAAAGCTTTCATAGTTTGTAAATTTTTCGAGTTTATCAAAATTGATTTGTATAGTTGGCTTCTTGTATTTGGCCGTTTTGGTGTGCCAGACGAACACTTTGGAGCAGTTGTCGGCTAGAGGTTCTATGTCTTCAATGTTTACGCCGAGACTAAGGAGAAAGCCGTCTTCCTCGAGGCCTACTATATAAGGCATGGTGGCGGACGCCTTGAGTAATTCTATGTTGACTGCGAAGCCGGCCATGTCGACCGGGAACGTGCGAGCGCCGTCCCAAGAGTCGAAAAACGCTACCACCTGCAATTTTTCATAGTATATGTTATTGCATACACTATTTTTTTATTAACAAGGATCACTGGGTTCGTAAAATACACCTGCCTGCCTATTCTATGGTTAGTAAGAATATTTAAAATTACTTAAATATGTCATCATCATCACCAGCCTGTGGAAGTCCACTATATTATATAATATATATATAAATATAATTATTATATCCACCTGAGTAATATAAATGTATACTCTGATAATCTTGGGAAAGATATAGCCAGGCCTATGATATTGATGATAGGAAACAACAGAAGTTTGAATGGATATTCAGTCACATACGTATCCAAAATAGAAAGACTAACTAGGACAAGTTAGGAAAATTATTGAAACTACGATTGCTTATGTTAAACAGAATACCAAAAATATGGAGATCATGAAAATTAACAGTAAACTCTAGCATCACCACAAAGTAATGTTAATGCTGTAGAGAAAAGCATCCACCTTGGAAGAACAGCCAGGAACCATCCGTTAAATATTATAGCCACTGTGTCTGCACGGTGTGAATAGGAGCAATTTGTTTTTGTACCAATATTGTGGGGAGGTAGTTGTAAAGGGAGTTTTTAAAAATGACTTGACTGAGGCTTCAATGACCAACCCCCTTATTCATAATAATTTTTTAAACCTATTTTAATTTTAAAATAGCTTTTGTTTTATTCTCTCTGATGTAAAATGACATGTACGAAAAAACAAGAAAAAAAAAGTGTGCAACGTTGCAAATTGTATTCAACGCATCGATTCTATGAAAATATTTGAAACTAGTGAATGCACAAGCCATGAGAAGCTAAATATAACGGGATATTTACCATGATTTTTGAGCATTATTGATTCCCGATATTTCGGCACATCTTGCTGTTTCCAGGTACGGGTACGTTTCAGAATACTTCTTGTGGCCTTCTAAGTTCTACAGCTCTGATTTTTCTCATTTCACGAGACCATCAGAGCAGTAGAGCAACATTCACCACACATCTTTGTCTAATGCCTCTAGAGGTGTTCTGAAACGTGTCCGTACCTGGAAACAGCAAGAGGGAGGCCATTTTGAAAATTTATTGCGATAGTTTTATTAACGTAGGTACCAGATTACTTACAATTTGTATGAGAAAACATTTTATAAAATTTTACTAACTTCTGCTGCTCAGATTTTTTCTTCCGATACAATGAAACAATCCTTACATGAAACTGAGTCGATACGCATAAAAAATTTTTTTGATCAAAACTACTCATTTTTATGGAGAACTCACGCTTGACCAAAAAAATAACTATGCCAAAATCATTTTCATACAATATGAGCAAATGGTTTCAAAGACAGTTTTCCCGTATCTCTTATGGATTAGGATATCCCCATACTGTCCCATTTAAAAAAAACAGCCTGTATAACAAATTATATACAAATTGATACACCCAAAGAGCGGGAGGAGATGGAAATATGTATATTCTTAGCACCGGTGCACGGTTGTTAACTGACCTTTCCATCTTTGACGACCGGCGACGAAACTCCGTACCCGCTCACCATACCCACTGGGAACATTGACACTTTCTTTGTACTTCTTATCTCATCGAACAATCTCAGATCGAATGTGTTGTCGTCATCACCAAAGTAAAGGATTCCATCGTGAACATTTTCTTTTATCCAGCTTAACGCTGCTCGACGGTTTGATACCCCCCGGGGGAAGTTTGCGGTTGTGTATATGTAGGGTTTGGGGCTTGAGAGGTGCGTGAAGGGGAGGCCAGTCCTCCTGGAATGTGATTAATATAGTTACAAGTAGCGGCACGAAACTCTAGCTCTGACCGTTTTTGCGCAGAAGTCAAAAGTAAGGTATCTTGGCCGGGATTTCTATCTCTATCTCTATCAATCTTATACTAATTGTATTGCGTGCGCGACACTAAACATGCGCAACTATCTCCTCCACGTTTCGTTCAGCGCTAGACTTACGTGCCGCTACTTATAGGTATACACATAAGTTGAAATAAAACAGACAAGTGCGAGCGATACCCGCGTGCGTGCGTTCTGATTGAAAATTTGATTGTAAATTTCGTAAAAATCCTAAGGGGTAAAAAATTTTTTTTTGCTTTTTCTTTTGTTTGTATCATAGAGCTTCCTGGGGTTCTCATGGCTGCATTTGCATGATAGGCGTTTAATCCCTTCCCAGTGATGAGGTAATTTAGGAAGGTAATTGACGATTGAAATATGTACTAATCAGTTTGAACCTTTGATGGATTTTTCAGTCGTCTTCAAGGTCAAGGATTATTATGCTCTCCATCGAGAGCTTCAATGTCCATACTCCTGTCCGTGAAGCCTACTACCCGGGCGCCGCCGCTGTAATAAATCGGAATCTACCGTCATTGAATTTACGATGGACAGACCCCTAAAATACGTTAAAACGTTTTCAGTAAAAACGAGTAAACTATTGTTTCATCATTGCATGAAAGAACCCTGTTTTAAATTGAATGAGGACTCCTGGAGCCGTATTGCAAGGTTAGTAGTGTACCTTAATGTTTTTGCGCTAATCAAATTCCACAAGCTATATTGTGTGCACATAATTATCAACAATGTTATGTTCACTCTCCTTTTCTATAATAATTTACCTCCTATGACCTTTTGTGTCATTGCTATGTTGATACTAGGCTAAAAAACTGTTAAACTTTGATAGAACTTGAAGATTATGTATGATTTACATCATCATTTCATTTTCAAACTCGCAAGAATAGAGAACTTGGAACTCTGCCCGGCTTTGGGCACATGCAGGTAGCAAAGTAGATATAATCTATTCTAAACATCCCCACCAGTCCAGCCCCCCAATTGCAGTAGCAAATGGCATTGGGGAACGCAACAATGGGGATCATTTTGGCAGCCTTAGTGCTGTCCAAATCTTAAGAAACTACTTTCCTCTTTTCAAGTTTAAAAAGATTTGGACAGCGCTGAGGCTGCCAAAATGATCTTCATTGTTGTGTTCCCCAACGTCATTTACTACTGCAATTGGAGTCAGTTGTTACATTTGTGCACAATGGGCGTAATGCAATAATGATATTTGAAATTGCTCACCTCAGTATGTTCAGTACTTCATTGGAGCACACAGGCTCATCATCAGCTATGATCCAATGCAACCGTGGCACATGCATCAAAGTATGCCCCAGTCTGGTCAGCTCTGGCACTTGCTCCGGCCTCGGATAAGTTGGTGTGATGAAGTATATTATTTTTATGTCTGTTTTATTGTAAACGCTAGTGGGTTTTCGTCTGTCAATTAAATTGACGAAGCAAAGCTTGTTTTTCACTTTCAATGGAATTTTCTTTGAACTGAAATATAGAAGATGAAGAAACTGAGTATTTCTGGTCTGCCTGCACGTATTTGGCTGTCTCCACAGAGCCAGTTAGTTTGTTAGTAGTAGAACTCCTTGTGAAAGGGTTCGTCCGGGGAAGTACTATCACCCTACCTATTTCAGCCATCGAGCAGTTATGCTTCCATTACTGTATTTCGGTTTGAAGGGTAGTGTCGGTGAAATTACAGGCACATGACAGCTTCCAGAATGGGAAATCCAGCGTGGGTGTGATGCCTCTTAGTATGCACCATGTTGCTTGGCAGAATTGGCATAATTAATAAGTGATTTACGATACTGCCCAAGTCAAAGTCATGCAGCCAGAACCTGTCTGCAGCCGGCAAGGGTGGTGTCATGAAATTAGAAATAGGTACTTTCTATTCTAGGTACTGTCTACTGTTAATTTTAGTGGGAATCCATGGAGGTTTTTTTCAGTCTCCATGATTTCGACTAAACTTAAACCCTTGGGGTGTAGATAAGGGAACTAAATTTGAGCGAGATTTTTCCAAGCCTTTTTTCTGCGATATTTGGTCAAGTGTTTTTTCCTCAGTGCCCCCTTATCTACACCCCAACCCTAGCATCTACTCCGTCTTCGGTCCGGATCTAGTCAGTGGATGGAGGTGGCTTAGAGCCTTTTTATCGTGGCATTCTATGGCCTTTGTCCAGCAGTGGATTTCTACAAGCTGATGATGAAATTACTAATAAAGCTGTAAATGATACAACTCAATGTTTTATTTGAAGTACCTATATTTACCTTACAAATTCCATGTTTGCCGCCCAGAAGATCATACACAGCAGTACACTTACAACCACAAACACGGCTCTTAAAACACAACATTTTCTTATGTTATACATTGTTATTGGCAGATTTAAATCGGTTGTTAAATTTAACTTCTTGCAATTCCATTAGATTAGTTAACTCTTTAGTTAGTCTATTTTAATTTTAATATTTTTAATTAAAAGTACTCTGTGGTCTGCCTGCCTGCCTCTGCCCATAGAACAACATTACTCACGAGCCTACACCGAGACGAGCCTCTGCCTACCTGCCTGCACTGTGCACACTACAGGCTTTTGTTCCTTGCTCCAAGCTACAGGCACACACCACAGATAAAACAGAAACAGATGGCATGGGACAAAGAGGATGCAATTACTATACGTAATGGGACTTCGTCCAAGCATGGCACACACTTCCTCTTAGAATAAGGACAGGTCCTTATTCTAAGCACTTCCTGCTGCAGTCCAAATTAATGAATGAATGAGATGTGAAGATTATGATTATTATAGGTAGAACGTAGTTTTTTTAAATGCAAAATTGGTTTATTGTTACTACTTTCGACCGTGTCTACGTGAAGGCGATTATTACGTTCCTTAATCCACTATGCAGCTACTAAAGAAAATATTCTTTCCACATTCGCGCACCAGGGATAGCGTATAAGTATTGGCACATCAAAACCAAAGTCTGTTTCCTTTCCAATATATCCATTTTTGGTTACCGTTTAAATACTGGGACATTTTGGATTCATAATAGGTCTCTGTACTAATTCGTTGATGTAAAAAATTGTGTTTTTAGTTAAGGAAGTGTTAATTAAGTTTTTAATTTAAAAAAAATGTTTGTTTTAGTATTAGAATAGCTTAGTTAGTAGATGTAACGCATTGGATTTTTGTGTATCTGTGATGTTACTCTGTTTTTGTGAATAAATAAATAAATAAATAAATAAATAAATTTTGAAGATCAACCGGGATGTCTGGGACAGAAGTTCCAAGCCGGTGACATGTCCCGGTGTACCGGGACGGATGGCAACCCTAGCCTATAATTTTTCTAGAATATAATATGCTCTAAATGGAAGCGAGCTATAAAACCAATAGTGAAAATTTTTTTTGTGTGATCGCATTTTTTATTCAACAAGTAAAATTAAATATTATTTTAAAAGTATTTATCTTCATGATTGACTAATTTGTTTTCTAATGTTGGATGATGGTGGATCCTGTTGTCACCTGAAGTTGGTTACATACAGAGACAGACAGACCAATTGTCTGTAACCAACTTCAGGTCGTTAGTGTGAAGTGAGTGAGTGATTGCGCGTAGTGTTATTGTTTTGTGTTAAAAATTGTGAAACTGACTAAATTCTACTAGTTTCATTCGAGTTTTCAATATAGATAACACCTAAATACTGTATTGTGTCTTTATTCCGTGGAACATGACTTCCCCGAGCGTGGTAAGTGCTAATTTAGCAGACATCAACATTAGCGTAGGGCGGTACGTTCACAATGAGAATGGTTATATTTCTCGGTATTTGATCAGTTTTGTAAATAAAATCGGTGTTATTTCGTGGAAAAGTACCTTCTAATACAGGTTTTTTGATCATTCAGCATAGTGAATTGCTTTGGTCGAGAATCTCGTTTGTTTCGCATAATGCATCCACCATTATTTTAGTTCTACGTGCATGGTAGCAACTACATATTATAGATAGCTATAGTGGCTTTTTAGCTTGTGTGCCCAATATTTGATAAAATTTAACTTCTCGATGTTACGAGACATGTTTTGGCCAATGATCTGATGACTTGAATTGAAACAAACATGGTTAGTCTGACATTTTATGAAAACCTTGGATGAATACTTTTGTTGGCTAAATGATATCTCAAGATACTCTACATTCCGAAACAATGCTTCAAACTAACTGATGTGAGCCAATTTATTATGTTTTAGTCATGTGTTATTGATCAAAATTTGAAAATAAAAGCAATTTATAAAGTAAAAAAAAATACAGCAAATTTATGAGCTCAATTTTGTATAATTGGTCTGTTGTCACATATTTTTAAATAAAGTTATAAAATACATGTAAAAGAGTACCAAACTAAACTCTCTCTCAAACCATACGCAAGCACGTTAGAGGAAGATTTCAAACCACTGGCAGTCCCATGGGCAAAAAGGGGCATCAAAGTCGAAAAGACTGTTGGTTGTTGTTGACATTGTCCTTTTTGTTACAACTTCACACAAATTGCAAGAAATGCTCTTAAACCTTCGCACAGCAATCCTCGAGGGTGGACGACCTCTGTGGTGCGACGGTTGAGTAGCTGGCTGAGATGCGGGAAGTTGTGGGTCCGATTCCTGCTGTGTGACAAATGTTTGTATGATCAGCAAATGTTTGTTCTGGGTTTGGGTGTTATGCTACCATGGTACTCGTAGTTCCTGATGACCCAGGACACAGGGAATCCTAGTGTGGGATCAGGACTATTGACGTGACTGTTATTATGTTATGTTATTATTCATAGTGATGTTCAGGGGATAGCAGCGGTCGTCTCTGCTGAAAAGGAAGCTGAATGGAACCCTTCATATACTTTGCACTTAATTTGCATAACAATCCACAATAAACGTGTGTCCTTTGCATCATAATTAAATCATCATCAGTCGTAAAAATCCCCTGCTGGTCACAGGTGTCCTCCAAAGAATGTCATGATATGAAATTAAGAGAATGTCACCGGTAGCTAGCAAAAGGGTGCTTATGCCCTTAAGCAACGCGAACGAAGTTTGCTTCTAATTTGGCTATATTTTCTTCAAACTCCATGAAATTTTGTACACATAATCAGTACACTAATATCTAGACCCATGGTGCGTTAGTTTCTTATAAAATGATATGGTTACCAAATCACAAATTAATATGAAATATCACACGTAAGTCACGTTTTGATGACCTCTGTGGCGCGGCGAGCGAGTAGCCGGCTGAGATGCAAGAGGTTGTGGGTTCGAATCCCGCTGCAGGACAAATGTTTGTATGATCTGCAAATATTTGCTCCGGGTCTGGCTGCCAGAAATAGTCGTTTGTACTCCCACTAATCACTATGCCTGGCAGTTTATTCCAAGAGTAGGTTACACAATGAGCGACGTTAAGCATGGTTAGGTTGTTTTCTAAGATTGTCTGTATCTGGTAAATTCACCAGCTTTTGCCAGTGTCAATCTGTTGTTATTCATATCGATTATTTTTTTTAGTGATAGTACACAAAACTATATTTAAATAAAAAAGTAAGTTCAAAAACTAAAACATGACCACTGCAAGATCATGCTCTAAAAAGTATGAAACAAGAAAATATTCTCATCTGAAACTGTGTACAAACTATTCAATATTTGTCATCTATTTATAAACCTAGAATCTTATAAACAACTTACACAATATATATTTTAATGCAATTAATACATATTATATCCATAGTAATGTTCAGAGGATAGTGATGTGGACATATGATTTGTTGACTTTATGTCCTCTAGAGGGCGCCATATTCAAATTAATGTGACGTCTCGTAGCCTTTAACCAGCGGACGATCAAGACGCTTCCAACTATACCTCATTTGTCAAATTATGATAATAATTATTATAATATGATAAGTAGTTTAGAAGTTATGAGGAACCAGATGAACATATACATACCTTCAAAATCATAACCCTCCTTTTGCTTCGCCGTCTTTCTTGAGCCTGTTTACGTCCACTGCTGGACGAAGCCTCCCCCATTGAATAAAATGGGGGGATTTGCCATAACCACCACGCTTGGAGGCGCAGGCGGATTGGTGTTCATCCCTAATGGTGATCCCTTAGTCAGCTTTTACGACATCCACGGGAGGAAAAGGAGGAGTCTATTTAGGCCGGACACACCACGGCACTGGTTGCTTCGCCGAAGTCGGCTAGAAATGACATGTAACCTGTTTTTTGATACCAATAAATAATTTGAACTTTACATTTTTTCCAAAAGTAAAAAATATATTTAAAAAAATCATTTTTATCGGGTTGTCTTTTTTATCAAACAAAATAACCATTCTTGACAATTATTTAGATTATTTCTTTCAAATGTTTTGACTAACATGGTCCATTCTAAATGAATCGTTGAATGAATTCGGACGTTCTAATTTTCGATACGCGTCCGAGCATTTAGAGTGCTAGACTTCCAATTCCTCAATCGTACCCGGCTTAAAACATAACATAACACCCAACAGTCATATACGTAGTCCTGATCCCACACTAGGATTCCCTGTGTCGTGGGTATCAGGAACTACGAGTAGTAGCATTGTACCATAACACCCAGACCCGGAACAGATATTTGCAGATGATACAAACATTTGTCCCGCAGCGGGAATCGAACCCGCAACCTCTTGCATCGCAGCCGGCTACTGGCACGCCGCGCCTCAGAGGTCGTCATCCAGGTCAGGTTATCCATGTAGACTTTGGACTTTACATAGCTCCAAAGGAAAAAGTCTAGAGTTGTGATACCGAAATCACTGTTCACCGAATTGTTCTCGCAATAAAGCCATGGTTTCACGGGCTGTGTGGCAAATAGCACCATCTTGTTGGTACCAAATGTCCTGGAGATCACGGGCTTCAATTTCAGGCAGCAAATAAGATAAGTTAAGTTTATTTCATTCAGCTTAGATACACGACATAAACAAAACAGAATGTGCTATAACAATAAAAATAATAACAGGAATATTTGCATCCATATTTTATAAAAATGGTGAATGGTGATTGGGAACTTTACCTTCCGTGCTAGTTTAAAAACTGTGTTAGAGCAAGGTCCATTCACGCCCCATAAGGAACCATACTGAACATAATCAGGTAAAAATGAAAAGCTGCAGCAAGGTTTAATACAAAAAGAGTGTCCATAGATATTAATCATTTTAGATGTTGATGCACAAACTCAGTAAACGTAACATACAATAATTTTTCATTAAAAAACCGACTTCTGCCATTGAATTTGGCTATCTGCATGTTTTTACGCAGTCGATTACGCAGTTGGGTCGATTTGATACGCATAAAAAAAAAGATCAAAAAAACTTATTTTTATGGAGAACTCACGCTTGACCAAAAAAATAACTATGCCAAAATCGTTTTCATACAAAATGAGTAAAAAACTGGTTCCAAAGACAGTTTTCCTGTATCTCTTAAGGATTCGGATATGCCCAATACTGTCCCATTTTAAAAAACACCCTGTATGTATTATACCTATTAGTACCTACACCAATTCCATAGTCCAAAACAAGTAGAAAGTATATTAAAATTAAAATTGAGATCCAAAGAGAACCAAACAACTTACATGTGTGAATGGTTTAGAGCCAATTTCACCATACTCTGTTAGTTAGTAAACGCTTGTTAAATCTAACCATTGGTCAAGATGACAGATAATCTTTGAAAACACCCGTCAAAAAGCATTGTTTAGACTAAACAGTCGTTTAACCGCCTGTTATTTGTTGGTGAAATCAAATAAACTATTTAATAGTTACTAATAAATTCTCAGTGTCAAATTGGCGTAAGAACTCTTCTAGAGTCCTTCCACATACATGTCTCGTTTTATCTTTTAACATTACAATTTTGCTAATGCGATTATATTATAACGGTGCCAAAAAATATGCAAAGCCCCGCGCGAAAGTGGTCTTGCAAGCAGGTACTTTGTACACCTCGTGTACCCTTCTACCGAGTAAATTATCCGTACGATAGGATAGGAATGTTGTCTTATGACAATAGTAATAGTATATAAATAGTAATATAAAGCTGTCGTATAGTAAGAACTAGGGATTCTTTGTACAGCTCCACCGTAGGGTATCTAAAAGGTTTAAAGCTTAAGACCTTAAGGATACAGCGCTGTGTTCTTTCCAATTTAATTAAATAAGTTTTTGCTGCTCTTCCCCAAGCTGAAATACCATAGGTAAGCATAGATTGGCATAGAGTTAAGTAAACTGTTTTAGTAGTTTTCTCGTCCCGCAAATGCCTTATTTTTAAAAATATGTATCAGTTTACGAATTCGAGACTTGAGATTATCAGTATGGTTTTTCCAACTCCAAGGTATTTAAAATACTAACCGTTGCAGAAAGTGTGTAGCAATCTATTGTTATCATTATTAGAACAGGTATGAGCTTTTAGAATGAAATCTGAGCTTGGCGGCTTGTTATTGTAAATTGAGAACGTTATGTATTTTGTTTTACTTAAGTTTAGTGAATAATAGTACGTTATCATCGCGCAATATCGGGCACCAATGTAATATTAGTTGACCATGCTACGGCCGACGCTCGGCTCGGACCCGACACGGTCTAGCGTGAATCATCCTTTAGTTGTTGCGTATGACAAGCCGAGCTGAAATCGAAATCTTGAGTTTTGACAAGCACACATTTTTGTATGGAAAATGAGGTTCACAGAGTGTACGCCAGGGGCGCTCATCGGTGTCGCCATACAAAATCCTCTTTAGGACTATTCGGTTGACTTTGCAAAATGTTGAAATCCCATACCTTGTCACACTACACCATACGAGTACGTCCGTGTCAATTGTTTGCAAAAAACTTAGGGCCTTATTCACTATTCAAATTGAACTAATATTATATTACTTATTATACTATACTTACTTATTATATTATTACTTATTATTATTGTAGGTACTGATCATGTGTACAAAATTTCATGGAGTTTGATGAAATAATAGCCAAAATAGAATCTACCTTCGTCCGCGTACAAAAGGGCACAAGAGACCTACCGGTAACCTCTTAAAAAATATTATTAATTTAATAGTATTAATTATTTTTGAATGAAAAGAGTTTACTTACTTTCTGGTGCAATGTACAAAATATAATCAACATCTTTTTAAGACTTTCGTAGTTAGAGAACTACTTTTTTACTTGGACATACATACCAGGAATGTTGTGAATGTCGTATTTTTGACATTCGCGAATGCGAGTGTTTTAGGATGCGAATGTGCGAATGCGAGTACTCAGCATAGACATTAAAAACACTTAGTTTAGATTTAATCATCATTTTGATTACTATATTAACTAGTGGTTCGCCCCGAACTGAGACCTCGCGATGACACCTTTATCAACCCGACTACATTTCCATATTTTCCATTATTATTTTCAACTCGAGGTAATTTCCTACACATCATCGAAATAACCTTTGAATAGGACTAAGCAACGGGGCGTACATACTACATACCTGTTAGTACATCAAGTACCTGACGAATTAATTTTGATAACATCCTTTTGACGAAAACCATAGAACTCCAACGTCATTCAAATTCCTAGAAATGGGAGGTCAACAATGGATGTTATTTTGGTTATTGTTTTATAGAGTACAAGTTTCTAAATTCTTTAATTTCAGACTTTTGCCTGTATTTGTGTCACAAAAGCTACAAGTATACAAAATTTCAGCATTGTGGGGTTGTTGGAAGTACCCTAGAGTTTTTGAATTTTTCGTTTTTGTTTTTCCCTAATATCTCAAAAACTATGTTGTCTAAATACTTACTAAAAACATTTTTGATATTTCCAATCAAAGCGCTTTCATTACACATAGACACCCCACTTGATCTGAATGTCTCAGTTTTTTTTGTTTCAGTTTTTTTTCTTGGACCCCGATATCTCATCAACCCCCCGACCGATATAGAAATTGTACCAGTACTATCTACCACCATACTAAATTTCATGAAGATCGGATTAACGGTTAGGAAGTTTTCATCGGACAAACACACATACATACATACATACATACATACAAACGCCGATTCTGCCAACTTGACTCAGAGAACTCGCTTCGCTCGTTCAATAAGAAATGTTACAATAAATTTGTAGAATCAGTAGTCAATTGATCTGTCAAATTACGGTCTTTTAGGGCCGGTTTCCACCGGGGCGAAGGGGAGAGGAGAGGAGAGGAGACGAGGTCAAAGCTGTCAGGTTATTGGCAGGCAGGCTTGACTGGTAAAAACGATCAGGAAATAACGAAATCGGATTGTTTTATTCAAACACGTCTCCTCTCGTCTCCTCTCCTCTCCGCCCCGGTGAAAATTGGCCCTGAGGTTTTATTGTGGTGCGACTAGCTGCATCAATCTTCGAGATCCAACGCCCTCAACAAATTACAATGAATCGGTGACTGCGAAACGCTTCCTACTGGTCGAACGCGTCTAATGATTTCTCACGATCTGCACAACAACACTCGCACTAGAATGCAAGTGTTGACATTAATTAGGTACCATATCTTTTGAATGCATTGAGTTAGAAGCTTGATTTTTGTAAAGCACTATAAGATCACAGATTTTTATATATTTATAAATTTAATGTGGATACCTTAGCAGTTCCTGAGAAAAAGGGTCTTGACAGTTTTGGTAATGAGGGCTTTTCAACTTCTGTAAAAAAAAAAAGTAGTTCAAATTGGTTCGATAGATGGCTTTGACTCAACTCTAGCTGCCAAGATTGTCAAATGTATTTTCTGTGGTGTACGCGTACTAAGCTATTATCTAACTCGTCTGTGGCTATTACTCATGATATTCTGTTTGTGTGTTGCTTCTTGAGTGGACGGGCGCTAGTGATTTCGTGATGTTTTTAGAAGTAGGCAAAAATAAATACCACGAAACGAAAATATATCTACGTTGTTGATGTTGACATTTAACTTTATTTTGACACTTGACAGCTAGGTACAGAGCACCGCCATCTATTTTCAACTCTGAAAGCATGATTTGAAACGGCCGTGAAAACCCCTCATTACATCTAAATTAGTTTGTGATGTTACTTGTGATATAAAACCTTGCTTCTTGCCAAATTTAATGATTCTAGGTCTATTGGTTTTAGGTTTTGATTTCCTAGCGAGCATAAAAATCGACCGGTATCTTTTGATTGCGTTGACTAACTTACAATTAGAAATATGATATTTTCACAGCTCCGTCATAAAACAATGTATCCTAGCCGTGTTTGGGTTTATTGGAATAGCCATGAGATGCATTCTGGCTATGAATGATTTTAATGGTAAATATCCGGCGTTGAAATTGCACTACTTGAGTCGTATGTTATGTGTGGCCTTGATTGTCAGAAGACAGATTTATCGTTATTTCCGTCAATTATATGTCGTCGTGTAGTCGATTGAATAATTTGTTGGTGTCCAAATCTGATGAAACCTCAGAACAATATTTTTTTATTGTTCCGAGGATAAAACTATGCCTTCCGAACTTCTTACGCCTTTGGCTTTCTTCCGACAATGTTGCACTGAGTGTATCTTTCTCCGGGTCGTCTCCGAACTTTGACCCTTCTATCGTCTTAAGACAAAATCTGGAATCTTCAGTGAACAGTATTTTTCCCCATCCCAGTTTCGGTATGAGCGAGCAAAGTTGGCCCGAGCTACTCGATGTTCTATGGTAAGGTCCTCTGGCTACTACGTCCCTATTCCAGCCTTTTTGAGTTATATTCTTACGGTTTTAGTGCTAACTGTCACTTGCCGTACACTTCCTGAAGCGTAGTTCTGACAACTTAGCCTCAGAAGAAGTCAAAGTGCAATTTCTTCGAAACACTGGTCACCATAAATCGATAGTCCAGTGCTGACGGCTGATTCTATGTTTTTTGCACACAATGAGGGCTTTTCAACTTCAATTAAAAAAAAAAAAGTAGTTCAAATTGGTTCGATAGATGACGCTGACTCAACTGTAAATGCCAAGATTGTCAAATGTATTATCTGTGGTGTACGCGTACTAAGCTATTATCTAACTAGTCTGTGGCTATTAGTCATGATATTATGTTTGTGTCTGCTTCTTGAGTGTGCGCTAGTGATTTCGTGATGTTTTTAGAAGTAAGCAAAAATAAATACCACGAAACGAAAATATATTTACGTTGTTGATGTTGACATTTAACTTTATTTTGACACTTTGACAGTTACGTAACAGAGCAGCGCCATCTATTATCAATGTTGAAAGCATGATATGAAACGGCCGTGAAAACCCCTCATTACCACGGACGTCTGGACGCAGAGTGTACGCTATCGGTTATCGCTCATCGGTGTCGCCATACAAAATCCTTGTTACACTACACCAAACGTCCGTGTCAATGGTTTGCAAATAACTTAGAATCACAGCTCTCAGATGTGTCTCTCTTGCGACCTTGCCCTGCACGTCTCATGTACATAGACTGCGCGTATAGTCTTACCAAACTTGGAAACTCGCAATGTTTGAGCTACTTCTTTGTAACGGACAATTTTCAATTAAAGTCACAGCTTTAGGATTCTAAGCTTCGCTGAGATCCGGCATTATCCCTCTTGTTATTTAATCAATCATGTGTTAGCCACACGGCCACAACATTTTTGTAAATTAAAGCTAAATAACCGGCCAAGTACGAGTCGGACTCGCGTACGAAGAGTTCCGTACCTTTATCTATAAAAACGGCAAAAAAATCACGTTTGTTATATGGGAGCCCCCTAAAATATTTTTTTATTGTTTGTTGTTATAGCGGCAACAGAAATACATCATCTGTGAAAATTTCAACTGTCTAACTATCACGGTTCATGAGATACAGCCTGGTGACAAACGGACGGTCGGACAAACAGCGGAGCCTTAGTAATAGGGCCCGTTTTAAGTGCATCACACACGCAGCAGACAGTAATATTTTATATGCGTACAAAAACTTATCGCATCTGAAGGTATCACACACGTAGCCGATACGATATTATACGAAAATGATACATTCACGCGGAAACCTTCAAACTGTATGGTATTTCAATTTGTATACACAGATATAACCTGTCCATCTTTTGATATATGTCGGTGCCTACAGATGCTTGACGGTAAAATATAAGTGATCTACTACGTGTGTGTTGCTCTTTGAGTTTAGTATAGAGAGCGATATGGACAGATACGCGCCTCAGATACAGTTATCTTACCGCATCTGTTATGTGTGTGACACACTTTACCCTTTGGGTACGGAACCCTAAAAACAAACGGAATTTGATAAAATGAATGCACACGCAAGTAAAATTATTGCAATAGGTTCATGAAAATAACAAATAATCGAAAAAGCTCTGAAACAAATGACGATTGAAATAATTCCTTTTTCAAATTAAACATTTTGGTATATGTGGCCAGTGTGTAAATAAGAACTTTTTTTCAATATTTCAACTTTTTATTTCGATCGTTGAAGCGTTCCTCTAAATAAGTCCACGAGTGTAGTTCGAAAAATGGCAGACTAACAGGGGTTCACCAATTGGCTTCCTTTGTACTTTCATTGGTGTCTATTGAAGATTGGAAGCCTAATTTTAGCATAACGCGATCGAACGGGACTGTTACAACACAATGTAAAAAAAATCAGAGAACCGTTGCACATCAACATCGTCAGGTGATGTTCAACATTTTGTTGTTAATAGAAACACTATAAAACCTAGTTTTTTTACCTAGTAAAAAAACTAGGTTTTAGTTAGTTTTTATTTTACGTTTTATAATAATAATAATAAAAAATAATTTTCCAAATGGGTAATACAAAAAAAAAGCATACAACCGAATTGAGAACTTCCTCCTTTTTTGAAGTTGGTTAAAACACCGTTTGTTTCTCTTATGTGGTTTTTTTGTTGTCTTAAATACCTAATACAAAATGTCAGGTTTGCACCATTTAATAAGAATTGGAATTTAACAAGAGGTTTAATTTCATAAAATATACTTTTTCTAAATAACAAATCGTATTCAACCAAATCATTTTGAAATGATTCCCTTGACAATGTTGATGTGTGTTTTTGGTTGACAATAAAGTTTATTATAAAACGTTCCTTCTCATTTTCATTTCGATGCAGCGCCATCTATTGTTAGAACGTTGAATCATTCCTTCGACAAACCAACAGTCCACGGGTTCAGCTACAGGACCTTTGGTAACTAAGCGGAAATTACTTGCAACTTTTTAGAAAGGGCTGATGCCACCCTTATTTATGTCGGCGCTGTGCCATCTACTGCTGTAACGTTGAACTAATCATATCTGTAACTACCTACAAGGTCTCATCTTCCCAAACCACCATTTGTTAAGCAGAGTATTTAGGCTATCTTTTCAATCCTTTGAAGAATTGCTGGGAAATCCCTTTTTACTGCCTTTTATGATTTAGATGGTTCTGACATGTACGAACTTTCTGCTAATGCTTTTATCAGAGTGGAGGAGGTCAGCGGTAGAGCGCTTACGCCTTTTTGTAGGTGAACGAATGTGGCTATTATTTCTCCTTGAAATTTTGTACACTAATATCTAGATCAGTGGTGCGTTAGTTTAATATATGGTTACCAAATCATAAACAAAATAAAACTATTTTTTTTAAACTCACGCACTACGTGTCTAGATATTAATTTACTGATCATGTGTACAAAGTTTCATGGAGTTTGATGAAATAATAGCCAAAATAGAAGCAAATTAAGTTCGCGTACAAAAGGCCGTAAGCTCCCTACCGGTAACCTCCTCTTAAATGGTAATGCATGGTCCGTTGCAATTGCGTATAATAATTTGTTTGCCAAGTTCCCAAAAGCTTATATTAATTCTGTTATCGTTCGACTGACGTAATTGTTCTGTTTATTTCAGGTGCCGTTTTATGGCATGCACCAGGGCCTGCCGCATGCTGGCTCCAACGCTTGCCCATTGTAAAGTAGCAGGAGGACTATTTTGGACATTGGTATCCCGGAGTGGAAGGCGCCACGTGTGGGCCTGCGTACTTTTCGGGGCGGGCGCCGGGCGCCGCCCCAAACGTGCATAAGTAAGTTCACATTTTTGTGTCTCTTCTTCATTTTTGTTGATCTATCATGTTATTTACACTCACAACTCTTCTATAAACTCATTACGTTCTACTAAAGTATTTAGATATCGACAAATCATCTCGTAAAATGATCGGACATGCTAAAACGGAACACAGTAGATCCAATACGATACATGCAAAGAATGCGCGTGTGTGCGTGCCAGGTATTCATGCTTTTGTACATTTAGTGTGCGTAACTGTATTTTATCCGGGTAAACAGAATCTGCCCACACCCCCTTTCCACGGTGAAGTACCGAGGGGGTGGGCCACAGCACTAGCTTATAAAGCCTGTTAGTATGACCTAGGCAGCCAGTCTCAATGCACCCGTTGCACCCAGTATACGCGACTAGCCGGCCTCGGCGCTGGGCATCGGGCGGGTTCATATAAATTCATTTTCACTCATATCAATGAGTAATAATAGTTTTTTTGCAGTTATTGAAATCTGTCTAAAACAATCTATGTTTGATTCTAAATTCAGTTTAGCTCTGGAAATATATTGTATTTTGAAGCTATTAATAGTGGTTTCTCAATTTTGGACAATTTATTGATCTTTCTGACGACTTCAAAACTTTTAAGTGATTACATTGATTTTACTGAAGATCTTGAGACTGATGCAAGTGATTGTTAGTGATTGACTTTTATTGTAAAAAAAAACACAAAATGTGTGTTTTAAACAACACTGCGGCTCGGAGGTACGTGGTTGACTGTTTATTTAGGGTGGTCCTTATTTTCCTATTTTTTAAATATTACCGCGGCACTTTGTCATACAATTAGGGGTTTTCACGGCCGACTCGAATCTTGCTTTCAGCATTGAAAATAGATGGCGCTACACTGTTGATAAGCTGTCAATAGAAAGTTTGACTTGATGGCAATACAACTTTGACAAATTCAACAAAAATTAACCTGAAAAATTTTCGACGGTTGAAATTAAGTCAGAGCCATCTATCGAGCCACTTGGTACTACTTTTTATTTTTAACTCGAAATTAAAAGGCCCTCATTCTCTACTATAAAATATTAAACAGTATATTTTTTTTTACCAAATTTAGAGGTTTGTTTGTACCAGTTGTCAAACTATAACAAAAAACATTGTATGACCACTTCAATCTCACTAATTGATTCAGATAAGTGTTAATGTTGCGTTTTAAAAGTAAACACGACATAGACTCGCATGGGCAACCTCCCCCCTTTCACTATAATCATAAATTATGTTATCAGATGTTGTGGATCTATCGCTCGGTCCGTCTAATGGTCCTGATATGCAATTATTCAAAAGGTTTAAGAACAATTGGGACAACATTAACCAAAGCGTCTATAAAACAATAATTGATGACGCCTAGTTCAGCGTCTTTGTAGAAGTAACCGCAGACAGGATTTCTTTTGCGGAAAAATTACTATAAGCACATCAACCTCTAGTTTTTATTTAAAGTGCAAACCTTAAACATAACCAGAATTTTAAAAAAATACTAAAATCATTGTTTAGAGTATATAATCAAATTATGTGGTGCCCGTGAAATACAAGAATATTATAAGACGATTCAAAATGAGCCTTGTGATTTAAATGAATAAAATTATTTTTAATTTGATTTGATACAATTTGTTTTTCTAAGGAATAAAGACCACCCTAGTGTATATCGTAGTTTTTCATCTTATTTAAACATTTTTGATGTCGCATACTAAAAAAAATTGAATACTTATGAATTTGCCCCAGCGACTGTACGTCTGGTTTTTATAGGCGATTTCCTCCTAAACTTTAGACAGAACACTGAAGGCTTGTTAGTAGTAGAATTTCTTGTAAAAGAGTTTGTCAGGGGAAGTACTACCACCTTACTTATTTCTGCTGCCAAGCAGTAATGCTCGCATTGCTGTGTTTCGGTTTGAAAGGTATGGCTGCCGGTAAAATTACAGGTACATGAGACTTTTCATCTATGTCTCAGGGTCGGCAGCGCGCGTTTGATGCCTTTGGTGTTACAGGCGTCCATAGGCTACGGTAACTACTTTCTATCAGGTGGGCCGCATGCTTATTTGTTTGCAAAGTAGTGTAAAAAAAAACAAATTAAAATTATACCAACGTTTTTTCGAGGATATTGTGTGAGATATCAAATTAAAGTTGTTGAAATGCCATTTCAACTAGATATATAAAAAGTCAAATAGTTAAAATTAAAACTCCTGCAACCCTAAAAACCTCTGTAATCTCCTACAACCCCTAAACTACCCTCTACAACCACTAGAAACTTGTACAACCCCTTAAAACCTTAAAATTTAAAAAAGAAACCTCTAAAGGTTCCTTAATATCTTATAACCATTAGAAACACTACAAAACCTCTAAAACCCCTAATAATCCCTATATACCCCTACCGCTACAATCACTCTAAACCCCTACAAACCGCTACAAACTCTACAAACCCTTAAAACTTCTACAAACCCCTACAACTCCTAAAAACTCCGACAACTGCCAAAACTACGACAACTGTTAAAAACCCCTAAAATCCCTATAAAACCCTACAACCCCTAGAAAAATCATCGGATTTATCATCAAGTAGAGGTTTTGAATTCGAGATGTTAATTATTGATGTATGATTAAACGCGTATGTACATGTAAAGCATAACATGAAATCAGTGTCGTGCCGTGCGTGATCAGAAAGCATAGATATATTATTATTTGACAGTCAGATCTGGATCACGCGATCAGACAGGCCTGTTTCGCGTGGTCAGACAATACATATTCCTTATAAACCCCTACAACCTGAGAACATCCGCTAAAATCCTCTTTATGCCTCTACGAATTCTGAAAAAGGCCTACAAAATACCTAAGCATAAAGGGCTCTATAATTCCAACATTTTCTCAAAACCACCTTCAAACTCCTGAAAACCTCCCATCATAATGGTCTTGAGCCGCCTCCTTCCACCGACTACACAAAGTGTGTAGTGACTACACAGATTACGACCATAGAACAAATAAACTCTCTAGAAGTGCGTCTCTTTGTGCGTTCACCGATGCCGATGCCGCCGGCGAGATAAATACTTATTTCCCCCGCACGCTTCCCGCAGCGACTGACAGTGATGTCGCCCGTCATGTTCTCTTACCTAGTTTCAATCATGACTAGTATGCAACTGATCTACCTGTGGTAGGTACGTACATAATTAAATAGGAATCATACCATAGGTAGGGTAGATAGTATAATAATATAATATATTATTTAGTACTAGCATTTGCTTGCAGATCCACCCGCGTGGAATCTCTATTATAAATGCTTTTGTGTTATTCTGATCTATAAGCTATAATACTTGTAATAAAATCCGTTCAGCGGTTTTTGCGTGAAAGAGTAACAAACATCCATCCATCACAAAAATTTACATTTATAATAATATAAGTAGGATAATATACCATGGTACAATTACCTACATAATAAAATGTAGCAAAAAATTTATCTAATACTTACATAATCATTTCAAAAGCATCACATCATGAAATCATAGTTTATTGCGTAAGTAACATACAAATGTACATTTCAATATGACATTGCCGGAAGGCGCTGCCGCGCGTTATCCCTTAGGCCGGGTTCCCACTATGCCGGATCGGTAGATTTGCCGGTCCAGTAAAACTGCCGCAAGGGCTAGTGGCTGCATAATTTATATGGAGCTATTCACATTATCCCGGCTCCGGTATTTTTGCCGAGCCTGGCATTTTTACCGAGTGTTTTGTCACTGCGAAGTTCCGGTAGAACCACCGGACCGGAGTAATGTGAACGAGTATCTGTCCCCCGCTCACCCCGCCCGTGTTCCCCTTACGTCATTTGGCTCGCATTTTCTGACAAAACTAGACGTGCATGAACATGGACATTCAAGCGGAAACTTTAATCACGCTTGTCCAAGAGAGACCTGTTGTGTTCGTCGTCCATTGTGCACAAGTGTCGAAATTCAACTGAGGTGAGTCCGACTTTCTTGACGTATCCTGTATAATGTGAACACTCTGTCCGGTCTCCGGTTTTCGGCAAATCTACCGATCCGACATAGTGGGAACCCGGCCTGATTAGCAGTCTTAGTATGAGCGAGTGAGTAGGTATTTCGCGGGGATTCGAGTGCGACACTAGCGCCAGTGTCAGTTCTGTTTGGTTATTAGCTATTCATATGGCACAACTACAGCACTTGGCCAATTATATTTTATTTGCCTGATGCGAAAGTTTTGTATTTGTTGTTGCATTGCTTTTATTTTTTCAATTTATGTTCGATGTTATTGACTTGTTTTGCTTCTTCGAGCGATTGATTTATTTTACCTTGTTATTTAATATTATATTAATTTATTTGTTTGTTGGCTCTGCTGTTTTGATTGTGCACCACACTCAGTATTTCATTAGTCAATTAGTTCAATCAATATTTTATCATTTGTTTATTGTAGGCAGGTGCCTAATATTGATTTAATTATGTTATCACATCTGTTTGTAACCTTAATAAAAAAATTATTTAGATGAAATTATAAATGTCATTAAAAAATAGCTTTTTCGTAGTTAGTTCTATACATTTTCATAAATAAACAAATTTCAAATAAAGTTTCCCGCGCAGGGTTGGATTTTATTGTTTTCTAAATAGAAAATAAAAGTAAAAAAGTAGTTATCTAAAAAGATACTGAACTGATTATCTCAAACTACATTATAATGTGTGTTGCCACTGAGTTTCTTTAACGTTTCATACACACCAAATTTAAAAATGAATATGCCGCCAAAGCAATCAAGAAATCATATTTCACCCGGTTCGGATTCTTTACATAATATTCATATTTGGGCAATTAGCAGATCATCTTGATAAGTAGGAAATGGTTCGGGATTTGGGCCAGACAATGCTAGTCTTAGGATGCGGTTCCACCAGAGATGAGCGAGGATGCGTAGCGAGGGATGTGTTTTTTAAGAACCAATACAATCACTACATTTACCTAGCCTCGCTAAGCGCAGCTCCGGGGCAAACGGCTTAGCAAACGAGGTTTTTATACGTACAAAACAAGCGAGGGATGTGTGCAAAGGATGGACGCGAGCGAGAAACTACTAGCAGTCATTCTGAAAAAGCCCGCTACACATCCTCGCACCGCTCATCTACGCACCGTACCACAGCCTCGCTACGCATCCTCACACCGCTTATCTACCTCGCACATCTTTGATGGAAACGCAGCCTTAGATGGCAAAATGAGGTATATTCCCAGCGTCCCCCACCTATCTGGCCGTTGGGAGAAAAAGTGTCATTGTCCCCCACTCGTGACAGAAATTTGATGTTTAAACAGTAGGAGAACTTTTTTTTACAAGCTTTTATTTAACTTGCAATGTATGTATGTTTGTCCGGGTGGAATCTTGCAAAGAAATTTTAAATCAGTTATCTTTAAGGTGGCGGTGATGGCCGCACGCTAAATCAACTCGAGAATAGCACAAAAGTCGGCCTGCATATTGCTGTCCCTGTTTGGCTACGCAGGCACGCGCGGGGCACAGCCGAACACTTATTTATATTCTGTGGCCGTTACCATTCATAATTCGAAGGTGGTATTTATTTTTTATGCAAACTAGCATTTGAAAAAATCAAATTTTTGGCATATTTGGCATTTGTCACAAACTTTTACATTTATATACCTAGCAACTAGCAATAAAAACTCTTTGGTACCTAGTTCAGCGAACAGTTAGAACTCGCGACCACAAACTTTTTTCCAATAATTGTGATCAGGGTGGTTATTCGCTATGACCTAAGAGATTCCTTGTCAATAACGTGTGATGTCACCCATACGATTCAGCGATGATTCCACGCAGATATCGTAACGAGCCCGCGTTATGTTACGTTTGGTCAGAGCGAATAAGGGGGCAGGTTGGTGCTTTGATGATCGAAGAGTTTGGCTCAACTTTCCAATAGCGAATGTGAGCTAGGAGGTTCATATTTTTATCACATGTAGACACAATCCTAAATATGAAATGGCGTACTGCAGAAACCAATAGTTTTAGCATTGTGAGCTATGACAAAAAATCATAGACAAATATTTCAAAGTAAATGCTCAACTTTCCTTTAGCGACTGCTAGCTAGGAAGTTCACATTTTTATCACATGTAGGTTCACATAGCACAAGCCTAAATATGAAATGGCGTACTGCGGAAACCAATAGTTTTGGAGCTATTCATTTTTGAAATTTGCTAATAGCCGCTTTCCGAACGCCATGTTTTGGTGATATTTTACTTTTTATCAGTGTTCCGATACGATTTTCGGCTTTTGACAATGACAGTGACAGATCAAATGGTATATTTTGCTAAAAATTGGTGGTTTCTCAATTTTTAACTAGTCGTGTTTTTGCTCTTGCGGTACAGTCGTTTACGTATTCCTTGAACGTCAATGAACTCAGTCATCGTTTGTGTTCTCAGAATTGAGATTGTTTACGTACTTACTCCTGTTTGAAAATTCATCGAAGGACTTTCCTTTAGCGACTGTAAGTATAAGGCTTGAGGGGTGAGGGGAGGAGTGGGGGGTCAATGTCAAAGGCCGAAAATCGTATCATAACACTGACAAATAGTAAAAAACCAAAATATGGAGATCGGAAACCGGTTTTTAGCAAATTTCAAAAATGAATAGCTCTAAAACTATTGGTTTCCGCAGTACGCCATTTCATATTTAGGCTTGTGTTATGTGAAACTTTATGTGATAAAAATATGAACCTCCTAGCTCACAGTCGCTATTGGAAAGTTGAGCCGCTACTATTTCACCAGGTAGGTACTGAATGGTAAACAAAGCACAAGTCGTAGGTATGTTAGTTACCTAGGTTACTTCATTCCAAATCACAAGGCAAATCTAAATAAAATGACAAAAATATTGCAATGTCATATATAACAAACAAATAGGTGAACAAACACAAGAGCAAGCGAAGCGCGGGGTTACTCGGTGTACTAGTGTGAGTGCCTGTCGAGTTGTCAAACATCACACAACCGTAGTTCCCCGACCGGCCCTCGGTTCTGACGCGATAGCAATATAGGCGTTCAGAATTTGTTAGAAATTTTTTCAGGTTCCGTAATACCAAAAATGATGAACAAAAACTTGTTGTTTTTTCATATCGTGTTGTTATTCTGTTACTTGACAATATAAGCTATGTTCCTACACATAAAATACGTAACATATCGTTGTTTTTAATACGAAACAAATAAGATGAAAACATGTCGTTTAGGTCGTTAAAATATACAAAATGCTTACATTTCATTTTAGGTAAATATTTTGATAAAAAAAACTATCTGGGAATATAGATAAATACTATCCGAATCCGAATAATAGCATAATATGGTGGAAATATGCTCGAATTAAAAATGACGTCAGTATTACGTTTGTATGGGCAGTTCATCATTCGCTGGGTTCTTAACCGATTGAGATGAAATTTTTCATACGTGTCTAGTTCAGATGACAATACAATGTTATGGTGATCTGGTGATGGAGACGGAAGGTGAACAACGGAACTCCTCGATGATTAGTAGTAGCCTGGCAGTGTTTGGGCTCATTTTGATCAGGTTCCGATAACGAATTTAACACAAGCTTGTTTTGAATAATACATTTTTCAACAAACATAGAGTGAAAAGATAATGCCTGTCCGGTACCAAAAGCCGAGCGGTTCCACGTCATTTCTATCTAGCCCAGGCGAGGATTCCACGAATTTGTAACCGCTCAAAGCTTATTATGATGACTCAAAAAAAAAACGTCCATTGCTTTTTTAACCGACTTCAAAAAAAGGAGGAGGTTCTCAATTAGGTTGTATTTTTTAATTATGTTTGTTACCTCATTTCTCCGTCGTATAAAAACCGATTTGGAAAAATTCTTTTTTATTTGAAAGGATATAGGTACTTCCAGAATGGTCCCATTTTTTTCAAAATCCAATTGTGATGGTGGAATCCATGAGGAGTTGAGGGACCTCAAATATTACAGGCCTACATATAGCGATTTTGATATTTTCAGCAACAAGTCAAGCATTTGCATTCAGAAAGTATAATTTGGTGGAGTGGAACTGATGAAGAAGACCATAAATGGCCTCCGAAACTCCTCAATTTTTGAAGGAAGGACCTCATGCACTCATAAATAAAACAATGTATCGTATTAGTCGCGAGTCGTGCTGCCACTTGTCCGTTTTATTTCTAACTTGGGAAGGAATTATTTGTTGAACATTGATGTCCAAGCTAAAAATCCTACAAACATTGATATATTTGATGAGTTATGTTCTAGATTATGTAGAATTGGACCCGCAGGGCTGTTCTCTATCTCGCGACAGGTTGATGAAGATGACGATGATTTTGTAATCAAATTAAAATTTTGACTAGTTATACCATTAAAATTTGTTCTGAAAAAAAAAATGTAGCCAACAAAACTTATTGGCGTTCAATTCACGCAAGATCGTTTGTTCGCAGTTCTCTAATCTCAGCCTAGCATTGTACATACGTTTGTTCTTAGCTGAAAATGATTTGTTTTAGCCCTTAGGATTCGAACATTACATTATTTTTAGTTTTAATATGGTAGACGTTATCCTTTTGTATTAGAATGAGCTTTTATATTTTTTGAATCACCAAGCTCTTTAAATTAAGCCACGCTACTACCCTGAAATAATTTATCTTTTATAAGGTGAAATAGCATTTGCTTCTTCGCG